>CP139506.1:368343809-368943809 GCA_021014915.2 Artemisia tridentata subsp. tridentata | reverse complement strand
ACCCATGACCAGACCTTCATCTTGTAGTCACACCGAGAAAAGAAAGAGAAACAATCTTTTCACAATCAAGGTCCACGGTAGGTATTTCATTGTTGTTTTGTGATTTTTCGATTTGCTATAACCGAACAAAGGGCAAATGGTGGCTGTATAGTCTTCGTTTGTCCTTGAATTTGTTCGAAAATTTAAATTAAAGAAGCTCAGTCTTCATAATGATCGATGATGTATTGCCTTTCGTGGTTTTGAACTTTTGAGTTTAGATAAGCTATGTTGACTCACGAAAAAAAAACAAAAAAAACAAACTGAGATCATCTATTGTTACCATTTGAATCGTTTCTAGATCTCGTATTTGTTGTTTAGATTGTTGCAAAATGTGGATCGGTGATAGATTTTAGGATAGTGGATGTTGGCGGTAGTTAAGGGCGATACTAGTGATTTATTAGCCTTTTGTTAAGTGACTGGTGATGTTGAAACTGAAGTCAGTGATGAGTGGTAAAAGGTTTTGGTCAACGTGGTCAAACCGTCTTCTTGTTTATCTTGATTCTTTTGGTTGGCTGATTTAATAGATGATATGTATTTTTGACTGATGATGGATATGAAAACCTGAGGTCAACTAGAGTCAGTGGTTGGTCCATAGTAGACAAGCCGCATCTGTGCAAAACACATAAGCCGCTTACAAGTAAGAACACAAACCGAGTTCATGAGTAAATGGACAAACCGAGTTCATGACTTTATGGACAAACCGAGTTCGTGAGTAAATGGACAAACCGAGTTCATGACTGTATGGACAAACCGAGTTCGTGATTATGCAGACAAACCGAGTACACTTTATATACACAAACCGAGTTCGTGAGCTTATAGACAAACCGCGTCTTTGACCAGTCAAAGTTGTCACTATCACCCATTTTGTCCCCATTATCCATTTTTGGCAAACAGCCAAACACCATCCAATAGAACACAAACCGCATTCAAGAACATCACAAATTTTCGAATACCCATCTAATCTGATCTCAGTAAGGAACATAAAAACTCAAGCACGAAACAACACAACTTCGACTCATGAAAAAGCCAAACCATTTAAAACCCAAGAGATGTTCGAACCACAAGTGAATATCAAGCTATCATTCAACGAACAGATCCAACACAAAAAGCCGCAACAAGCAAGCTTATGCTGTTGTTTATCCAACCATACGTATGACCATAGTGATGACAAATTGAATAATCAACCACACAAATATTTTACACGAATCATATTTAGTGAAATAATTTTCACATATATCTGCATATTTGTGGTAGTTTATACGAAGTATATTTAGGAGTACTTAAGGCGAATTTATTTTGAAATGAACCACATGAAATATAAGCAAACACAGATCCACATATGCGGCCCACTCAATAATTTGAACCCAAAAAATGAGTAATAACAATTTGTACAACACCACAAAACTTAGGCACAACAAGAATATGACAACCACAACAAAATGGTATACGAACAGTGTGTTAACCACAATTGTTGACCACAGAAAACAAAAGCAACAATAATAATTGTTGACCACAGAAAACAGATTCGACCAAAACATATGAACAAGGCAGTTTAAGAAATTTGATTCGAACCCAAGAAAATAAAACCAACACACAATCAAACCGGACCTAACCATGGCTCTTGATACCAATTGTAGGAAATAACCATCTTGATTGTGTGGATGATTCGGGTGGTCTTGGTTCATGGAAGATTAGATCCATTGCTAGAGAGATGAAGAACTAGAGAGAGGTAAGGGAAAACTTGGATAAGATTAGATTGTAGGTGAAAAATACACAAGAGTTCCACCCTTCCCATGTGTGGGAAGGGGTTTTTATACTTACTACTATTTGGTGCCCCTAGTGGGCTGTGGAGTGAGCTGACAGTGGGGAAAGCCCCGACCCACTCCACAAATATAGATACGACTAATCTAATAAAACTAATAATACTAATAATACTAAGCTTATATAAATAAGCCTACGAGCTATGTGATATGCTAAATAGATACTCGGGGTGACCGAACCTTCATATGAATATTTATATTCCTAACAAACAATCCACCAAATAATCTAAACTCAGGTTTGAATATTAAATGAAAAATAACCAAGACAGTTTATGTTTGATTTTGGATTCACTGGTTGATGTTTTTTCTATGTGTGTTCTTATAAGATGTACAGTTAACTACTTAAATAAGAATACTAAGAAAATATAAATTAATTTCACTGGTTGATGTTTTTTCTTTCACCTACTATCATTGACATTTGACTTTTTTACAACCTGTTTTGAAATGTAATCACCTTTGTTTGTGTGTATCAAATCCAAACTCTCATTAATATTTTTCTTAAAAACTTCAGTGCAAATCTCAATATCTAGCCAACAGTATGTCTTCTATTACTGGTGAAGTTTACAAATTGCCATCATCAACTTCAGCACAGTCATGTCATCAGTTTTCTCTTGCTGAGATCCAATCGGCAACCAATGATTTTGATGATGACTTGATCATTGGAGACGGAGGATTCCAATCAGTGTTTTTTGTTTTTCTGGGTTTAGGATTTGTGTTTTGGATTGTGTTTCTGGGTTTAGGATTTGTGTTTCTGGGTTTAGGATTTGTGTTTTCGAATGTGTTTCTGGGTTTAGGATTTGTGTTTTTCTGGGTTTTTGTTTGTGTTTTTCTGGGTTTTTGTTTGTGTTTAAGTTTATGATTTGGATTTGTGTTTTTTATTTGTGCTTGTGTTTAAGTGTGTGTTTTTGTGGGTTTGAACTGAATTGAAAAAGAGATAGGTGGGATAGATAAAATGACACAAATACCCTTACTTAACTGCCACACGTCCAATTTAACGACACAATCTTTGCACCGTTCGTCCTCGTGGATGTATTGTGTTTGACTTTTACTAACGGAGGGATGTGTATGTTGCAACTTTCTCGGGAGGGATGTATCGTGCGAAATTGGCCAAACCACAGAGATGTATTTTGGAGTTTACTCTATATTTAAAGTTATTTAGTTTTTGTTAAGTAATTTTTACTCAATGATCAAATAGTTTAGTTTAGAGAAAATTATGATATTAGACCAGTCGCTCAATTTTTATACCTTTTTTAGACAAAAAAATGCTCTTCCTAAACTAGACCGAGCGACTTGCGATTTTTTTACTTTTGATAAGAAGTCGTCAAGTAACACAAAAAATTTGCGCCATTTCTTTTTTTATTTCTCATGTGTTGTCATTTCACAAAACACATTTTCACATCTATTTTCATTTGTTTTTCTCACTCTCATCCAACAAAAACACAAACCCACTTTATAAGCAACCGCAGCAAGTTATAAGCAAAAATACGAGACTTTATTAAATCCATGTTCATCAAACAAAAACACAAACCCAGTTACATCCGCTGCAAGTTGTTGCTTCTTTGTGTAACTTTTGTTGGTTGCAGTTATTAAGCCTTCGCTTGACCATTTTTTTTAATGCCTTAAGTTTACACTCGCCCAAACTCAAATCCGGACCTCTTGGATGATCTAGTTAGTTTGGTATCACTTGGAATTGATTCAATGGCTCGAAAAAAGGTTACTAACACTCTCAAATTCATTGTTTTGTTGCTTAATTCGAAATTAGGGTTCTAGGGCATCAATTAGGCACTTTTGATTCGTTCCGAATTAGAGCATGATCTTTTAGGGATTTGTAAGGTTTTGAAGTTGAGGAGAATTGCGGCCAAAATTCAAAGTTGAGTTTAAGACGAATTGGTATTTTTCCTATGCTCTGGGATTCTTAGGGAGTATGGGGTCACACTCGGAATCGACGGAAAACAAGCGTAAATAAAGTTATGGAATTTTGAAATTTATGGCACATTCAAAGAATTTTAGCGTGAATTTGGTAGAGCTAGGAACCATAGTGCCTTTGTTAAAAGTGTTTCTTTGATAGTATAGGACATTGCAATAAGAAATGGAGAATGTAGGTTGCGGAAATTTGGTGAGGTTAGTAACCCGAAACACACCACAACCACGGATGAGAAAGCTAGCTGCAACTATGGCCATCAGAAACCACAAAGCCGCACGGCTGTGAACCTCAGCTGCGGCTGAGGGCTTCAGACCACCACCACCTGACACCCAACCACACGGCTGAGAAAGCTAGCCGCGGCTGGAGGCCTCAGAACACCCTTTTGGGTGATTTTTGTGTTATCTACTTGTTTGGTTGCGTTATGTTTAAAACCTTCTATTACTAAACATTTTAATGTGTTCTTTTTCTATAGATAAAGGAGGCTAGCTCAAGAAAAACAACAAATCCAATTGTGATCAAGTTTTCTAGGGAACGGACGGAAAGTAAGAACGCAAAAAAGGTGAAACCAACAAGTAATGCTAACTTAAAGTGGGAAGGTTGTAGTGAAGTGGAAAAACTAGCGTTTAATGATAGGCTAGCATTGCTTCAAGATAGGTAAATGTCGACATCAATGCTCATTGATTGGGATGTGTTAAATGACATACATGTTAGCCAAGATTTAAAGATGATGCTTAAGGTTGAATATATGGTCGATAACGAGTTGATCTTTACTTGTCGAGCATGGTTAAGAGCTTTTAACGTGCAAGAGGATGTATATCACGAATGGTGCTTGGAGTTTTTCTCGACCTTGTTTATGAATGAAAGTATAAAAACCGATAATATTACAAAGGAGGTATGTGTTTGGTTTAGATTGTGCGAACAAAACTTTGAGTTCACTTTACCAAAATTCGCGGTTGTACTTGGTTTATAGAGAAGAGGAAATTGATGAAGATGGTTTTGCAAAGTACCTAATGAACGGAGAAAGGAACTTCACAACTACTACTACCCGCGCTTATTGGAATGAAATTAGCAAAGAATATGACCCAAGGTTTAAGGAGACGATGATTTGTGACCCAAAGTTGAAGTTGATACACAGGTTACTAGTAAATGCGGAGGTCCACCGCTAGACGAGTAAAGACAAGTTGTTCAGTAACGATATTTGGTTGTTAAGTGTGATCACAGGAAAACGTTTGTCCAACGTTCCTTGGATTATAACCTCATATTTAGCTAATAGAGCTGCTGGGTTTCGAGCTACTAGTTAGATTGGAGGAGGACATTGGGTTACTCGGATTATTAAAAATCTGGGATTGTTTATACAATCAGAAATCAAGAAATGTAAGGAGTTGAAGTCCGGTGTGTTAGATGAGAAGTCGTATGCGGGGTTGATTGACAAAAATACAAACGAGTTGCTACCAATTGAGGAGCGTGTTGAGCAAGTTATAGAGCATGAAGAGGAGCAAGCTAGAGAGGGGCAGGAGGAGCCGGCTCATGAGCAGCAGAGTGTTGGTTTTACAAATATGGATGAGCAGTTGGCACAGATTCACGGGATGACCCATCGTATCGCATACCAGTTAGATTATTTCCAGCCTATTCACTAAGCTCAAACACGTAATCTGAACATGGTTCCCGCCTATAACCCACCAAGGGTGTCTGGTATGGAATTCCCCAAGTTTCATTTTTGTTCCTCATTTTTGTTCCATATCACATACTTACTAGTATCTAGGTTTGGTGAGTCAAAGTCAACGCAGTTCAGTACTCCTACTTTATCAATAGATGCATTAGACGTAAAAGAGGGTACCAAAAAACCATATAAAATGGTTGAAAGATGTCAATAGAAAAACCATTCAGACTTGTAGCAAAAATATAGTTGATTCTCCTTTTAGCTTGCACAAACTGCGAAAGATTGAACAATGCAACTACAACTAACAAATAAGAGATAATTATCTGAAAATGTAACTAACTTGTCACATATTTGAGTGTTGTGTAGCCAACTTTAATTTTTGCTATTATAACACTAAAGTTTTGAATTTAGATTTTTGTGTGTATTTGTGACCATTTTACCACTACTTTATGTTTATCGCCATATTAACAACGAAATGTAAAATAGTCATTGTACATGAACAAAATACACACAAAATTTCGAATAAGACCTTTAATACACACAAAAGTCCGAATTCAAAACTTTTGTGTTATAGTAATACTTAAAACCCATATCAGTTCATGACATTTTGTAACTATGACTTGGGGTAAGTTGGTGAGACAAGCAGCCAGTATATCAGCAATCATTGATGATAATTCCATGAATAAGTCCTCTTGGCTAAGCTCATCAATGTTGGAGTGGTAGGAAAGGATTGATTCGGTTATTCGATACATTGAATTGGCGCAAATAGACCGGTAGATGGAATTATCATCTGTGCGTCCAATATCCATACTTTGAACTTCAGTGACCATGTCTTTTGCTGTATCCTTGAACCATTGCAGAATCAATCCTGCTGTATTCACATCAGCAGCATGGTTTTTCAGATTGTTTCCTACCCATTTATTGGAGACTTCAACTTCCAGCCACAACACTTTAGCTGCCTTTTGAGTGCTTACATACTTATCGGTAGCATTGAGACTTTCTTCCACTAGTGTGACATATGTAAGACCTTCACTCACACTGCTTAGCAACCAATTAACTATGTTCTTCTGTATTTTAGGTAGAGAAACGGCGATGGCTGTCAGGGATACCAAGGGTAAGCTCCAACAATCCAAATAATCTTCTCCAAATAAAGGTGGAACATGAAGGCTGTCATACTTTCCAACTCCTTCAAAACCTTTAGATTCTCTTAGAAGCTTCTCGAGATTGCTGGGTTGTTGTTTTTCAGCCTTTTTGATCAAGCGGTCCACAGATTTTGAAATGCTTTTCAATGTTCTCTCCGAAAGCTCCATATCATCTTGCAGTTACAACACATACCGCCTAAGATCGTTAAAGCTCTCTTGTTCAGGATTTTGTCCCAGGACAATACTTGAGTCACTAAACATGGCTTTAAAACACTTCCAACACCGAATATAAAACAAAACGCATATCACAAAGAAAATTGGGATCAGCGCTATCATCTTACATGCTACCACAACTGTCTTCTGAAGTCCTATACAAATGATAAGAAATATGACTTTGAAATTCTGGATGACAATCTTGATTTTGCGACTACTGATTGAGAATGGTATGCTACTCTGTTTCCAATCATACAGCTTCTGAGTCTAGTAGCTCTCTACTTTAAATACCTTAATATGGTTCCATATCCATTTTATGGACTGTAGAAAAACATGATATCCTGAAACCAAACACTTTTATATAACTCAACTGAATCAAAGTTTGACAGCGGAATAAAAATAAAAACAACTGATCACCACAGCTACTCTGGTGTGATCCTATTATCTAAATTGATAATAGTTTTACAAGATTAAAAGATAAATAACAACGATAGATATGATCTTGAGACAAAGTCTCAAGATCTGTACATAAGAGAGAGAGATATTCGAGAGCGGCTTCAAATACAAAATAAACTCCTCTAACCCTAAATGAAAGATATGCAAGACTTTTATACTCGGGCTTCAACGGTCACAAGAGAGAGGTCTTGGGCTTGTCCATGGGCCTGAAGCAACAGACCTGGGCTTGAGATAAACTTGAGCTTGGGCCAGCCTGAAATATAAAAACACAAACAACAAACATAAAGGATATCGGGTTATATATTCCAACATGGACAACTTAAAGCTCAATGCTGCATAACATCTACAAAGTGGTGCAATTGTTCCACATGGGCGGTTTTGGGCCGGTGTAGCATCAGCAGCCGAGCCGGGCCCAACCCACTAAGGGGCACTACTCCAAGATCATACCGCTCTTCTTCCACCATTAGTGATTCTCACCAAAGCAAACGTGGAAATGATTATTCGTTGTTTTCGACTAGGGCGATGGTAAAAGGCCAGAGAATCAACTTTTTAGGGGGCATAAAAGATTACAAGTTTTTCTTTCATTTTCCTTTTGGTTGATTTTGTAAGCTTTAGTTATAGTAGTTTAACGTTTGATTTACCTTAGAAAGGGCTGGATAATTTGGGATGATGGAGATGATGGAGGAAAGAGATAAAGAGAGAGGTTCATATTAAAAGGTTCAAAAGGGTTGTGAAGAAAGTTCAAAAAGGTTTAGGGGAGTTCGTAGCTTTATTTCATAGTTTAATGAAGTCATATTCCGTTTTTAACGGGTCAAAACCATGTCACAAGTGACACAGAAGGTTACAAATAAGCAATATTTTCATAAAAAGTCAAGCTTTATGGTATTTTGTTCAATAACAGTTGCAAAATATTTTTATCATACATGAAAACTTTGAAAACTAAAAAATTAGAGTCCGAATGCTTAATATATTGATCATTTTTAGTTTGGAAATTAAATGTTTAGTTTGAAGACATGTACTATGAAACTTTCAACTGAGCCACAAGTTTTATTTTCACTCGAGGAGGATTTTAAAGTTAACAATTTTGTTTTACTTTGCCTCAAAAAACGCGAGAAGGGCCGCACGGTTTACTTAAATATATTTTATTTTGTAGAAGTAATACTTTTGTTGCAAGAATGATTTTTGTTCGTATTTTTGACTTTTCATACGTGATTATGGTTTATGGATATTATAATATAGGGGCGCTTTTTTTTTTCTTTTCGTGCCGGGCCTATTTTTTTTTTTTTTGACGTTCTCAGCACCGCCCCTGTTGTTCCAACTAGACTTCCGATAAACTGTATTATCAGAATTACTGGAATTGACCATTTATAATCCGATCCGTACACTCGTAGCCACCCTGACCCTTTATAATCCGATATGTACATACTTTTTGTTTCTGAAATCGTTAAAGCTGAAATAAGTACATGCATGAAAGTGCTAACAACACATATTACCCCAGAAGCCGAGGTAGTTGCAGAGCAAGCTGTGATGAACTGAGGGCTGCCTGCCATGATCCAATGGTTTTTCACATGCTGCTTTAGCTTCTCAACAGTTAATCTTCCTGGTTGTTGTATCTCTAGGTCCTTCAAAGCAGTTTCATGACGTGCTTGGTATTTCAATTCTATTATTTGTTTGGACTTTAGAATCGTTAAACATGAACATGTGTGTATTATCAGCAAGATAAGTAGCATAACCACATAAAACGATGCTATTACCTTAAGTACAATACCGGAAGATCGAAATTATTATTATAATCACTTTCTCCAATCACACCCGTATATATTTGAATGCAAACATTCACAATCAAGGTGATTACCAGAATATCCAAAGCTATGATGTTTGTGAGAAGTTCCTTGCTATTCATGGTTGCTAAAGACGGCAATAAATTCGCCATCATGGTGCACATAAAGGACATGCTTCCAAGTTTTGCCGATTGATCCAAATATTCTGGCATTTTATTACTTAAATCCACAGGTAGCTTCATAGCAACAGCTATCACGGTGAGAGAAGCAGCATTCAAGGTGAATGTTTTACATGGAAACCATAGTCTTCGGTTTTTAAAACCATGTATTAAATCAGCTACCATTGCTAGGATGCAAAAGAGAGATGCTACCGCGATATACATACCAATCCATGGCATAGGTTCGCTGAATCTATTTTGTAGATCTTTCTCATCCTTTTCAATCCAACTAAAGTTCTTCAAACAATTTCGAAATTCATCCGGAATACCCGAAACAGTGTGAAAGTTACAAATGTTGTCTGTCCAGTTGAAATAGTCTATAGTTTGGTTCATCGTGGGGAAATAAATTGGTGATTTGTGACAATTTAAATAGGAGCAGGAAGATGGTGTAGATTTTGATAATAGCAGGATTTGTCTTCAGAAAGACTTAAAATTGGTGGTGAAATTGCGAATGAAACTTCCAATGACTTTGCAACAAAATTTGGATAGGAAGATTCTCTTTGTGATTGCATCATATATAATTCATCCATCATTTGGCCCACCCGTGAAAGGTTTGATTGTTTGGGAAATAAATCATTACAAAGAGTCTCGAATGCGCGCAATTAGTGATTGCATGCTAACATATCAGTATGAGCTCCCGTGACTTTGAAATTTGAACACAATTTTAATTACAATGCTATTTGCTATAGCGATAATTATTTAAAAATTTATCTAATTTGACACATTAATGATAATTACAATGCTAATCCTATTTACTAGTATAAGCTAATGATTTGCGTCGATATACAAGTCATTCTGACATGCCATTTTGTGAAAAGTTTTTCATTAAGACCATGTGTAATGGTAGAAGGTCACAATGGGGCATGGAGCGACACGTGTCGGGTGAGTCAGCAAAGGGGCGTGGAGCAAAATGGTGTGTAATGGAGGGTGGGGCGTGGAGCGCCATGTGGCATTTCATTTAGTATATTTTGAAGAAAAAAGAAATTAAAATAAAAAAACAATTGTGATATATGATTGGTTGGAATAAAAAAGAAAGAAATAAAATAAACAGAGAAAAAAAGAAAGAAATATGATTGGTTGATTTGTCAGGGGCAAGGGCGTTGCAGACTCCACGCCTTGGAGCAAATTTGATTTTTTTTTTGGAACCACGCCCCATGGTAGTGATTGGTTGGGCGCTAAGGGGCGCTGAGGAGGAAAAAAATGGGCATATAACGCCCCATTACACATGGTCTAAGCACACAGTACTATTTTACCCAGATATACCTGCACATTATTTTACCCAAGTCTTTACCATCCTCAAAATCCCATTACTTTTTCTGGGTCAACGACAAGGAATGGTAAAATTGTGTTAAGGGGTATTATTGTCCAACCATATTTACATTATATATGTGTGTAGTAAAAGCTATGCAGCAAGCGTTGGCTGTTCGAGAATAGTAGATGAAGGTAGAATTAGTTAATTGACCTAGAATGAAAGGTAGACAATTCAACAAACATCAAGAAACACATACTCCAAAAGAGAAGATATAATAGTTTCAGTTAATATCAAACTTGAACAAGTTATAACATAATTTACATTTTAATGTTAAGTCACATGTTATTTAGAACGTAAACTATGGCTATGTTTGGCGCGGAGCTTTTTGGGGCAATGAGCGGTGAGCAATGAGCTTTTTGATTTTTATTGTTCGTTTGGCAAAGGAGTGGTGAGATTTGCGATTTTTTAAGAATGCTTATTTTTCCAATGCTTCTTTAAGAAGCTGTGAGCGGTGGGCTGTGAGCTGTAGCTACTGCTCACAGCTACTGCTCACCACTCATTGCTCACTGCTGACTACTACTGCTCACTGCTACTTTTACCAAACACACCCTACATGTGATATTGAGGTTCTTAAGGTTATTTATTTATTTATTTTTATTATTATTTTTTTTTGAAAAAACCACCCATGTGTTATGATAGTATGTAAGCATCACTAATCTCTCCCATGTCATTTGTAACATATTCAATTACTGATGAGTTTGTAACATATTTAGCACCTTTATCTTGTAGTTTGGAAAAACAAATTCTGATAGATTCCACCCACATGAATTAAGTGATAAAAAGCTTTAATTTGGAGTTTGACATAAAGACATGAAACACTTTAACCAGTCATCTTTAATTGCTTTTGACTTCAACATGCCACCATGAAATAAAAAAGAGTAAACTGCAAAAAATGTTCCTGTGGTTTTCTGAATTCGCACATTTTGCCATCACTTTTTTTTTCTTGCAAGTTTTGCCACTCCTGTTCACTTTTGCTGCAAATTGTGTCGCTTGACCTAACGATCGTTAAAAAATCTCGTTAGTTACTATTCCAAGTTGGGATATTTTAGTCATTTTGTGTTCACAGGGACATAATAACTTTTACATATTCTTGGATCATAATACATACACTTAAGAACATAAATAAAAAACACATTCAAAATCAAACACATCTAACAAATCAAACATTACAAATGCATTTGCAAGTGATGATCAGAAATAATTTTATATTCTTGTGTATGGCATTTACGGTATGAGTTCATATTGTCTTGGACATTCCAATTAACTGTTGAATATATGAATGCATGTCTATTTTTGTTTGGTTTCTATGAGCCCATGTTTATTTTTCTTTAAACATGAATGGGTGGATTCGTATTCGTAATTTCAATATGTTTTTATATTCACATCGTCTAATCATCTTATAAAAATATTACTTTTCAAAAGTTGCATAAAAGATGCGTCGTTATCTGTAAAATGGTACCAACGTTAAGGATACGATTATATTAAGTTTTATCGACCCAACCCATCCATTAACCTGCTAACTCCTTGACCGGCTTATTATTTTGCCACACCCATGTAAAGGGACCATGTTAGATTTGTTTATGCGTCTGTATCCTCGACTTGACGAAGGCATAACAAAAAGCAAAGGCACTCACGATACATAACACGAACTCTATTAGTACTAGTTACTATTTTAGAACTAATACATTTGCTAAGGTATTACCAATTGCCACGAAACCTGTTTATGAATCGGCTATCGTAAAAACAGGTTGTCGAATACTTTAAATATATACATGACTTTCAAAAGTTTATGATGTTTTCATGAATGAGAATGAATTGTATTATACACACTATGTGAATTTCAAGATCTATAATGCTCTTTTTAAGCAATTTGACATATTTGGAATAACTTTAGTAACATTACCAAAAGGAAATTAACATTACTTTCTTATTCAACACAACTTTATGGTCAAAATCCATTTTTGTTCGTAAAAAATATACTCTTTGTAGTCTTCAAGTTTGTATTAGAGCTTGGATAAGTAAGTAATACACAAATTATGCCTTTAGGAATTAATCTGCTACTTGCTGATTAATATTTTCATAAAGGATTGTTGTAATAGGATTTGTCAGTTATGTTCATTCATGTTGCTTTTCGAAAGTATGCAACAGAATTTTACAAACTCTAAAATCTAATGCTGTTTGTTTTTTTATAATAGTTCGAATGATTTTAAGTGCTCGTTTCTGCAATTTATTTAAGTAACTTATGTAAATATGAAACAAGACTTTTTATCATAAATATAACATAGTTAATAAACCATCAATTATATTATAGTAACACGAGTCTTCAATCTCATATCGAGTAAGAGGCAGTAAAACAAGTCCCCCACCTTTTACTGAGTAAGATGTTATATGTCTAACTGGGTCATACTCAAAAGAAAAAGCAAACAAGCAAAACGTCTGACCACCTCTTACTAGTAAGATTTTTAAAAAAAAAAACAAACACACCCTAAGACTAATATCATTGGATTCACAGCAATAACACAAAGGATCAAAACAGTGTAGTAAAAATCACGAATCGGTAGTGGAGCGGTCGACCCCCTTGTAGCTTGTAATTGGTCTAGGCGGGATTAATTGGTGATTAATTGGATTGACATTTTTTGCAAGTTTTGGGTATTTTGGTGAGTTTTGGGTATTTCCGCCAAGATTTTTCTAAAAAAAAAATCTTGTAATAGATATAAACAACAACTATAAGTGATTAAAACGAGTTTACGACGAGTTTTGGGTATTTCTGGCAAGATTTGCATGTTTCCGGTCAGTTTGACCATCGTTGACAATCGTTGACCAATTTGTTTGACCGATTTACACAAATCGGAAAGGTAGAAAGTCAAAAAGACCAAAATCACCAGTCATCAAATCTAGTTAACATTATGTCCTTGTGGAATACTTATTTATGGTATCTTCCATACATCATAGTCCTTATAATTTTGTTTCAATGTCGCTGCTACCAACAACACCGAAAATTGTTCTTATGGCCTCCACTGATGGCCCAATCACCGCCTACGATCCATACACTGGAGCTGTCTTATCTCGCTTCAGTGGCAACCAGTGTCCTCGTAATGGCATCATTGTTATAAGCAGCAATCAGTTTGCTTGTTCACATGTTTCGGACACTAGTGTAGGCTACATTCATTTGTATTATCGGAGGTCTAAGTCTTGTGTGCAGAGTATTAATCTCCCTGAACTTGTAGCTCCACTTGATGCCACCAATGATAGGTTGTATATATTCTTCAGGTGGTGTTGTCGGTATTAGGACCTTCAGGTGACCGGATTCGATCAGTTTCGGCTCATGAGAAACCTGTTTCTAGCATTGTAATCAGTTGTGATGAATCACTGGTCATTACAGGGAGTGATGATGGAACGATTGCAGTGATTCCTATACTCTTCCTTCTAGATGTTTCGCTTGACACTGAATCTGGATGTTCCAAATTCAGGAGGTTTACAGGACATGAACTATCAGAGATAGGATTAACCACCAGGATAGGTGTTATGATATCCAACTCACTGGATTGGACTTGCAAAGTGTAGAATGTGGAAAACTAGAACCGGGGGGGGTTGAATAGTTTTACCGGTTTTTAAATCTTCTAAAAAAAACTTTACTTATGAAAACCTTGATTCGAATCTTATGTGTAATCAATCAACACCAATATGAACACTATACTATACTAACTAATATAAGTAATGAAAGTAAAGAAAAGAGATGGAAAGATCAAACCGGGACAAAGGGATTTATAGTGGTTCGGCTACGAAGCTCTTCTTCGTCCTACTCCACTCCCCGAGTACCACACTCGAGAGTTTCAAGCACTATGTCAACAACCTCCCTTTAGGCGGAGAAAACTGTACACGTCGCTTATCCTATTTCTGACACTAAGCTAGATGTCGAGTGCTAATCTTAGCTAGCACCAATCTACCACGATCCACTTGATCCTTTCTACTTCACACACTTAACACACAAGACTCAAGAGATCTCCAAGATCTCACACGATCACAATGATCAACTCTCTCTTGACTCAACCTACTCTATCAACTCTTGATCAACTTGATCAACACACTAGCTCACAAGCTAAAAGAGATATTCAATATCTCTATAAGATCACAATGATCTTCTCTCATACTCTCTCAAAAGAAAAATGATCTTGATGTATACAAGGATACAACAAGTGCGTAACAAATGTTACAAGTGCTCTAACTACAACTACAACTCTTGTATCTTCTTGGATACCTTGAGTTCTTCTCTTGCACTTGAAGAGGAATGAAGAGGATCAATTGGTTGGATGATTGGATCAATCTTAAATAAAAGAAAACTAAACTAAATGATCAAGAAGAGAAAATGTGGTGAGAGTATTAAACTCAGAAAGTTCTGTGTGAAAATGGATACCCAAAATCTGTGAAGTGGGCTGGTATTTTTAGGCAGAAAAAATCTGGCCGTTATAGGGATACGGTACCACTAAATCATGCACGGTAACACTAAATTTAGTGGTACCGTGCCAGACAAAAACGCTCCTCTTTTTGTCTTTTGTGGTGAAAACTTATTTTGGGAAGTTTGGAGCTGATTTGGGGGGGGGGGGGGATAGCTGTTATGTATTTTGAACTTATTTTTCTATTAAAACATTTCTTAATTATTCAAAAATAATTTGTAAAGTATATTTTTGAAAGAATGTTTTGTTACATTAAAAATGTGAAGTCTTAAGCACAAATTTACTTCTATGATCATTTGTCAAGTTGTAAATTTGTTTTAGAGTGATTTGTGTATAAATGAGATATTTCGACTAAAAACTTGTTTACGTTAATTTTAACGTAACGTGTTTTCACATTTTGTCATCCTCAAAACGTGAAGTTATCGAAAGATATAAATAACGTTTTTAGAACATTATTTGCATAAAAAATCTCCCCCTATTTGATGATGACAAAACATAAACTTATTTTAGGTTAAAATTAGTTTTAACAAGTTTTTAATGAGTTTACTCCCATTTCTCTCCCTTTAAGCAAAAATGTTGCTAAAGCTCCCCCTTAATGTATACTCCCTCTCGTTTGGAGGACAACAAGGAATCGAGCAATGATTCGTGCTACAAAACAAGGTTAGATAACAAATATACAAGATCTAACATGTAGCACCTATGACAAATATCCAACCACAAATAAAAAGATTGGCTAAGTAGCTAAGCATCAAAAGAACTAAGACAACCACATAAAAGCCCATTCATTCATAGAAAACAATTGTCATACATAGGTGTGACTACATGATAAATATAAAAAGGGAAAACAAGAAGCATAAATCCTTAATGACTAGAGGCAAGCTTCATTTCTGAGAGGGGTCCTCAAGGTTTATTGTTGAAAAACTAAACATGAGCATGTTTAGTTTTGTGGGCTAGGAGGTGGTGGAGATGGTGGCATCATTGGGGGTAGTGGTGGTGTCAAGAGATGCTCCACATAAGAGAACATGAAATGAATCTCATCTTTCAGGGAGAAGATGAGATTGCGGTTATGGAGGCAACATAGGCAATTAGCACTATTTAGATCAAAGGGATGGGGTTGGAGTGGTTGTCCCATGGTTGGGGAAGGAGGTGGTGGTGATGGGGTTGGCTTAACATAATCCAATGGAGTGATAGGTGATAGGGTATAGTCCATGGATGATGGCATGGTGTTGAGAGAGGGAGATGATGAAGATGTTGTATAAATGGTGGATGTTTTGGAAGGTGCATTAGGTGGAGATGGAGAGTTTGGAGTGGCTTGGGAAGGTGGTGTCATTGCTTCATCATCTTTTGTAACCTCACATAGTACCGTTAAATTTAATGGTACCGTGGCCTATTTAACGGTACCGTGACACTGTAGTCACAAATTTTCCTGTGCAGGCTAGTTCTGGGCAGCTAGAGGGATGTTTTCTAGGGGAACTATTTCTTGGAAATGATAGTGCCTCAAATCACTAAAGATTTATTTGTCTAATATGTCCCATATTAAACTACTTCTAGCACATAAAGATTATCATGTAATTTGCCAAGATAATCATAAGCATGCAAACATAAAAGACAAACTAAGCTATCATCCAAGTATCACATAAAATATTCATGCAAGGTGATAGATTAAATGTCAAGCATGCAAGATAACAAAGAGTATCAATCCCTACCATAGTTAATCATAAAAGTTCTAATTGTGAAACTAGTTCCATTGACTTGAGCATACCCTCATTCATCATCACTTGATGAAACATCATAGCAAGATTCTGAACCGTCATCATGGTTCCCTTGAGATGATGTACATTCCCATTACAGAGAGGTATAGGTGGTTTGGGGGTCAGAGGAGCCATGACGGGATTGACAAAGAGATATCGATTGTTTTGGAGGTGAGGGAACGAGTTCATGACAAACCGATATAGACGAGTCAACAACATACCATAGGGTATCGCCTTATTTAGTCGACCCCTGACACTGACAATTTTCCTTGCTACAAAGTAAGCGAGATTGTAGGGTTGCTCGGTGACTAGACAATACAACATATGAGTACAACACGCCGGAAGTTGCTCACGGTTGTGAGGAAGACAGAAGACATTTTCACGGATGACTTATTCCATCTACGTAGATGTGGGTGAATTTCATCAACATAGACTTTGAGTGGATCTAAGTCATACTCATGAGACTCTCGGAACTCAATTTCACCGTTCTCTTTGAGATAACCATGAACTTTTTGAGGAAGACGAATATGAGCTTTAATCTCACATGGAGTGGGAATTTGGGTATTGTAAGGACTGGACTCAATTTGGTGACTCGTGAGGGTTTTGAGGGACCAACCTTCCGTGTAGGAACATTGTCGATGATTAGGAAGTCCAAGAATATTGGCAAATTGGTCAAGAGTGAGTGAGATTTCTTGGTTTTGTATTACGAATTGGAGAGACAAAGTTTGATCCTCGTTATGTACGAGTTTAACTTGTCTATAGAATTTGAGAACGAATCGAGGACAAATTTGATCATTGATCTGAAACAAGCAATCGAATCCGATTTCTCGAAATATGGTTTAGATGTGATCATGGTGGAGAAAGGATGATTCGACAATTCGTCCTTCATGAAAAAGACGAGACTCTATGTGTTGGAAACTTTGTATGTGAGAAAGTGGGTAATCTGGATCAATTGATGGTTTGGGAATGTAATCATCTGTCAGTTCATGATCATAATCAAACATGTGATATCTCTTGTTACCTATGAAAAAATTATCAAAGAGTAAAATTGAAACTATTTCATTTCAAAGACATGTGCCTAGTGTGTGCCTATATGCAGACTATGTGGAGGTGCGACAATCTCGAATCTATGACTGAAATAATGAGATTACCCAAACGCTCTTAATTTTCACTTTTGCTCTAACGAATATGTCAAAAAGTACATATTGATTATGTAATCCGATCATTATTCGTGAGATCCTGTATGCATGAGAAAAACGTTTTAAGTTGACATCAACAATGCAAGAAAAATGTTTCATGATCCTAGTTTCTTGAAATTTTTCGAAAACAATGGAATTGGGGTGTTTTGCGACTTTAAAGTGTTGGCGCCAAAATGTTTTAAGTTTGAAGGACTTTATTGTTAAAGTCTCTCTATGCAATAACAATTATCCTAAACATGATTCCTCTTAAAACTAATTGCTCAAAAATGAATTTGGACTAAAATATATGGGTTTATGCAAATCCTAAGTTAAGGGAATCATGAAGGATATGCATTGGCTAATCCTAGTCCTGATTTCATAGTGACTTAATTAAAATTGAAAAACCCCAATTCAATTTTTAGGTATGAACAAACCCTAGACTCAAGATTAAAGAAAAATAGAGTTAAATGACTTACAAGTCATGTTGAAAAAGTGAAAGTAGTTGGTAATCTTGAGAATCAATGTCTTGAATTAGATCTTGAGAGGGTGTAATTGAGTATTGGGTTGTGAGGTTTGGTTTTGACAGCAGTTGCAGAAGTTGGAAAGGTTTAAAATGAATAATGTGGGAAAGGAGAACTGAAAAACGGGATATATCAGATACTCGGTTCCACGGTACCGTTAAATTTAACGGTGCCATGCCACTTTAGTGGTGCCGTGATCTGCAGGGATGAATTTTTGTCCCATTTTGATTTTTGACGAATAAGTCTCGCTGTTTTGGTGAGACTTTTTGACACGAGGAAATAATTTATACCTAATAAATTCTTTTGACGAGGGGAACCTAGTCTAGACGAAAGGAGATGACTTCAAAGAGGCATGAGATGAGACACACGAAATGACTTCAATATTTCCCGTGAAATATTTAAATAGTCATGAGGGGGATACGCGGGATGACTTTAATAGTCATGAGATTTATGGAATATGTTCTATCATTCCTAGACCTAGACGAAGGTAGTTGAAGGATTCTATCTTAAGAGTGTTGGTTAGGATGTCGGCGATATTGTCTTGAGAAGGAACTTTCTCAATAGAAATGTTTCCTTTCTGAATGTTATCGCGAAGGAAGTGGTGACGAATTTCGATGTATTTAGTACGGGAGTGTTGAACGGGGTTTTTGCTCAAGTCAATAGCACCTTTATTATCACACATAATGGGAACGTCATCTAGATGGATGTCATAGTCATTAAGAGCTTGTTTCATCCATACTGCTTGTTGACATGCCTTTCCGGCGCTTACATACTCGGCTTCGGTCGTGGAGATAGCAAGAGACATTTGTTTCTTGGAGAACCAAGAAGTTAGACAACAACCCATGAAGGTACAAACGCCACTCATACTTTTTTGATCCACATAATCTCCTGCATGATCAGAGTCGGCATAGACAACAGTTTCTACACCGGTCCCCTTGGGATAAAATAATCCCAAGTTTATAGTGCCTTTAACGTATTGGAAGATACGCTTAACCGCTTCAAGGTGAGAGGTTTTGGGATCCTCTTGGAAGCGAGCACAAAGGCAGACACTAAACATGATATCGGGCCTACTTGTCGTGAGGTATAGCAAACTTCCTATCATACCTCTATACTTAGTGCTATCCACGGACTCACCTTCTTCATCTTTCGTGAATTTTATTTCCGTGGACATGGGAGTTTTTATGGGCTTAGACTCTTCTAAACTAAACTTCTTAAGCATCTCCTTACTATACTTAGATTGGTTAAAGAAGATACCATCTTCCATTTGTTTTATTTGTAGACCAAGGAAGAAATTTAATTAGCTCATCATGCTCATCTCGAACTCGTCACGCATGATCTTAGAGAAATCATCGCACAATTCTGGACAAGTTGAGCCAAATATGATGTCGTCGACATATATTTGAACAATGATGAGATGTGAATTACGTTTCTTTGTGAAAAGTGTGTTATCAACCACTCCCATGGTATATTCATGTTCAATCAAGAATGCCTTTAGTCTATCATACCAAGCTTTAGGAGCCTGTTTGAGACCATAGAGTGCTTTCTTGAGTTTATAAACATGATTCGGTTTCTCAAAATCAACAAATCCCGGAGGTTGTGCAACATATACCTCCTCGTTGATATAACCATTTAGGAATGCACTTTTCACATCCATTTGGTATAACTTAAAGTCTAAGGCACAAGCATAGGCAAGGAGTATTCTAATTGACTTTAATCTAGCTACTGGTGCATAGGTTTCATCGTAGTCTATTCCTTCTTGTTGGTTATAGCCTTGTGCTACCAACCTTGCCTTATTCCTAGTTACGACGCCATTTTCGTCGAGTTTATTCCTAAACACCCACTTAGTTCCTATGATGGTTTGATTCATAGGTGGAGGTACTAAATCCCAAACTTGGTTTGCGGTGAATTGATTAAGTTCCTCTTGCATGGCAACTACCCAACTTTCATCCTTAATCGCTTCACCGACATTCTTAGGTTCTACGGTTGATATAAAACAAAAGAAATTACTTTTGTTTTGAGCTTGTGACCTAAGGGTTCTTTGGTTTAGGTTTCCTATGACATTTTCAATAGGATGGTTCTTGGATTCTTTAATGTTGACAACTTCGTCAACTTCAACTATTTCATCCTCATCTAAGTCATCATCCACCAAGGGTGATGTCTTAGTTGGTGGAGGACTTTCATCGAATGTCACGTTGAGTGACTCTTCGACTTTCATTGTTTCCTTGTTTAGGACAACATAGGCTTTACTATTTTGGGAGTAACCTAGGAAAACACCTTCGTAAGACTTTGGGTCAAACTTGGTGAGGTAGTCTTTAGTGTTTAGTATGAAGCACTTGCTTCCAAACACTCTAAAGTAATCAAGAGTAGGTTTTCTACCTTTCATGATTTCATATGGTGTTTTTCCTAAGATAGGTCTAATTAGAATCCTATTAAGAATGTAAGTTGAGGTGTCCACCGCATTACACCAAAACTTTTGCAGCATTGATTGTTCATTCAACATCGTTCTACTCATCTCTTGTAGAGTACGATTTTTCCGCTCAACTACCCCATTTGATTGTGGAGTGTATGGAGCCGAGAAATTGTGTGTAATACCATTAGCATCACAATATACTCCAAATTGCACTTCATTATCAAATTCCCGACCATGATCCGTCCTAATAGAGACTATTGTACACCCTATTTGATTTTGGACTTTCTTGCTAAAGGTCTCGAATTCCTCAAAAGCTTGTGTCTTATTCTTAAGAAATCTAGTCCAAGTATACCTAGAGTAGTCATCAACTATTACTAAGGTGTAGTAATTTCCTCCGTAGCTCTGTACGGCGGATGGACCAAATAAGTCCATATGAAGGAGTTCTAGGCATCTAGAGGTTGAGACCATATTCTTAGCTTTGTGACTAGAATGAGCTTGTTTTCCAACTTTACAAGCGTCACAAAATTGTTTATCAAACTTAATCTTGGGTAGGTTTCTAACTAGTTCCTTAGACGCCAATGATTGTATTAAACGCATATTGGCGTGACCTAATCTCCTATGCCATAGAGTAGAATTATTATCTATGGTTGCTAAGCAAATCTTATCCTGAGGCTTATTACCTATTTTCATAACAAATAAGCCATTCCTCCTAACTCATTTGCCTATGGTTTTACCATTCTTAATGATCTCACTACCCTCTTCGGAAAATATAACTCTACACTTATTATCTACCATTTGACTAATGCTAAACTAGTTAAATCCTAAGTTATCTACATGCTCAACATTTCTAATAGTGAGGGAGTTTTGAGTGATCGTACCTTTGCCTATTATGTTGCCCTTAAGTTTGCTACCGAAAGTGACATTACCTCTGTTGTATGCCTTATATGATGAGAATAGACTTCGGTTACCCGTCATATGATTAGTGCATCCATTATCCTTGACCCACTCGTCAGGCTCCAAGTCGATTCCCAAGCGTATCTCATTAGAAGCCTGAGCCATTAGGCATGTTTCATCATTGGGCTTCTTCTTTTCTTCTTCTCCGCTGTCACTCCAAGAGCCTCCAATGAAAGCTCTTTGGTTGTTGGTTTTTGGTGGTTTAGGACATTCTCCTATGAGGTGATTAGGATCTCCGCATCTAAAGCATTTCCTATCACTTGTCCCTTTCTTCTCAACTCAGTTCTTTTGTGATGGCTTCTTATCATCACGAGGTTGCCTAACGAATCTACCTCTTCTCCTAAAGAACTTTTTAAAGTCTCTAACGGCTAACGCATACTCTTCATCTTCACTATCGGAACTCGAACATTCCTCATCACTTGACTCCTTTTTGGCTTTCAATGCTAGAGATCTAACTCTCTCGCTTTTGCCTTTGACTATATCGGAGTCCTTTTTGATTATCATCGTGAACTTTCAAGTTTCCTATGAGTTCATCGAGTGATAATGTCGCCAAGTCCTTTGACTCTTCAATGGCGGTGACCTTTGCTCTCCATTTAGGATGTAGAGCCCTAAGAAACTTCCTAACATAATTCTTACTAGAGTAACTTTCATCAAGAGCTTTAAGACTAGTGATAATAGTATTAAATATAGCAAAAGCATTATCTATTGATTCATCTTTCGAAATGGAAAATTGTTCATATTGTTGCACAAGAAGATCTATCTTGTTCTCTTTGACTTGATTATTACCTTGGTGAGTGACTAACAAAGTTTTCCAAATTTCTTTTGCCATATTACACATGAAAATTCTTTCAAATTCCTTTTTAGGCAAGGCATTGTAAATCATCATTTTAGCCTCATTATTTTTGGCTAGTTTCCTTTTAAGTTTATCACTTTGTTTGTCATAAGGAACTATTTCATCCCTTTTTGTTTTCAGATTCTTTTGAATCGGTTGAAAGTCACCCTTGGTAATAACATGCCAAAGATCATTGTGTTTTGATTTCACATACGTTTCGAATCTTCTTTTCCAATAAATAAAACAATTGGTTTCGAAAAGTGGTGGTCTTTGCATAGATTGCCCTTCTAGATATTTGTCGGAATCCATTGTTTGATTCAAGTTTTAAAATACAATTTACTTTAAAATCTTGACTGACGTGGCATCGTTACCAATTGTGGAAAACTAGAAGGGGGGTAGAATAGTTTTACAGGTTTTTAAATATTCTAAAAAAAATTTTACATATGAAAACCTTGATTCGAATCTTATGTGTAATCAATCAACACCAATATGAACACTATACTATACTAACTAATATAAGTAATGAAAGTAAAGAAAAGAGATGGAAAGATCAAACTGGGACAAATGGATTTATAGTGGTTCGGCTACGAAGCTCTTCTTCGTCCTACTCCACTCCCCGAGTACCACACTCGAGAGTTTCAAGCACTATGTCAACAACCTCCCTTTAGGCGGAGAAAACTGTACACGTCGCTTATCCTATTTTCGACACTAAGCTAGATGTCGAGTGCTAATCTTAGCTAGCACCAATCTATCACGATCCACTTGATCCTTTCTACTTCACACACTTAACACACAAGACTCAATAGATCTCCAAGATCTCACACGATCACAATGATCAACTCTCTCTTGACTCAACCTACTCTATCAACTCTTGATCAACTTGATCAACACACTAGCTCACAAGCTACAAGAGATATTCAATATCTCCATAAGATCACAATGATCTTCTTTCACACTCTCTCAAAAGAAAAATGATCTTGATGTATACAAGGATACAACAAGTGTGTAACAAATGTTACAAGTGCTCTAACTACAACTACAACTTTTGTAATTTCTTGGATATCTTGAGTTCTTCTCTTGCACTTGAAGAGGAATGAAGAAGATCACTTGGTTGGATGATTGGATCACTCTTAAACAACAGAAAACTAAACTAAATGATCAAGAAGAGAAAATGTGGTGAGAGTATTAAACTCAGAAAGTTCTGTGTGAAAAAGGATACCCAAAATCTGTGAAGTGGGCTGGTATTTATAGGCATAAAAAATCTGGCCGTTATAGGGACACGGTACCACTAATCATGCACGATACCACTAAATTTAGTGGTACTGTGCCAGACAAAAACGCTCCTTTTTTTGTCTTTTGTGGTGAAAACTTATTTGGGGAAGTTTGGAGCTGATTTTGGGGGGAAAATAGCTGTTATGTATTTTGAACTTATTTTTTCATTAAAACATTTCTTAATTATTCAAAAATAATTTGTAAAGTATATTTTTGAAAGAAATGTTTTGTCACATTAAAAATGTGAATTCTTAAGCACAAATTTACTTCTATGATCATTTGTCAAGTTGTAAATTTGTTCTATAGTGATTTATGTAGAAATGGGATCTTTCGACTAAAAACTTGTTTACGTTAATTTTAACGTAACGTGTTTTCACATTTTGTCATCCTCAAAACGTGAAGTTATCGAAAGATATAAATAACGTTTTTAGAACATTATTTGCATCAACATAGAACATTGTAAAAAGGACTCACATCCAGATGGTGAAGTTTCAAGGATAGATGTTGTGCTCGGTGATGACGTATAATATGGATAGCAGCCCTATTGGGCCTGGACCGTACTATACATATTTGGACCTCGGCCCAATAAAACAGACAACCAAGTGCACCGGACGCCACCAAGCCCAACAATGAGTAAGATGCAGTCCGGATGCAGGAGGACGCATGCAGATCATTTGAATGATACTTCCACAGTACTCTAGCGGACCAACCAATGGTCGCGGAAGATGATCTATGTCCGCAATCACGATTAAGTTACAGAGCTTTGACCGAAAAGGGTCCCACTCTGGCCACTAACAACAATAAGCGAAATACTAGGAAACCCTAGTACCCGACTCGCCTATAAAAGGCAACATTTTGACACATTTGCAAGGTATGACTTTCTCACACATATTTTCTAACAAGCATGATTACTTACTCTCACGCTGAAGCTTAATCGTGGGGTCCGTCCCCACGGTAAGGCTAACGGTTTACTTTCATTTGTGCAGGGAATCATTTCATCACTTGGATTAATGCAAGCTTAACCCATCAGCGACACATCAAGCAGCCCAATACGCAATCCTACCTCAAATCTATACCCCTCACATATTTTGCACTAACAAGTTGGCGCCATCCGTGGGACCAGTACACAACTGCTTTCTTGAAAATACTCACCATAAGCAATCATTCCGGCCCCGCTCCTTTCGTACCCACATCCACTGTGCGGAATACGGTCGGAAAGGAAAAAACACTGGAAGATCAAGGTAGGCCCACGTCCGACACAACTTTCCGAGAGTACTGTGACAAGCACTACCACTAGTTGTTGCCAATCATAGCTGAGAAAGTCAATCAAGAGAAGATACAACAGGATAAGCTAAAAGATATAAAGGCCCGTCTAAAATTTGACGAAGTCTCACAACATTCTGAATCAGGAACACCTAACAGAAGAAAGGACCTAAGAAAGAAAACTGAAGCCAAGCGGCACCGATGTGCATCCGAAAGTTCTACACAAAGGAGCGGCCGATCAAGATCACCAAGGGAAGGAGGTCCGGAAAGAGAAACAGTGTTCAGAAGATTGGAAAAAGGTGTGTTCAATAGATTGGGAGAGAGAGAAAGGAGTATATCTGTATACTCAAGAGACCCCAGACAACAGTCATACTGTAGCGGTGGGGGAAGGGAAGAAAGTTGTTATCAAATTTCTCGTGACTTCGGAAAATACTATGACAATGGAGCATCCTCTCGACGGACGGATGAACTATCCGTAAGGGAAGACCGAGGCGGTAGACATAGGAGGTCAAGGTCGAAAAGGTGAAGGTCGAGTATTGAAGACGATGACCTAGTACAACCATGGGTATGTAAGGAAACTGATCCATTTACTCCTCGCATCCGCTACTTTGAACTGCCAACAAGAACTCGCTTGCCAATTCAGGTCAAGATGTATGATGGAAGTGAAGACCCAGGGGATCATCTTAAGATCTTTCAATCGGCAACCAAAGTAGAACGCTGGGCCATGCCAGTTTGGTGCCACATGTTTAGTTCTACATTAACTGGTCCTATCGACAGCTCATGGTATGCTAAAGTTCCCGGTGGAAGGAGGAATACTTACACTTCAGATCAGCAGGATTAGCCCGCTTGAATGCACAATGGTCTCCGGACCAGAAGGGAAACTTCCCGTTATCAACCAGCCAGTGGAGGAACGAATCAAAGTTGCGATTCACCTGAAACATCCGGAACAAATAGTGGCTATAGAATCTACCTTAACAGAGGAAGGCCGGAAGAAATTATGTGACTTGATTAGGAACAACCTGGACGTGTTTGCTTGGTGCCCAGCGGACATGACGGGTGTTTCGCGGCATATAGTGGAACACAATCTAAATGTACACGAAGGATGCACCCCCGTCAGACAAAAGAAACGAGGCCAGGAACTAGATAAAAGCAAGGCAATACAAGAAGAAATCGAGAAACTTGTTGAGGCCAGTATTATGAAAGAGGTACACTATCACAGTTGGTTAGCCAATACAGTAATGGTAAAAAAGCATGATGACAGCCAAAGAACGTGCGTAAGCTTCAAGAATCTAAACAAGGCATGTACACAAAACTATTATTAGCTACCAGAAATACATCGAAAAGTGGAATCCCACTGCGGATACTTTTTCAAACGCTTCCTGGATACATATGAGGAGAAACATACAAATGACTACGTGACAAGGAATTTCACAAACAAATCCACAGAAAAGTCACTACCATTAACAGTACCAATAAAGGAGGAACTCATCGCCTATCTTGCGGCCGCAAAGGGAGCAGTGCACACGGTATTGATGACAGAAAGGGAGGCTAAACAAACGTCGACCTACCCCGTAAATTGTACCTTAAGAGACCCATAGACCATCTACACGCCCATGGAAAATCTAGCGTTGGCTTTGATACGGTCAAAACTGGAAGTAGCAGGGAAATTACAAAAATGGAATATTGAGTTGGGAAAATGCGATATACAGACCAAGAGTGTCAGTAGAAGATCAGATCTTGGTAGGCTATATAATGTAGCATCCAAGAGATGAGTCAACAAAAAACTTAATGGAGGTCGACGAAAAATTCCCGGAACCGTGGATCTTACTCACGGACGGATCATCTTGAATAAATGGTCATGGAACTAAACTAATGCTCACCAATCTGGAAGGAATGGAGTTTACTTATGTTTTCAGTTCCGAAGTAACTAATAATAAAGTGCAAATATTTTGCTATCATTCTAAGAAAGAGAACCACTTCTGCATAAAGAGAGCCGCTAAAAAAGACTCGTTGATAACAAGTCAGCAAGCGACTTCAACGAAAAATCAAATCTTAGACACCGTCAAGATCACTCGCAAACAGTTTTAAGTAGGAAAATTCTTGGAAAGACAAATTTGTATTCCTTCCCAAGACGCTGAAGTGACCGATCAGTACACTTTATGTCAAATCCGATAAGTCAGAAGGACACTCCAGCTACAAGTCTAGGCACGTGCCTATCTGCCAAAAATTCAGGAAAGGTTACTAGTCACACGTGAAGCTACAGTAGATTCTCTCCTATAAAAGGTCGCTACAAAAAAGTAGAAATGCAACCAAATCCACAAAAATGAAAAAGACACTCAACACAAAACATAATACAAAGTATCATAGCGATCATATCCGAGATATCCGTTTGAAAGAAGTTGAAGATGTTATCGGTTTGTTGCAAAATATCCTTGAGTAATGATATAAAGTTGTTCAACACATATGATAATCAAGGTCCCTACTCAATGACAAGGCGCCATTTATCTATGATCATCTCCTGCGCACTCAGGGTCCATTCAAGTGTATACTCGCATGTCACACGGACTAGCAAGCAGCGTCAGAACAAAGGGGGATCACCTCATGAGCCAGATTCGTTCTTAAATGACTACTAATAACAGTTAGTCGTTCTTAAATGACTACTAACCCGTCCTGGCCATATACAAGCAGAATCTCTCGAAATGGTACACTCTACTTAGACAAGTTATAATCGAGACACGCTTACATCACTAGTTAGACTAGCTTGAAATTATTACTCATCCAGGACAAGTCCTTTCGCTTACTAACATTTGAGTTTCGTCAATTCATTGGTGATAACTGAGTTGAGCTCACATGAGATTGCACACATATTTTAATCACACTTTGTTTTTCTTCCCCTTAAAAATAGCATATTGATGTTGTTTTTGGAAAACATTTTGATTAAAATATGCTTTTTGAGGTTTGTGGGAAGAAACCAACAAGAACATTTTCATTTTGAACAAAGATATTTCAAGTACTCCCCCTCAACAAGTGACATGACTTTTTGAAGTGTTAAGAAACGAGAGAGAATACTTGTTCTTTTGAGCAGAATTATGAAAAATTGTTTGAAAATTTTGATTAATTCTACTCAAAAGTAAGAAGCCCTCGCTCCTTTTATCAAGATTGAGGCACTGAAGCGTACCTCAGGGTCCTTTCTTTACAAAGAACAGGTTGTACACTGTTATGTGTGCACAAGCCATACAAGTTACAAGAAAACAATCAATCAAGAATGTTAAATACTCACAAACCAATCAATCATTCTGGTCGTTGAAATGTCAAGATTGGGAAGCTTGGTCTCCCACCAACATAGCTCTCCAACCGTCTGATGTAATCCCTACGCTTCAACCTCTGTTCAATTCTGGTGATGAACCTGCGAACTTCTCTAGCTTCCTTTGAATTCCATATTTTGCTCCCGAAGAGGTATAAATCCTTTAAGCGGCTATTCAGACCATCACAAACTGTCTTCAAGGTGTCATCACAAAACTTATGAATCTCATCAAACGCCATGAAGCAGTTGTGAGCAAAGGCACTTCTGTAGATGAATCCAAATGCAGGTTCTTTCATTAGTGTGTATTGTGACTTCTGATTGATGTTGTTGAAGTGAAGAAGTGGTGCTGTTAAGTTCAGCTGCCTCTGATAACTTTCAACATCTAATTTTAAATCTTCAACGCGTTCCCGAATGATGATGCTCCTTATGAAGATCAAAAGAGAAGTGATGAATGCAAGCTGAATATCCATTGGTAGATTATGCAGTTTCCCTTGGACTTTGAGGAGGTACATGTCTTCAAGGTCATTTAGGTTCAACCGTGGAAAGTCAGCTTCAGAGAATTCATACTCCTTTTCATCTTGACGCTTGACGACGATCTTCTTAAGAAAGGAGTAGCCCCATTTAGTAGCTGTTGATATAAACTGGATGGCAACAATTCATTGGTTATGCGTGACATCCCCCTTTGTTTGTTCTAGCCTGCTACTGCGGTAGAAGAGCTTTCGCCTTTCATTCCAGCGATGAATCCCGTATACCACATCTCTATTGTACACCAAAAGTTTGTCAACGAATAGATGTGTAACATCTTCTTCTATTGCGGTGTTTAAGTACCTTGCGGCTGGGATTCGAAGGGTCAGGGAGGTTGCATACTTCCTTGCGGATGTGTTTCCATGTTGTAAGAACTCGAGGTCGGTGTTGAAGAAGAAGCGAAACGGAATCCTTGGTTGCTCTGGTTTTCCCTCCATTGGTAGTGGCTTGGTCCAATCTGTGTAATGTGGTCTTGATTTCTTGGAAGTGTGATCCACGTTGAACTCAGGATTGAGCCAATCGATATCATTGGACTTTGCACGAGCAATGTTTTCCAGATGATATTCAAGTTTGATTGCACTCCCGGATCTATCTTTTAAAAGGTTAAAGGCTGTGTTCTTGATCCTTCTGAGTTCCTTTTTGTTTAGTTTCTTAATGCGGAAGTCATGCTTTATCTTCTGAATGTATTCCACAGTTCGTCCATCCACCGGTTCTCTATCTTCAGCTAGTGGTGGTTGAGCATTGACCATTTCATCAAACCATCCGTATTCGGCTGTGTTGTCATTGTCAAGCCATTCAACAACTTTTGGCTGTTTATCTTTTGATTGCGTTATGCTCTTGGAGGTTGATGATGGTCCAGGTATGGTGTGAGGTTGAGGATCAGGTTTTTCCAAGTTATCAGCACCGGTGTATTCAAAATGATCATCTGCTTTGGGCGCTGACTCGGATGGTTTCGGTTGATTCTGAGTTGTTATGGCAGTAGAAGGGTTGACCGGTTCCTTATGAGAAGATGAACTACCACCGGTGGACTTTTGTTTCTCTGATTTTAAGTTTAGATCGGGGTCTTTATCTTCTTTTGGTCTCTTTTGAGTGTCAGCCGTCTCCTTGCATGATACTTTTGACAGATTTTCTGAGATAGCATCCATGATTGCTATTTCTTCTTGAGTCATGGTTATCTTATCAGACAATGTGTCAAATATTTTAATTTGAAGGTCTTCAAGTGTGAGTTCCTTTGGTGCTGGAACTGTGTAAAGAGTGAGGGGAGTAGAAGAAATCACTTCATTGACACTTTTTCTGATAGTTTGATGGAGTTGCTCTTTCAACGGCTTGAGCTGATGTTTCAACTCTTTTGAAGTAACTTTTACCAGGTTTGTCGTCAGATATTCTTCAGTGTACTTCATAATCAGCGTATCCATATCAGCTTAGACATCTCTTGACAAGTATTCATCAACCCTTTGCTTGGTTTGCTGTAGATCAATCATCTGATTGGTTAAACCAGTGACAAGGCTCGTGAGTGTTTTAACTTTATCTTCAAGTTTGTTGTGTTTGTTGAATCGAGCTTTCTTTACGGCATTTTGAATTTTGACTTTGGATTGAGACATCCATGTGTCAGCTGGTTTCTTGATTGATTTGTGAGTGGATTTTGATGTTGTTTGTGTTGGTGGAGGTGATGATTGTGTTGATGATTCAGGAATGGCTGAAGTGTCTTTGTAAATATTTGTGTCTAATTCTTTGTGTGAAGGAGGAGAAGTTTCAGGTTTGTGATTGGGATTGTCTATCATGTAGTTATTAGCTTGATCACGTAATCTTTCTTCTTCAGCTAGTTTGGCATTCATAATCTCTTTCTATTTCCTTTCTTCTTCTTCTTTAGCTATTTCCTTCATGGTGACTTCTTCTACAGCCTTTCTTGCATCATCATCAGTTATCAATAAGTTCTCCCCCATATCATCATGTTGGTCTTCAGTATCATGCATTTCCTCATCCCCTGGTTGTTGCTTTCGTTCATGAACAATCATTGTAGACTTTTGGTGTTCTGTGTCTGTACCTTGTTCCTTACTGGGTTGATTAACCAGATCAGGATTAGGTGTAATGATTGGTTGAGCTCTAATGTTGGAACCCCCTTCCTCACCGGGTTGATTAACCAAAAGAGGAGGTGGTTGTTGTCCTTCAAATGTCATTATTCTGCTTTGTTGAAGGCCACTCTTGATATTTCTCTCATTTATTTCTTCAGTCGTTAGCCCGAAGTCCATGTCATCTTCAGTCTGTTGTTCTTCCTCCGACATCGTTTGCTTCAACTTCTTCTCAATGTCAACCTCCGTTTCATGTTCCGTTTCCGCACAATAGTGATCGATTTCTTTGTCAAGCTCAGCAAATGATTCCTTCTTCATCTCATCATCTTCTTCTTGTTTTTTCTTCATTTCATCAGTAGTCACGGTTTCACTTGCATGAGCTTCTTTGTAGACCACTAGCTCATCAGATTCTGTTACTGATTCTTCTGATGGTTGAGTTGATCGTTCAGGAGAAGGTTCTGGTTTGATAACTTTAACAGGTACTTTCCTCTTTCTGATCTTTGGAGGAGCAGGCTTTTTGGCCTTTGTAGTGCTACCAGTGCTCCCTGCTTTTCCTCCCTTCTGACCTCTTGTCTTGATAGATGAAGCTTGAGTTTCTTCGTCAAAGAATTTGACCTTCTGTTCTTTAAGAGCTTCCATATAATATTTGAAGTATGTTGAGGCTTTAACTTTCTCGATAAGAAGACAATCAGGAAGTTGTATTCCTTGCTTTCGAGTACTTGTTCCTATTATCCTGATCATCTTTAATGCATGCTCATTCTTAATAGTGTGCTTGTCATCATCAAGTCATCGAGGAATATCATCGAATTCATCAAGAAAGTTCTCGATGAGCAACTTAGTGTATCTGAAAAAAGGAATCTTGTCACCTCCCTTCTATATATGTTTCACTAAGTCTTCCCAAATGAGGCTTGCATAGTCAATCAGCTTAACGTTGACCATGCCCCAAAATATCTGAAGATGTGGCAATTTGGGATGCTCATGCCCACTGTCACTTCATGATATAGATTTGGCAATGATGATGTACATAGTTCTCCAAGGCTGTGGCATATTCTTGATATTCACTCTTGAATGTGTTGAAACAACCCCTTCCGATTCATCATAACCAATTTCTCTGAGAAAGTCAAGAACTTCATTCTCTGATGGAGTCCCGTGATATTCTTTAGTAGGACGAAGTGTTGGTAAGAGGAGTATGGAGCGAAGAGTATCAATATCCACAGTGACTTGATGTTTGTGTAGAGTGCAAGTAAAGGATTCTTCACTCATATCAAGTTGAATTGTGTTCCAGAACTGATGAATGTAGAACTCTGGGACTAAGGGAGACTTTGTCATCATGAATTTGTAGGGATGGTGTTTAAGAGCTTCCACTGCTAGTTGGCAGGATGATTCAGTGCATGTGAACTAGTTGAATTCAACACAGAGATTGTTTTTGCCAATGACTTTGTTGTAATCTGCAGGAAATGTGTTTTCCATTGTGAGCTTTTGTGGGGTCTCTACATTAGCTTGTGGTCCAACCATTGTTGTGATATGAAAGTCATAAGTCATAGAAATAGACATTGAAGAAACACAGTTTGTTAGCAAATGTTATAAGTCTGATTCATTGTCTTAGACCTTGTTTGTTATGAAATCAGTGGAATGAGTGTTTTTCATTTTAAGTCACATTAAGTCCTCTAATTGCTGTAGTGATGTTTTATGTTTGATGAGATATTACAATATTAGAATATTTGTAACTCATTTTTCAAACAAATTCTTAAATTGTGACTTATTCGTAAAAGGTAGTCTTATTCGTAAACATATGGCTTATTCGTAAGAATCAGCCTTATGTGTAAGAATGCAACTTATGCGTAAGAATAGGCCTTATTCGTAAACATTAGACTTATTCGTAAGAATGAGTCTTATGCGTAAGAATGAGACTTATTCGTAAGAATAGGCCTTATTCGTAAACATTAGACTTATTCGTAAAAATGAGTCTTATGCATAAGAATGAGACTTATTCGTAAACATTAGACTTATTCGTAAAAATGAGTCTTATGCATAAGAATACGACTTATTCGTAAGAATATGTCTTATTCGTAAACATGAGACTTATGCGTAAGAATGAGTCTTATGCGTAAGAATATGACTTATTCGTAAACATTTTACAAATTTCTTTCCAAGAAATTCGTAGTCCACTGTAGACGCTTATGCGTAAAGTTTGCATGGCTAATTCGTAACCTTTGATTTATTACAAACTTCTTGATCCTGTCATTTAAACAACAAACCACTAATAAACAACTTATCTAATCATGATTATGCACTCAACAACTGACACATTTACGCATAACAGCCCCATAAGTGCTTATGCGTAAAAACCTTTAGACCAAATTTTACGAACAAGAGATTCACATGTTAGATGTTTGATGCAATGATTGGCTAGTGTTCCTGAGGCAAATCTAAATTTTTTGTCCAAGTTATAACAATTTTTAACCACAATAATCGAAGATGGTGACTGAACGTGCACCCTTAAACCCTAAACCTTAAGTTTGAATCTTAACATGTTTATGGTTTAATTAACATGCATTCAAGTGTTCAATATCGTGATTAAATGCTTTCCCACTAATTTAATTACATCAAAACACATAAGAACAGATTTCCCCAATTTGGTTCGTATGAACCCTAAATTCAAAATCGATCAATCGATGTTTCTGGGAACGATTAGGTTATTGCAACATGTTTAGGACATTGTTAGGATCAAATCCTACCACAAACATCACACATTAACACACTAAAGCGGTTTTCCCCAATTCGTTAAAAAACCTAAACCCTATATCGTTGATTGTGAAAAATTTAACTGTTGGATCGTTAAACGATCAAAAAACCTTGTTTATATTATATTAAAGCATAGATCATATTAACACTTACAAATTTAAGGATTAATGAACAGATTTGTCAATCGAATGGTGGCCGTAGATCGTGGTGGTTGTGGTGTAATAAGTGTTTGCAGGTGACTTAAAAGCTAGGTCAAAGTTGGTTTTGACTATTTTTTGACTTTGAAATTTTGACACAATTGGTCCTTTAACCACATAACTTTGCAACCATAGTCCTTGTCTCATAAAAACAGAAATACTTAGTCATTTATTTGGCAAAAAAAATAAAAAAAATAATACTCCCCCTCAACTTAAGACGTAAACTCATTTAAGCTTTTGAAAAAAGTTTAAGTACAAGGAGGGTATTTACCGGAGAACATATTACCAACACAATTAAAATAAACCACATCTTTTTGAAAATATGCAAGTACAACTTCTTAAAAATACTTTGAAAATTTCTTACTCCCCCTCAACACTTGTTCGGGAAAATTGGTGAAATTGTTTTTATTTGAACAAAGTGTTGATGTAAATTTTGTACTTGCATTTTTTTTTAATAAGAAAGATGAATTTTTTTTTTTTTTTGTGTTTTTGGATAAAATATTTACAAAATGTTTTGGTGTTTGATTGTCTTAGTTGTTTTTAAGAAAGTTTTTCAAATCATATGGAGTCAAACACCGCGTACCAATTTGGTGAACTAATTCCACAAATCTTACATGGGGCAAGGCTTTGGTGAATAAGTCAGCTAATTGGTATTCAGTACCCATAAAGTATAATTCAATTTTACCATTTTCAACATGCTCTTTGATGAAATGATATCGGAGTGCAATATGTTTTGACTTTGAATGTTGAACCGTGTTGCATGAGATGGCAATGGCACTCTTGGAGTCGCAGTACATGGGAATCTTATTGTAAATGTAACCGTAGTCCATCAGCTGTGATCGCATCCAAATGATTTGAGCACAGCATGCTGATATGGCTACAAACTCCAATTCTGTTGATGATAATGATGTGCAATCCTGCTTCTTTGACTGCCAAGATAGAAGTTTGTCTCCAACAAACTTCACTCCACCAGATGTACTTTTGCGTGTGTCTAAACATCCTGCATGATCAGCATCTGAAAAGGTTATTAGTTCAAAACCAGAATCATTAGGTTACCATATCCCCAAGTTAATGGTTACCTTTACGTATCGAAGGATTCTTTTAGCCCCAGAGAGGTGTCTTTCAGTTGGTTTTGGCTGATAACGGGAGCATAGATATACGACAAATACGATATCTGGTCTGCTGGCTGTTAGATACATGAGAGACCTAATAATACTTCGGTATTTTGTAGGGTCAACTGGTGTCCCATGTAAATCAGCATCCAGCTTTGGTGATGAGGCAGACATAGGGGTATTATAAGTATCACAACTTGTCATGCCATGTTTCTTTAAAATCTCAAGAGCATATTTGGACTGGTTTAGAAAAATACCACGGGGGGATTGATGAACTTGAAGTCCTAAGAAGAACTTTAGTTCACCCATCATGGACATTTCAAAGTTTTGTTTCATTAGGTTTGCAAAAGCATTTGAGTACTTTTTATGTGTTGAACCAAAAATGATGTCATCAACATAAATTTGAACAATTAAGATGTCATCCCCGTGTCTTTGAATAAACAGTGTGGGATCAACTGATCCTTTGGTAAAGTGATTAGCAAGTAAAAATGCTGACAGTTTATCGTACCATGCCCTCGGGGTTTGTTTAAGGCCGTAAAGGGCTTTCTTGAGTCTGTACACATGATAAGGATGATCTGGATCGATGAAGCCCTCTGGTTGAGTGACATAAACTTCTTCACGGAGTTGCCCATTCAGAAATGCAGTTTTCACGTCCATTTGATAAACGATGATGTTCTTGTGGGCAACATACGCCAGAAACATTCGGACATCTTCAAGTCTAGCCACTGGTGCAAAGGATTCTTCAAAATCAATACCTTCTTCTTGACTGAAGCCTTTGGCAACCAGACGCGATTTGTTACGAATTACAGTTCCATCAACATCAAGTTTGTTTTTCCAGATCCATTTAAGTCCGACAACATAGACTCCATCGGGTTTTACTACCAATTCCTAGACTTCAAGACATTTGAATTGATCGAGTTCTTCTTGCATTGATTCTATCCAATTGTCATAGTCATTGCTTCTTTAATGTTCTTTGGCTCAGCTTGACTGACGGTAAGAGCATAAATGCATGTTTCACCATCCGTGTGAAGTCTTTGTCGTGTCATGACTGGATTATCTGGATTACCAATCACATTTACTAAGGGATGGTCTCTTGTCCATTTGTGTGTTGAAGGGTAATGTTAAAAAAGAGTGTCCATATTAGACGGATCCAAGTTGCGTATAGACGACTCTGTAATATCGGGAATGGTTGGAGCCGGAGCAAATGGATTGAAGAAGGCATTTCCGTCAAAATCTGTGGGTACTTCTTGTTCAGGTTGATCATCAGTTGTATTGTCAGTGTTGGAAGCGGTTTGTTCACCTATTTTCGGCGATTCAATTGGAGGTGCATCTGTTACAATGGTTGTAGTAGTTGGTGAAGGTGTATCAGGTATAGGAATATTATCAGGTGGTGCAGCGGAAACATTTGATACATCTGGTGCACGACATGCAAATGAATCATAAAACAATGGAGCAAAAAAGGTTTCCAATTCTTGACGGTTTAGCGAAAGAGGTGCAGCTGATTGATCAGGAAATTTAGATGGTTGGTTGCGGGTCCTAAGCTTTTTTGCTCAGAAGCCATATCCGTAAGTTCATCGAAATTAGCATGAATGGTTTCCACGATTTCTCTAGTATGATGATTCCAGATGAGAAAGTCTTTGGAGTTTTCACAATATCCAATTAACACACCGATGTCAGATTTAGCTTTGAGTTTGCCAAGGTCTTCACGATCATTATTTGAGTAACAAAGAGCACCAAATACATGAAAGTATTTAATATTCGGTTTTCTATTATGGACAAGCTCATAAGGTGTTTTGCGGTGGTGTTGGTTTATCATAAAACGGTTTTGAGTATAGCATGCAATCGAGACAGCTTCAGCCTATAAGTAATTCGGAAGTTGAGCATTAATCAACATCGTTCTTGCAGCTTCCACTAACGTCCTATTGCGTCTTTCAACAACCTCATTCTGTTCTGGACTTCTTGCAATGGATGTTTGATGTTCAATTCCTACTTCTTCAACGTAAGCTCGAAGAATTTGATTCTTGAATTCAGTGTCGTTGTCTGTTCTAACTTTTCTGACTGTATTACGAAGCTGAACTTGAATTTTCTTGAGAAAGGTAATGATCATAGGAGGAGCTTGATCTTTACTTCTGAGAAAATAAACCCAATTCCATCTTGAGTAGTCATCAATGATTACAAGAATGTAGTGTTTGCCGTTAATCGTTTGCATGCGCATCGAGCCACACAAATCCATGTTAAGTAGTTGAAGTACGTGATTAGTACTGGGTTCAGTTTTTGAGGGAAAGCGTGCACGAGTGCTTTTTCCTTGTTCACATGCGGGACATAAGTGATCTTTGGAAATCTGGAATCTTGGAAGACCGTCGACTAGCTTGTGACGTGCAAGTTCAGTCATGGTTTTGAAGTTCAAATCAGAAAGTCGTTTGTACCATAACCATGATTTTGTTGAAGTTGCTTTGGAGAGCAGACATATTGGAGAAGAAGCAATCATGTCAGACATAGAGATAGTGTAAAGATTGATTCCACGAGTGCCTGACATAAGATCATTTCCTTGTAAGTCACGAACAAAACAAGTTTTTTCCGGAAAAGCTACTTCCAAATCCCCATCACAGAATTGACCGACGGAGAAAAGGTTGTGACCAAGTCCTTCGACATAATATACACGACTAATTTCGATGTTGCCCTTTATATAATCACCATAGCCCATGATAGCAGCAAAATGATCATTCCCGAATCTGATAGTGCCGATGAACTTTGAAACAAAGTTTACTAAAAATTTGTGATTTCCTGTCATGTGTCGGGTACAGCCGCTATCAACAATCTATAGGACAATTTGAACCACCTGAATTACACGAAGACGACGAAGATGGAGAGATGGTAAAGGTGGAACCCGAAGAAATTGTGGGTTCCGTTGAGTTAGAAACACAGATATTAATGACTTTAGGTATCCATTTAAAACTAGGTTTTCTTTGTAACCAACGTTGCCATGTCCAACTAGTTCGTGCTTTCTTCTGAGTGAATTCGCTAGGTGATGGCACTATCTTAGGAGTTGTATACGCAACTATGGGAGTGTCTAAAGCATTTTAAGAAACTACACTTGGCAGTTTTCCTAGCACAGACTTAGAAACAATAGTGGGCCTAGAGGGAATGCCAGATGTACGTTTCTTGTTACGAGTTAAAAGGGAGTTAGCTACATATTTTGTATGATCACCAGATAACATACTATTACAATAAAAAACACAAGATGCATTAACATTCAAAACATTCAAAGGTTCATCATTCGTTACACTGATAGTATGATTACAATATGCCAAATTAGAATCTAAATCAAATGCAAGATGACTTTTATTCAAATTCCTAAGTTGATCTTCTACTTCTGGGGCTTCTAGTTTTCCACTTCTACGTTGCAAGATCCTATTCTTCCATTTGTTGCTCTTACGCATTGATCTGCTAACGCTAGTAGTGGGGACTATCCTGTAGAAGTGGAAGGATTCAAATTAGTAGTCTGAGTGGATGTTTGCCTAGATGTTGTGTCCATTTTGTACATTCCAGGTGAAATCACATTTGTGCTAACAAACTTTCCTTTTTCTAGTAACTGAATTTTCTATTTAAGTTCAATGATGGTGTGATTCTTTTGTTGAATTTTTGAATCGAGTTCTCTATTTAAGCGAATGGTGTCATTACGATTTTGGCGACATTCATCGCTTTCCTTCAAAAGCTGAGATCGAGTTGTTTTCAATGAGTCTGATGAACTCAAATAAGTACATTTTATTACTATCATTTATCCTATTAATTTGACTTGTTTTACTATATTATGTATGAGGATTGATACTTAATCGTTTACTTTTGTAATTCTCAGGTAAAAACAAGCATTTGGTGAAACTTAGCGATTTTGGACTGATTATGGAGCAAAACATGCAAGAAGTTAAGAGTCTACTAAAATGAAGAAGATCAAGACTAATCTGCTCCAGATGCGCCGCATCTCACTCATTACATACGGCGCATCTCTATTAAGATTCCACCAGATACGATCCAAGATACAAGAGGACATGCGCCGCATCTAATCATGGAGTTACGCCGCATCTTCTGGCAGTGTACGAATATTCCTGAATATTATAATCTTGGACCCCACGCGAAGTTAAGTCAATGCGCCGCATCTACTTACTAGATGCGCCGCATCTCACCTCAGACAGAAACTATAAATACCCCAAGACCAGACGAATTCCGGAGCTTTTGTCAGAGCATTATATTAGATTCGAAGACCGAAGCAGCAGAACCCTAGGACGAATTCAGTCAAGGAGGCAGCACAAGACACACCAAACGAAGATACAAGAGCTGTAAGAAGGTGCTGCATGTGTTTAATTCATTAAGTAGTTTTGTTTTATTGTGTTAGCAAACTTTAATTCATCAGGATTGGTGGCTTGTGTAATGTGACAACGAAAGATTGCACTCCCTTTAATACTTGCTTTCCCATCAATTAAAGTTTATATGTTGATGTCTTTGGTTACTACTTATTAGTGCATTGATAACCTCTGTGTTTATTAGTGGCTTGCGGGCATTTGACTGCGGAAAATAATGTGGCTCCCACGGTTATTACTAAATTGATCACTTAGGAATAACTTTTAGACATAAGTAATCATTAAGGGTTTACTCGCCGATAAGATTAGGACCAACGAGAAAGGGTTAACTACATACACTTCATATAAAGCTATCAATAAAACAAGTGACAATCTACTTAATCATAAGGACAGCCCTCTTATTGTCTCGAGTATTTATCTGTGTACGTGTGTGCTACTTGCTGATTCGTGCCTATTGGTTTATTTTATTATTTAATTGCAAACAAATCGTGCCAGTCTCTCAGGCTGAAACCCCCTTGCGTTAGGATATTAAAATACTGATTAGAATAACGAGATAATACGTTCCACTCTTAGTGATCGACACTCTACTTACCATTATATTCATACTGACCGGGTACACTGCTCGTTAAGTGTGTGTGTTATTGATAAGTCGGCTAAATATAAATTTAAAACTTGAGTAGGCATTAAAACTGCTAAACCGCAACGACACATCACGCTCCATCAAGTTTTTTTCGCGCCGCTGCCGGGGAGTGAATTGTTATTATCTGTTAATTTGATTTGTATTTTAATTAGGTTTTTCTTTTTATTAGATTAATTGCATCATTGTATTATTTTGCATATTTGTTGTTTTGTGTGTTATTTGTTTGCTTTTATTTTTGTTTTTGTGTTTATTTTGTTCGTGTGTTTTTATTTGTTTTTATTTTTCGTATTTTTTCTGTTTTGCTATCGTTGTACTGTGCTAAATCAAACGATACGGCGCATCTGATCTCTCAGATACGGCGTATTGCGTTTAATTTTTTTTTTAAATATACAACGCGTTTAATTAATTCGATACGACGCATCTTTTCCCCAAGATACGGCGTATCTGTTTTTAATAAGAAATTTTTTTTTCTAAGCGATAAAGTAATACGACGCATCTGCTTTAGCAGATACGCCGTATCTGTTTTTGATAAAAAAAAATTTCTAAACGTTAACGCCATACGACGCATCTGCTTTAGCAGATACGGCGTATCTATTATTTTAATTAAAAAACAGTTTGCGAATTATTAAATAGATACGGCGTATTGATCTCTGTCGATACGGCGCATCTTACTGAATCAAAAATCTTGTATTTTGAAACATAACGAAAGTACGGCGCTTTAACTTTTGTTAATACGACGAATATAATTTTATAAATATAGTTGATTTTTGATATTTACCTTGATCGGTCAGCTACTCTCGTGTGCAAGTTGTTTATTTTCAGGATAAATGATGACTCGAGCATCACCAAGAAAGATTACATTCTGAACCAAACCAAGAGACGCTAGCTGGAGTGATCAAACATAAGACGACAAGAGTGGAGGAAAACTCAGTACTGGTAACATTGAACGTCTTAAATTCTTGAAATAGAATCCCAGGTAAACTCTACGATAATTCAACCTGCTCAAAGGAAAGTTCTCTACACTATAATCTCAGTTTTATTATCCATATTATACATCTGATTCAAATCGTAATCTTAATTTTGTATGCTTAAAAACGATATTTGTTCCTAACCTCGGAATAAATTCCCCCACTTAACAATAAGATTACGACCATTAATAAAACGTTTATGCCTATTGCTCTTATTTTGAATTCATATCATATGGTATGCCGTTTAACCCAAATTTGATGTATATGGAATTGTGTTGCGGAGGCCAAGATGGCATTACCAGAGGTCACACTAAGGCATCAGTGGCTACAATTTGAGAACATGGGACTAACTCCTGGGACTCTGGAGGATTACTTGCGTAGGCTTGACTCGATTTACTTCAAGAAAATATTCAGAGTCCAGGTTTTGAATTTTGATGATGTAGGATTGATTGGTGGTGGACATGCAGCTGAGAGTTTACAGCATCGGATGGAGATGGTAGTTGCTGGAGATGATGAGGAGGTGGTGTTCAGGTCTAGTGCTTGGGAGAGACTGTTTAGGATTGACGAGCCTCTGATTAGGGAGCTCATGCTGGAGTTCTTTAGCACGATTCATTACAGGGAGACGGATTTGGAGATTGATACAGCTGACACTCTGGTGTTCAGGTTAGGAGGAGTGCATAGGCAGATGTCGATGAGGCAGTTTATTTTGGCCATGGGTTTGCATACAGCTGAGGAGCTTGAGTCAGATGGGTTTGATAGATATTGGGATGATAGTTTGCGAGCGGTCCCTGACAGAGGGTTGTTCAGTGATTACTGGGATAGGATTTCTTCGGGGGGTGATATCACTACTTCCACCCCCTCATATACTTTGATCAGGGAGCCGATGAGGAGGCTGTGCCACAGGCTGATTGCACTTACTATTGCTGGGAGAGGTCAGTCACCTGAGAAGGTGACCACTCTGGACCTCTTCCTCCTTAGGAGCATGGATGAGGGGTTGTCAGTGAACATCCCCCACTTTTTGGCACACTACCTCCACCGATCAGCTGCGGGGAGAGATCGGAGGAGCCAGATGACTGGCGGGCATTTTGTTTCTCGGCTGGCCCGCCATTTTGGAGTCATTGGAGCGGAGATTCCAGCGGGGCTGGAGGTTGTGGTGACCCATCTCCCGGTTATCGACAGGGACTATTTGGTTAGACTCGGGATCTGCCAGGTGGTTGTGGGAGGCCACTTTTGGGTAGCATTAGGGCCCGCCAGAGCAGCAGGACCAGAGGCGGAGCAGGGAGGCCCTCAGGGACCTCCGGCTGCTGCTCCAGTCCATCAGGAGGAGCCGCAGGCACCGGTACCCCCACCAGTCCCTGTACGCACCATGGGTCAGAGACTTGACGCAGTCGAGGGAGAGTTGAGAGCCCTGAGGAGGGACTCAGAGTGGTTGGTTATGAGTGTGAGCAGACTATTGGAGCAGCAGGGTATTACCCACACCCGTTCAGATGGTACTCATGTTGCGGGAGTGACACGTGCATACGAGCGCAGAGTCCGCCAGAGGACTGATGGAGCCAGCACTTCCGGGACCCATCCGGACGACCTCGCTCACCCATGATCTTACTCTCTTGATTTTACTGACATTGTTCCACATATTATTATTACTTTTTGGATTGTACTGATCACTATTCTCGTGTATATATTTAATGTTTCAGTTTATGTTTCTTGTTATATTTGATGAAGACTGGCATTAAGTTCAGCATGAGGGTACGAGAGGACGTGAGAGATCAAACCGTGGAACGAGTCATTTTACAGCAGACTGTTATCAGTCTGTTTGGTATCCACATGCGCCGCATCTGGTAAACAGATGCGACGCATCCTATCCTTTATTTTGTTTTATTTTTCAGTCAGGCCCGCATGAGGATACGGCGCATCTCAATTCTGAGATGCGACGCATCTCCTGCAATGGTCATATCTTATTTTAATTTTTCTGCATTTTTATTTTCGACTTTAAAACTATTTATCAGTTTATTTTAATGCGGCGCATCCCTGGTTAAGGATGCGGCGCATCTTTATTCTGATCCGTATTAATTCCAGGCTCGATACGGCGTATCTTCTTCCATAAGATACGGCGCATCGACTGACCTGATGATTTTCAGTTTTAATTTTTAAGTTTTATTTTTCCTAACTACTAATGTATTATGCAAGTTTGAACCTTTCTTATCTTAGGTGTGTTTTAAAGTGTTGGTGGTATTATAGTTTCCTGGATTTCCTGTGGATACATCAAGTATGAAGCTTAAACGTTCTAATCCACAAGAAAGATGATTTTTGCTCTTATACTAATGGAGGATCATACCGAGCAAATCTCAGGGGAGTTTTCCTGTTCTAATTCTTTTATTTTCCAGTTTTTAACCTTTTATACAAACAACGAGGACGTTGTTTAACTTAAGTGGGGGGATTGGAGAATTAGAACACTTAACAATTACTTTTCCTAAACTTTTTCAAAAATTATGCTTAAAATGTGCTTAATATATCAAACTTAAAAAATTTTAGCATGTTTTTGTTTAAGATCTAAGTTGCATAGCTGCACACATGACGTTATTTTCAAAAATTGTGATTTTTCAAAATTCACAAATCTATGAGTGTGCCGGTGACTTGTAAACTTTAGAACTTGGCTTGTATACTATTCGAGACCACCATAATAAGTATTATATTTATATAATTGGAATGACTTGTCTAAATTGGTAAAATTCTAGGATTACACCCCAAATAGCCTTTATATGTTTTGTGTTATTAGCTAACTACACTAGTTAGTTAACCCCCGTATAAACCCTTTTGTTACTCTCATTTTTAGAGTAAGATACCCCTAGAAAAACACTTAGAGCCATTCCTTTCGTTTCTTACACCTATGTTTAAAATGTTTCGTTACACCTTACACCTTAGCCTACCCTGTAGATTAGAATCCATGGTTGGTTAATTGCTATAGGCAAAGTGTGTTTCCTTACATTACCTGTGTTCGCGTGCGTAATTCATTGTCTATGGTTAGGTCGGGAAATTGCACAATGCAATTGGAGTGAAGGTAAATATTGTATATCTTTGAGTTTATTTTTCGTGTGTTTACTACTTTCACTATTACCGTTATTTCTGAAGTATGAAAAGTATGGAAAAATTATCCAGAATTATCATTATAGTGATGTGGTGAAATTTTACACATCTATGTCTATGTTCAAAAAAAAAAATAAAAAAAAAAAAAATCGAAAAAATAAGAAAAGAAAAAGAAAGAAAAAAAAAAGTCGGAAGTTTGTTTTAACCAACTTATGTAAAGTTTTGTATTGAGTGGTCGATATCACCACTATTTGTTGTATTATATCTATGATTGAATGGGAATTGGCAGTTATGGGAACGCCAATTAAGGTTTATTCTTTGATTAAGATCTTGTTAAGTATAATTCGTGTCTACCTAAAGCGTGTGTTTCAAGTGTTAAAGCGTGAGTTATTCAATGATATGAGTCTTATTCATGGGATGGTTGGGATAGTGATTAACCACACTTAGGATTTTAATTTATTTGTTTTGTTTATTTTTCATTTTACACCAATTTATATCCCAAATGTTATCCATGCCCTTTATTATTCTTTATCCAACCAAACCTTTGATTTATTGAGATTAGGGATTTGAGCAATCTTAAGTATCGTAGTCGTGGATTCGGCTATGTATTTATGATTTTGTCGCCCTTTTTGATATATTATTATTGGTGAAGTTTGGACCTATCTTTAGCCTATTCGAGTTAAGGATTTGAGCAATTGCAAGTATCGTGTTCGTGGATTCGATCAGGTATTTGTGATTTTGTCGCCTTTTCTGGAATTTGAGATCGATAGTGAAAGAGAATAATTAACCCTTAAGCCTACAAACCCTTTTTACCGCTTTAGACTTGTTATTCCTTAGCTTTAGTGGAGGAGATGTGTATACTTGCCAAGCTTATGATAGAATATTCGTCACGACTGGACAGTTAAACGATTAGATTTACTTTTATCAACTTATTTTATTTTACTTCTAATTCGTTAAGTGTTTAGTTGTGTGATTATGAAATAAACGAATACATGCTTAAATATAAAAATAAATCCTAACATCTTTTAGGATACATTTTCGTAAGAGAAATTCTAAGGTTTACTTGGGGACAAGTAAAGTTCAAGTGGGGGGATATTTGATGAACTCAAATAAGTACATTTTATTACTATCATTTGTCCTATTAATTTGACTTGTTTTACTATATTATGTATGAGGATTGATACTTAATCGTTTACTTTTGTAATTCTCAGGTAAAAACAAGCATTTGGTGAAACTTAGCGATTTTGGACTGATTATGGAGCAAAACATGCAAGAAGTTAAGAGTCTACTAAAATGAAGAAGATCAAGACTAATCTGCTCCAGATGCGCCGCATCTCACTCATTACATACGACGCATCTCTATTAAGATTCCACCAGATACGATCCAAGATACAAGAGGACATGCGCCGCATCTAATCATGGAGTTACGCCGCATCTTCTGGCGGTGTACGAATATTCCTGAATATTATAATCTTGGACCCCACGCGAAGTTAAGTCAATGCGCCGCATCTACTTACTAGATGCGCCGCATCTCACCTCAGACAGAAACTATAAATACCCCAAGACCAGACGAATTCCGGAGCTTTTGTCAGAGCATTATATTAGATTCGAAGACCGAAGCAGCAGAACCCTAGGACGAATTCAGTCAAGGAGGCAGCACAAGACACACCAAACGAAGATACAAGAGCTGTAAGAAGGTGCTGCATGTGTTTAATTCATTAAGTAGTTTTGTTTTATTGTGTTAGCAAACTTTAATTCATCAGGATTGGTGGCTTGTGTAATGTGACAACGAAAGATTGCACTCCCTTTAATACTTGCTTTCCCATCAATTAAAGTTTATATGTTGATGTCTTTGGTTACTACTTATTAGTGCATTGATAACCTCTGTGTTTATTAGTGGCTTGCGGGCATTTGACTGCGGAAAATAATGTGGCTCCCACGGTTATTACTAAATTGATCACTTAGGAATAACTTTTAGACATAAGTAATCATTAAGGGTTTACTCGCCGATAAGATTAGGACCAACGAGAAAGGGTTAACTACATACACTTCATATAAAGCTATCAATAAAACAAGTGACAATCTACTTAATCATAAGGACAGCCCTCTTATTGTCTCAAGTATTTATCTGTGTACGTGTGTGCTACTTGCTGATTCGTGCCTATTGGTTTATTTTATTATTTAATTGCAAATAAATCGTGCCAGTCTCTCAGGCTGAAACCCCCTTGCGTTAGGATATTAAAATACTGATTAGAATAACGAGATAATACGTTCCACTCTTAGTGATCGACACTCTATGTAACACCCCGACCCGACAAGGGTAGAGATGTCACAAATACGGATCCTTATCAGAACAGAAACAAGCACATGACATTAATAATACAATAGAATTCAATGGTTACAAAGGAAATATGAAAATACAGGATTCCAATACAATGATTTCTAAGTCTAACACTAGTTCTTCTAACCATCATCAATAGCTAATCCCCAGCCGCTAGTAAATTCTTCTATGTCCAATATACTCTCTAATCAATAAACCAGCTTCCAACTAAACCTGCTGCACACGAAAAGAAAACGTGCGGCTGAGCTTAAAAAGCCCAGTGAACAGATATAACGGTAACAAGCAGTAAAGGTAACGTAATGAGACAAAATGAGTGAATACCAGATATAACAAGAGTCAGGAATAGGAACATAAGGATTATACAGATATAACAGGATTATAATTAGTTACAGAAGACAGGTGTAAAGGTGTAATCCGTAACCCCACCACATGCCCAGGTCAGATCAAGTCAAGTCACGTTTTAAGTCATGTATCAGGTTCAGGGTGGCAGTAACAGTAATGAAAAGTAAAGGTTATGAAGTTATAAGGTTACAAGGTGCAGGGTAACAGAAATCCTCTACGAGCCCAGAAACAGTAACTTGTAACAGTAGCAGTAACAGTAACAGTATCAGTATAATCATGTAGAGGGGAGACCTCTCAGTAGCCAGTAATCATGAGGGGAGTCCTCAACAGTAAATGGAGTGATCAGCTCCCAGTATGTGAAAGACGTGTATCGCACACACCATCAGTCACCAGTAATACAGTAATCAGTAACAGTAACAGTTCTAGGATGCATCCATACGCCCCTGGTGGCCATAAACCTCCCAACACACCAAATAGATACATAAAAGGGACGGAACAGGTCATCACTCTCCTGCCCTAGAGTCATGCCATCGGTGCATCAATGACATGGTCATGAAACCCTCATGACTAGTTATGGCTCGTAGTATCAAACTGTGGGTCAGTGGTCAAGTATCAGTATTCAATATTCAGTTTAGTTTCATAGGTCAATATCCAGTTCAGTATAACAGACCGTTCATATCAGGTGGTTCAGTAACAGAAGTTCAATATCAGTAGGTTCAATATAAGAAAGGTTCAGTAACAGTAGGTCAATATCAAGGTTCATAGGAACAAGGATCATGGCAGTGAATCAGAAATCAACATGAGACGAAGGCACCTTACTAAAGAAGGGCAGAATATCTGTACCTTATTGCTTGACAAAGATCACACTGAAAAGATGATAACGAGCACAGGATTACTCCCTCTTCACACCTAGAGGAGTAAAGACATGATTACTAAAGATCTCATTTCCATATTAAGTAACTTCCCATTTTTAGCAGGTTTCCATAATTAGAAGGTTTCCTTATTTAGAAAGTTAGATCAACATTCTTAGTTAAATCATTATTTCTGGAATTAGGGTATCTTTTATCACATTTACATATTAGGTCCTTGAGAATTCACAATTTACACTTTACATCCTTTAGTTTCAAAAGTTACACTTCAGACCCTTAATTTATCAAAGTTTCACAATGGTCACTTATTTTATCATATTATAAGAATGTATCCTCAATTTTACAGAATTTACACAATAGGTCCCTCTAGTTTTCAAAGTTACATATTTAGTCCCTTATTTTACAATTTCAACTTTATATTATTAATAATTACATATTAACCCATTAAATCACCAAATTTACACATAACCCCCTGAATAGATTATATTACTCAAAACAGCCCCAAGTTTCCAGAAATTACAAGTTTAGTCCCTCCATTTAGTTATTTCATAATTCGAATTGTATTTTATTAAAATAAACATTTTAATTCCTTTATACATAAAAATTACACATGGGGCCCTCAACTTATATTTTACTCGAAATGTTCACAGCCCAAAATAAGTTTCAAACATAACCCTTAAGTTTCAAAAGTTACAAAACACCCCCTAACATTTTAATTAAATCGAATAACACTTTTTATTAACAAAACCCTAACCCTAAAAATACCCATCATTCACCAATCATCATATAATCATTATAACATCATTTTTAAGTCAAGGTCAAACCCTAATTACAAACCCTAATTCGAATTACACTTTATTTCTTTTTCTTTTAATTTCCTTTAATTCGGTAAAATGAAGAAATCCACAAATAATTCGATTAGGCCCCAATAATTCGAAATAGCATTTTTCTCAGATTATTATGATCATGTAGAGTCCAAATAAAATAAATATGAAGCCCCAAAAATTCGGATTGAATTATTTATGTTTTATACACGTTTTTGAGATTTAATTCACAAATAATATAATAAGCATGCATGGATCAACTTATATATTTTATTTGATGTTCATATGACATATAGGATCTGAGAAAATTACCACAAGGAGATTCGAACGTGTGAAATGAGGTGTACGAATTCTTTTGTATGCGATTAGCCAAAACGGGTCAAAAATCACCACGACTTCAAAAACGATCTAAAAATCATGAAACCAATTTTCACAGGTCACATATGATGTAAAGAACTTAGGAAAAATAGACAATGAATTTTAAAAGGGCTGAAAGAATTAAAATGGAATATTACCTCACTTGTGAACAATATTCGACAATAAAAGATTCAAGGCCCTAAAAATCGAATGGCCAATTTTCTTGGCTTCCTAGCACGACCAAGAACTCAGGAAAATTATGCTTGGACTTCAGAAAATTCGGATGGGATAAATGGTGAATTATTTTGTGTTTAGGGTTTACTCGGTTTTGTTTTTAAGGAAGAAAATGGTAGAATAAATGTGTTGAATGGTTTTTAAAATATAGGCTGGTCAAAGGGGAGGTAAATGGGCCATTAATTTCGGAAGTTTTGATTAGGGCATTATTGCTTTGATTATCCCTTTAATTGCTCTTAAATTTCCTTTAATTTCCTTTTTATTAATTCATAACTTTTGAATTTAATTTCTATTTGGCGTCCAAGGTAATTTTGTGGCTTGCATAAATGTTAAATGGAGTCGTTAAAATTATTTGGTAACATATCTCGTTCATTTCCAGAAGTTTGGGATCGATTCGAAATTTTAATTAAGCTTTAATTAAATTTTAAAGTTTTCAGGGGCATTTTGGTCATTTTACATGTTATAGATTTTCGGGTATTACACTCTACTTACCATTATATTCATACTGACCGGGTACACTGCTCGTTAAGTGTGTGTGTTATTGATAAGTCGGCTAAATATAAATTTAAAACTTGAGTAGGCATTAAAACTGCTAAACCGCAACGACACATCACGCTCCATCAGAGTCATAAATGGTTCTGTACTCAGTTTTTAAATGCTCGATTTCCTTTTCATATTTGAAAATTTGACATTTTAAAACAGCATTTTCATCATCAAGATTCTCAACTTGGGATGTGTGACTGTTTTGAAAGGACATCGTTTCATTTTCACTTTGTAATTTTAATTCAAAATCAAGACTCTGAGTTTGACACCATTGAAGCTTCTAATTAAGTTGAAAATTTTCTGTTGAAAGTTTACTTTGCACAGCATAGAATTGCAAGACTCATAAATAGAATTTATAATTGTTGGAAATTAAATATTCAAGAAGTTTAATATCGGGTTCTATTCAAAGAAATACTCTAAGTATGATTCTACTGCTAGAGCATTTGGTTCCTGCTGTTAGTGTTTAATTCTGCTGCTAGCGATAAATGATTCTGCTGCTAGGCTTAACATTCTGCTGCTGAAGGATTCTGCTGCTAGAGTAAACATTGCTGCTGCTAAAATACATTCTGCTGCTAAGTGGATAAGTATGAAAAGATATTATATGTATTTTGGTCATCAATATACGGTAGATAATATCTTACCCCATGTGCTTAGTTAACAAGTTGTGTACACAGATACATGTTGTATCTTATGTACTAACACACTCAAGATAAGTTAGCTAGTAGTTTATCAAGACTTTAAGCAATATTGTAAAGATCTTCTTGGACTATAAAAGAAGATCTTAGACTAGATATTATGTGTCGTTGATAGTAGTTGTTTTTGTGAAAATACTTAGAACTTTCATAACTGTTAGAACTAGAACAAACACAAAAATATCACAAGTAAGAAAAACTTAAGATTCAAGGTTGTAACCCTAGTGATAACTCAAGATCACTCGTATTATTATCTTAATAATATTGAATCGTTTGGTGATAATCTTTCATTGTTCATTGTCATATAACAAACACAACTGTTCCATTTCCATAACACAAATAACCTTCTAAGTGTGATTAAGTAGATTCCGCATACTTAATCATATTCACTCAATATATCATACACACAAAGTACAAAAGGTTTAACCACCTTAACCGTGTGTCGAATTCCTAACAAGTGGTATCAGAGCTCAGGCTGATATTTGATTTAGAAGAAGAAGAAATGGACGTTGAATCTATTCAGACAAATGTTGCTGCGAAGATTCCCATGCTCAAACAGAATGAGTTTGAGATGTGGAGGCTGAGGATAGAGCAATATTTCCAAGTGCAAGATTATGCACTTTGGGAAATCATTGAAGATGGAGACTCTTACCAGCCTACCACCACTACATCAATAGTGGACGGAAAAGTGGTGTCAACTCTGTAGACAAAGCCAACATCTGCAGAAGAAAGAATAAAGAAGAAAAATGACTTGAAGGCAAGAAGCATGCTGATGATGACCATTCCCAATGATCAACTTCTAAATTTCAGCAAGTTCAAAGACGCCAAGTCATTATTTGAAGCTATTATTGCCAGATATGGTGGAAATGAAGCCACCAAGAAAACCCACAAGACACTGCTCAAGCAGCAGTTTGAAAACTTCTCCTCTACATACAATGAATCTCTTGACCATATGTTTAATAGGCTTCAGAATATTGTGAGCCAACTTGCTATTCTTGGGATTGAAATGCCTTAAGAAGATTTGAACTCAAAATTTCTGAGAAGCTTACCAAAAGAGTGGGCTATGCATGTTGTTTTCTAGAAGAACAAGCCAGACCTAGACACCATGGAACTGATGGACTTGTATAGCAACTTCAAAATTGTGGAGCAAGATTTGAAGAAGAATGGAGGTACTAGTTCTAATGCTGGGAACAAGGCATTTATGTCAACTACTAGTACCTCAAAATCAAGTGAAGAGGTGAAAGTTGTTGATGATGTTGGTGCTGCTAGTTCATCAAGTAGTACCATGGGTATTTTGGATGAAAAGACTTGTTGTGCATTTCTTACAAGTCAAAATAATGGGTCCATGCGCACCTATGAAGACCTCCAAGAGATCAATGATGACGATCTGGAGGAAATTGATCTAAAATGGAAAATTTCTCTTCTTAGCATGAGAGCCAAGAAGTTCTATCAAAGGACGGGGAAGAAGCTCATAATCAGCAACACTGATGCTGCTGGTTTTGATAAGTCAAAGATAAAGTGCTATAACTGCCACATGATGGGGTACTTCTCAAGAGAATGTAGAAGGCCAAGGCAGCAAGATAGCAAGAATAGAGGTTTTGGAAGCAAATCCAAAACAGAGGAGGTTATTGAGTCAAAAGCTATGGTAGCTATTGATGGCTTAGGTTTTGATTGGAGCTTCATGGCAGATGAAGAAGAAACTCCTACTCAGATGGCACTTATGGCTTTTTCTGCTACTGAGGTACAAAATCATAAAGCTTGTTCAAATACTTGCACTGCTCTTAATGCTCTACATGTTTTAATCAAACAATATGATGATCAAAAGAAAGAGCTAAGCAGCACTTTTCAAAACTTTATAAACTATAAGTGTGGATTAGAGACTCTAGAGAAGCAAATCACACACTATAAGGAAAATGAATTAGCTTTTTCTGATGACAAAGCTCTCCTAAGACAGGACATATTCTTTAGAGATGCTGAAATTAAGCTTTTAAGAGAAGCTTTTGATAGGGTCAAAAAGGAAAATGGAAACATTCACTTGACTACACAGACACTAGAACATGCTTCTAGAGGTGTGCACAACATATTAGAATGTCAAGTGATTAATAGAGCTAAGTCAGGATTAGGATATAAGAGTGTTCCACCTCCTTATAGAGGCATCCCAAAACCTCCAGGGATTGACTTAAAAAATTCAGGTTTACCTGAGTTTCAAGAACCAATAATGGAATATGGTTCTAAGACTACTGAGAGTCTTAAGATAGAAAAAGTAAGTGAAAGTTTGAACAAACCTTTACTTTATCAGGACAAGGTGTCCTTTGTTAAGAAACTAGATGCTATAGTTGTTGAAGACTGTACAACTGATAGTGATGAAGAAGATCAGGTTATGTCTAAACCTGAAGTGGTTAAGAAAGAAGGAACAAGTGTTCCTAAGATAGTCAAACACAATACTGCTAAGCCTAAATCAAACATTAAGCATGTTAGGCAACCAGTTAGATATTGTGAGCAATATAGAACCACCAACAAGCCCAGAGGTAACCAAAGGAATTGGAACAACCTCAAGTCTAACCAATTAGGTGATGACTTTGCTTTTTATAACAAAGCTTGTTACACATGTGGTAGTTTTGACCATCTTGCAGCTTTCTGCAACCATTGGGTAACTGGGTATGAAAACAATAGAGTGAACCACAAAAGGCAAACACCTAAATCTCATTTTCACTCTAGTTCTAGTGTTAATAGAACAAAACCCAGAACAGTCTCAAACAAAGATCCTGCTGCTAGACTAATTGTTCCTGCTGCTCGACCATTTATGACTGTTAACCCAAAATCAACAGCTAAGGGTGCAAAAACATTTTTCAAACATGCACCAAAGACTGTTCTAAGGCCCATTCAAACAAAAGCAGTGGTTCAAAAACAAGTTTGGAAACCAAAGGGTAGAACTGAAAAGTTAGCAGTTCCTGCTGCTAAGCAATCAGTTCATTCTGCTGCTAAGGGAAACAGGGCAAATGCTGTTAAGGCCTCAGCATGTTGGATTCTTAAATCCAATGTTGCATCAACTGTCCTTAAAAGATTAAATTACATTCATGCAAGAGGCAGATCCAAGTCAGTAATGGCTTGGGTCCCCAAAAGAAACTAATACTTCTCATTTATGTGCAGGAACATTCAAATGATCAACAAGAGGATCAAGGATACTCAGATAGTGGATGTTCTAGGCACATGACAGGCAACAAGTCTTATCTCTCAGATTTTCAATCAATAGATGGAGGCTATGTTACCTTTGGAGGAGGTGTTGGTGGCAAAATTTCCGGTAAAGGTACCATTAAAACTGGAAATTTAGATTTTGAAGATGTGTTCTATGTAAAAGAGCTAAATTATAATCTTTTTAGTGTCTCACAAATGTGAGACAAAAAGTACAATGTTCTTTTCTGTGAGACTGAATGTATTGTACTTTCTCCTTATTTTAAGATGCCTAATGAAAGTCAAGTACTTCTTAAAATTTCTAGAAAGGGCAATATGTACAGTGTTGACATGAAGAACATTGTTCCTAAAAAGAATTTAACTTGCCTTGTTGCAAAGGCCACATTGGATGAATCAATGATATGGCATAGAAGGCTTGGTCATATTAATTTTAATACCATAAATCAAATTGTTAAGAATGGTTTGGTAAGAGGTTTACCTCACAAAAGATTTGAAAATGATCAAACATGCATTGCTTGTCTTAAAGGCAAACAACACAAAGCCACTTGTAAGCCCAAGATTTTTAACTCTATCAATCAATCATTGCCTATGCTTCATATGGAATTATTTGGACCTGTTTCAGTAAGTAGTATAATGCATAAGAGATATTGTCTTGTTATAATTGATGACTATACTAGATTTACATGGGTTTTCTTTCTATCTACTAAGGATGAGACTACAAGCATCCTTAAGACATTCATTACACAGGTAGAAAATCAAGTAGACAAGAAAGTGAAAGTCATTAGATGTGATAATGGGACAGAGTTTAAGAATAGAGTTATGGATGATTTCTACAAACAAAAAGGTATTAGGAGAGGATTTAGTGTTGCTAGAACACCACAACAGAATGGTGTTGTTGAGAGAAAGAATAGAACACTAATTGAAGCTGCTAGAACTATGTTAGCTGATTCTAAGCTACCTATAACTTTTTGGGCTGAAGTAGTCAACACTGCTTGCTATGTTCAAAATAGAGTTTTAGTTGTACAGCCTCACAATAAGACATCATATGAACTTTTTAGAGGTAGAACTCCTGCAATAGGATTTCTTAGACCTTTTGGATGTCATGTGACAATTCTCAATACCTTAGACCATTTAGGAAAATTCAATGGTAAAGCAGATGAAGGATTCTTTGTTGGATATTCTCTTAATAGCAAAGCATTTAGAGTATACAACACAAGAACTATGATTGTAGAGGAAAATCTACATGTGGAGTTTTTGGAAGATAAATCCAATGTAGAAGGTCAAGGACCAAAATGGCTATTTGATCTTGAATCTCTAACCAAATCAATGAATTATGTGCCTGTTGTTGCAAAAACTAATGATTTTTTAGGTTCACAAGCAACAGATGAGGCAAGGTTAGAAAAGGAGACAAACCAAGATCATGTTTGGATGCCAATATGGTCAAGTACAAGTGTGGAATCAACTTCAACAACTGATGAATCTTCTATTGGCAAAGCTAAAGAAGGTGTTGAAGATGAAAGGAAAGAAGATGGAACTCAGGAACAACAAATTGTTTCTACTGGTGATTTTGCTGCTAGGCCAAATGATTCTGCTGCTGGCCCTTCAGAAACGAAAGAAGCAGAATTCTCAGACAATGAGGTGGATTTCAACAATCTTCCATCAAATTATCAAGTTCCTTCTACTCCACAAACAAGAATTCACAAAGTCCACTCCCTGAATAATGTGATTGGAGATGTACAATCCGGGGTAAAGACAAGACAACAACTGATGTCTTCAGACCAACAAGGGCTTCTTGATGCCCTTTATGCTTCAAAGCAGCATGAGTTTTCAAACTCTTGCTTGTTTGTATGTTTTCTCTCACAAGATGAACCAAAGAACATTCTGAAAGCCTTAGATGATTCAAGCTGGGTAGAAGCTATGCAAGAGGAGCTTCTTCAGTTCAAGATTCAGAAGGTATGGGTGCTAGTTGATTTACCTAAGGATGCAAAGGTAATTGGCACTAGATGGGTTTTCAAGAATAAAAGGGATGAAAGGGGCATAGTGATTAGGAATAAGGCTAGATTAGTAGCCCAAGGGTACATACAACAAGAAGGAATAGACTATGATGAGGTTTATGCTCCAGTAGCAAGGATTGAGGCAATTAGGCTTTTCTTAGCTTATGCTTCATTTTTAGGCTTCACAGTTTATCAAATGGATGTCAAGAGTGCATTTCTATATGGAACAATTGAAGAAGAGGTGTATGTTTCACAACCTCCAGGCTTCATTGACCCACAACATCCAGACAAAGTGTACAGAGTAGTTAAAGCTCTCTATGGCCTTCATCAGGCACCAAGAGCTTGGTATGAAACACTTGCTTCCTATTTAAAAGAAAATGGATTCAAAGAGGAAAGATGATAAGACACTTTTCATCAAACAGCACAAGAGGATCTTCTGTTAGTGCAGGTGTATGTGGATGACATTATCTTTGGATCTACTAGGAAGGAGATGTGTTTGAGTTTGAGAAGCTTATGCATGATAAGTTTCAGATGAGTTCTATGGGAAACTCACATCCTTTTTGGGTCTGCAAGTTAAGCAATCAAATGAAGGAATCTTTATCTCTCAGGACAGTATGTTGCAGAGATACTTAGAAAATTTCAATTTGCTGATTCAAAAGTAGCAAGCACCCATGGACTCGAGAAACCTCTTCTTAATGACTTAGATGGAGAAATGTAATGTACACACATACAGTCTATGATAGCTCCTTGATGTATCTACATCATCTAGACCTGACATCATGTTCTTTGTTTGTGCTTATGCAAGATTTCAAGTAACTCCAAGGTTTCTCATTAACAGCAGTCAAGATAATTTTTAGATATCTCAAGGGTCAACCTAGTTAGTCTATGGTATTCAAGGGAATCTCCTTTGACTTGGTAGCATTTTCGGATAGTGATTATGCTGGTGCTAGCTTGGACAGGAAGTCAACAACTGGAGGATGTCAATTCCTTGGGTGTAGACTTGTCTCATGGCAGTGTAGAAGCAAACAATTGTGGCTAATTCAACAACTGAAGCTGAATATGTAGCTACTGCAGTTTGCTTTTGTCAAGTTCTATGGCTTCAAAACCAACTCCTTGACTATGGGTTACAATTTCTTTAAACACTGTTATTCATTATTGATAATAGTAGTACAATTTGTATTATTAAAAAATACAGCTGCAACATTTCTAAAACAAAACACATTGAAATTTGACCTCACTTTATAAGAGACTGCAATGAGAAAAGATTAATTCAAGTTCTTAAAATTGCTTCAGAATTCAATTTTGCAGATCTGCTAACCAAAGCTTTTGATGTTGAAAGGTTTCAGTACTTGGTAGCAAGTATTGGAATGCTTAATCCTCAATGATTTTAAACTTTGTGTTTTTGTAAATAAATTTTTGTTTGTGCTGCTGGCTTTAAAAGATACTACTGCTATTACAAAAGTTTGTGCTGCTAGTACAAATTTAAATTGTGTTATTCATACAGTTAGTCCTATGTTTATTCTAATACAAGACAAGTACTTTGTACATTGTTCTTTTGGTTTTAGACTAACAATTTCAGGTATGATCATGTGAACACAAAAGGATGTTTCAAGTGAAATGGAAGCAGCAGAATGATAATATCAGTTGCTGACATATTAGGTTTATGATGGACTGAGTTTGGGAATTTAAAACTCCTTAAAACTTCTTTCTTGAAACCTAAGTATGAAATTTCACATTGAATTGATGACTTAGTTGGTCAGATAGTAACTGACTCAACTCACTTTCTATAATTTTATACTTTTAAGTATAATGAGCAAGTCTAAGGACATCTGATAGAAAGAACAGCTAGTAAAAGTGAATCTAACACTTGTGTTAGAGGTAACAATTACTATGAGCTGGAAACCCTGTCAAGAAAGCCTTTTGAATAGGTTTATCTTTACACAGGCAGTTATTTATAACTGAAAACATTGGTTCTCACACAACCAGAGGTTGCTTTAAACCGAAATTTTGATTAAGTGTCGGTTATACACTTAATACCTTCAAAATGGTTGAAAGCAGTATGGTTTTTCATAATAAAATCAATTACATACTGCTAAGGCAAAAGTTTCTTAAAAGGATTTTCAAAGAGACTCACAAAAACCATCCATTGATGGACCATGAGTCAAATGCCCCATGAATCACCTCTCATAGGAGTTAACACACCTAGAAGTGATGAGGGCAGCAACTTAAACTCTTAGGGAATTGATGGCTTCATGTACAACATTGTCTGAAAACAAGTTCTCATTGGTAGACCAGATAATGGAGTGAGATATTTTGGTACATAGTGAGAGATCTTCCAAACAGGGGAGGATAAAAATTTTATTTGCTTCAGGGGAGGAAATAAAAGCCCAAGAAAGGAAGAAAAACCAAATGAAAGGGAGGAAAAGACAAGAGCATACAAGATGATGACATGGAGGTTGAAAATGACAAGAATAGAGCTTATTCTGGAGTATTATATATATTTAGAAGGGATGAAGCATTCCAAAGGAGAAAGTTCTATCTAGGTCAAACGAAGAAAAGTTTCAATTTCAGTTTATCACGTTTTTTCATCACTTGCAAAGGCATGCTGATAGATGATTTCACTTGATGAAACAAGCATCCAAGATACACAGCATCATTGCCTCTTATAATTCCTCCATCCAAGGAAGTTGCAACATCTTTAGGTCAGTGTTTAAGATGTGTGTTGATATTGTTAAAGTCAAAGAACAAAGCAGATGAGTTACTGAGAAAGATATTCAATCTTGAAGAACAGAAGTGTTTGAAAGATCTTCACAATCCATAATTTAATTCAGAAACATGTTGAAATGGATTCACATGTTTAGGGGAGGATTGTTGGGAATTAAATATTCAAGAAGTTTAATATCGGATTCTATTCAAAGAAATACTCTAAGTATGATTCTGCTGCTAGAGCATTTGGTTCCTGCTGTTAGTGTTAAATTCTGCTGCTAGCGATAAATGATTCTGCTGCTAGGCTTAACATTCTGCTGCTGAAGGATTCTGCTGCTAGCGTTAACATTGCTGCTGCTAATGTACATTCTGCTGCTAAGTGGATAAGTATGAAAAGATATTATGTGTATTTTGGTCAACAATATACGGTAGATAATATCTTACCCCATGTGCTTAGTTAACAAGTTGTGTACACAGATACATGTTGTATCTTATGTACTGACACACTCAAGATAAGTTAGCAAGTAGTTTATCAAGACTTTAAGCAATATTGTAAAGATCTTCTTGGACTATAAAAGAAGATCTTAGACTAGATATTATGTGTCGTTGATAGTAGTTGTTTTTGTGAAAATACTTAGAACTTTCATAACTGTTAGAACTAGAACAAACACAAAAATATCACAAGTAAGAAAAACTTAAGATTCAAGGTTGTAACCCTAGTGATAACTCAAGATCACTCGTATTATTATCTTAATAATATTGAATCATTTGGTGATAATCTTTCATTGTTCATTGTCATATAACAAACAAAACTGTTCCATTTCCATAACACAAATAACCTTCTAAGTGTGATTAAGTAGATTCCGCATAATTAATCATATTCACTCAATATATCATACACACAAAGTAAAAAAGGTTTAACCACCTTAACCGTGTGTCGAATTCCTAACAATAATCACATATATAATATCAGAACTTAGAACATCTTCCAAGAGTCGATTAGCTTCATTTTGTAAAACTTGGTTTCGATGTTTTTGTTTTGAGATCGAGTTTTCTGTTGCATTGAAAATGTTCATCATGGATGTTACTTCTTTTTGTAGTTCCTGTTCCCAGTATGTAGCACAAAGACACAAATGTTGAGCGTATGGTAAAACTTGTGTTTGAAAATTTTCTCTCTTTTCTTTTTCGTAAGCAGATTGAAAAGTGGAAACTTTTATCTCCGAGTTACGTTCAATTGCTTGTTCTAAAAATTTGATGTCTTCCATAAATGTATCAAAATACCTAAGTACTAGACATCGTTTAGGCAATGGTGCAATTTCACCAGAGGTTAGTAAAGGGCCATTTATTTGTGCCACTGGTTTAACAGGGCCAATATCAGAAGAAGATTCATGAATTTGCATTACAAACCATGGTTGTTCTGTTTTATCTTTTTGAGGAACGAAGGTGTCAGAAATATGAGGCACATTTGAGTAATCAAAAGGTATAACATATGGTTTAAAGCTCATTTTTGATTGACTCTCTTCTTCCTGTTCCTTTTTTTCCTCACAATCATGTACAACAACACGCATAATTGAATCATCAAGTAACTGTTCTGCACTATACAACTTTGGATTTTCTTTGATTGCTGTGTGTAGAAAACGTGGTTTATCATCAACAAGAGCAAAACCGTAACCTCGGGGATTTGGTTTTAAAGTGAGCTTTTGTATTGTTGTGATAGACTCACCAGTTTTGTAAACAACATTTTGAAACTCTTTTAATTTGCTTTCTAATTCTAAAATTTCATCAATGTAAGAATCAATTCGTTTCCTTTACTTTTGTTTGTGTTCAGATAAATTAGTTTGGCAAGTGGACATCTCAGTTTTTGTTTTCAATAGTTCTGAATTGAGATGTACAACTTGTTGTTTGTGTTCAAATTTTTCTCGTTCCAATTTAGACATCAAGTTATTGTTGGAAACAGTTAATTCTCGTATTTGATGTTGTAACTCTTGTTCTTTGACATAAGCCTTTTGAAATGCAACTTCAAAACTTTGTTCTCGTTTTTCTTGTGTTTCAAAATTTGTTAATTGTATTTTACAGCACTCAAGATCCGCAGTTAATGATGCAACTTTTGCTTTTAATGTTTTGTTGATTTCATTACATTTTTCAACTTGGGATTGGTTGGTCAAGATTAAGGACATGAGTTTTGGATCTGGACCAGGCGAAGGTTCATTTTGTTCAATTTGATCATTGGTATCGTTATCAATTTGATCATCAAATGTAACAACTGAGTTAATTTGATCATCATCATCAAATGTAACAATTGTGTTCATTTGTTCATCATCTTGAGTAGATAATAATGAATCATTTTAAAGAATTTGTTCCTCCTCTGGTGCAGATGCAAATGGTGATGCAATTTCATGTATCAGGCATGTATGTGGATTAGGTACATGAGACAGTGCTAGGATCCTGGACACACGATTAAGGTGGTTAAACCTTCTAACTTTGTGTGTATGATATGTTGTGTTAAAATGATTAAGTGCGCGGAATTCACTCAACTAAACTTAGAAGGTTGTGTATGTTATGGAAATGGAATTGTTATGTTTGTTAGTTAGCAATGAACACATAAAGATTATCACCAAACGATTCAATATTATCAAAGATAATAATACGAGTGACCTTGAAATATCAATAGGGTTACAACCTTGAATCTTATGTTTCTATCACTTGTGATATATTTGTGTTTGTTCTAACAGTTATGCATGTTCTAACGTATGCATGGACTAACTCTTAACACTTCTATATTTTTCACACACTTACACTCTAAATATCACTAGTCTAAGATCTCTTTTATAGTCAAAAGATCTTTACAAATTGCTTAAAGTCTTGACCGACTTACTTGGTTAACTTATCCTATTGAGTGTCAGTACATCAGATACAACATGTATCTATGTATACAACTTGTTAACTAAGCACATGGAGTAAGATATTATCTACCGTATATTGTTGACCAAAATACAATAAATATCTTTTTGATCTTATCCTTCCATCAGCAGAGTTGTTCACTATCAGTAGGAACAATCTATCGCTATCAGCAGAGTTGTTAAGCCTATCAGCAGAGTGAAATGCTCTATCAGCAGAATCAACATCATCAGCAGAAACCGTTTTGCACTAGCAGCAGAATTACACTTAGAGTATTTCTTGGATTAGAACCCGATATTAAACATCTTGAATATTTAATTCCCAACAGACAGGCCATCAGTGTCATACACTAGGCTTGTGTCACTCATGTGAAGTTCTTGCATATTTTCCATTAACATCACAGCTTCATTTGCTTCCAAATCCTCCATCTCATCATCTGAATAAGCATTAGCCATAAAGCTGTTTTTTTTGTCTGTGAGAGTTCCTCCTGATTCATCCTTTATAGCTAGAAGTAGTGCCTGCTTATGAAATTTACTTCCTCTGACTCTAGGTTTAGGACATGCATTAGCCATATGACCCTTTCCATTGCAGTTATAGCACTTAACCATCGTGTTCCCAGTTTCAGTATTCCCAGTGTCAACAATTTCAACCCTTCTCTGAGGTGCACCAGCATTGTTCCTATTTCCGCCAGTTGCATTAAACCGTTGTCCATTTCCTAAATTTCCCATATAACCTCCTAATCCCGTTCTTCCATAACTACAATTCTGTATTTCAACCCGCCCATCTTGTACAACAGCCTGATTATCTTCCTTTTCTGGGCCATTATTTCCTCCCCTGAGATTGTTACCTCCCCTGAAGCAAATAACTTTTGTTTCATCCTCCCCTTGTTTGAAAGATCTCACTATGTACTAAAGAACTTCTCTTTATATCACCTGATCTATCAGTTTGAACTTGTTTTCAGACAATATTGTACATGTTGGCCATCAATTCCTCAAAAGTTTAAGTTTCTGTCCTCATCACTTCTAGGTGTGTTAACTCCTATGAGAGGTGATTCATTGGACATTTGACTCTTGGTCCATCAATGGATGGTTTTTGTGAGTCCCTTGAAAAATCCTTTTTAAGAAACTTTTGCCTTAGCAGTATGTTCATGATTTTAGAATTGAAAAATCATACTGCTTCCAACCATTTTGAAAGGATTAAGTGTATAACAGACACTTAATCATAATTTCGGTTTAATGCAACCTCTGGTTGTGTGAGAACCAATATTTTTCAGTTATAAATAACTGCCTGTGTAAAGATAAATCTATTCAAAAGATTTTCTTGACAGGGTTTCCAGCTCGTGGCATTTGTTACCTCTAACACAAGTGTTAGATTCACTTTTGCTCACTGTTCTTTCTATCAGATGTCCTCAGACTTGCACATTATACTTAAAAGTATAAAATGATAGAAAGTGAGTTGTATCAGTTACTATCTGATCAACTAAGTCATCAATTCAATGTGAAATATCATAACTAGATTTCAAGAAAGAAGTTTTAAGGAGTTTTAAATTCCCAAACTCAGTCCATCATAAACCTATTATGGTCAGCAGCTAATATCTCAATTCTGCTGTTTCCATTTCACTTGAAACATCCTTTGTGTTTACATATTCATACCTGAAATTGTTAGTCTAAAACCAAAAGAACAATGTACAAAGTACTTGTCTTGCATTAGTATAATCATAAGACCAACTATATGAATAACACAATTTTAATTTTGTACTAGCAGCACCTTGTGTGCTTTAGCAGTACCTTATGATACATTAGCAGTACCTTATGAATCAGCAGCAACAACAAAAATTTATTTACAAAAACACATCATATTGAAAATTTAAAGATTAAGCATTCCAATACTTGCTACCAAGTACTGAAACCTTGAAACATCAAAAGCTTTTGTTAGCAGATCTGCAAAATTATGTTCTGAAGCAATTTTAAGAACTTGAATTAATCTTTTCTCATTGCAGTCTCTTATAAAGTGATGTCTAATTTCAATGTGTTTTGTTTTAGAATGTTGCACTGGATTTTTAATAATACAAATTGTACTACTATTATCAATATGAATAACAGTGTTTAAGAAATTGTACCCATAATCAAGGAGTTGGTTTTGAAGCCATAGAACTTGACTAGAGCAACTTGCAGCAGCTATGTATTCAGCTTCAGTTGTTGAATTTGCCACACTTGTTTGCTTCTTACACTGCCATGAGACAAGTCTACACCCAAGGAATTGACATCCTCAAGTTGTTGACTTTCTATCCAAGCTAGCACCAGCATAATCACTATCCGAATATGCTACCAAGTCAAAAGGAGATTCTCTAGAATACCATATACCCAACCTTGGTTGACCTTTGAGATATCTAAAAATTCTCTTGACTGCAGTTAAATGAGAAACCTTTGGAGTAACTTGAAATCTTGCACAAACACAAACAGGAAACATGATATCAGGTCTAGATGATGTAAGATACATCAAAGAGCCTATCATAGATCTGTAATTATGTACATCTACATTTTCTCCATCTTCATCTTTCAGAAGGTGCTTCTCAGAGTCCATTGGTGTGCTTGCTATTTTTGAATCAGCAAATTGAAATTTTCTAAGTATCTCTGCAACATATTTGTCTTGACTAATAAATATGCCTTCAGATGATTGCTTAACTTGCAAACCCAAAAAGAAAGTAAGTTCTCCCATAGAACTCATCTGAAACTTATCTTTCATAAGCTTCTCAAATTCTAAACACATTTCTTTCCTAGTAGATCCAAAGATAATGTCATCCACATACACCTGCACTAACAGAAGATCCTTCTTGTGCTGTTTGATGAACAGTGTCTGATCAATCTTTCCTCTTTGAAATCCATTTTCTAATAAGTAGGAAGCTAGTGTTGCATACCAAGCTCTTGGTGCCTGATGAAGGCCATAGAGAGCTTTCACTACTCTGTACACTTTGTTGGATGTAATGGGTCAATGAAGCCTGGAGGTTGTGAAACATATACCTCTTCTCCAATTTCACCATATAAAAATGCACTTTTGACATCCATTTGGTAGACTGTGAAGCCTAAAAATGAAGCATAAGCTAAGAAAAGCCTAATCGCCTTAATCCTTGCTACTGGAGCATAAACTTCATCATAATCTATCCCTTCTTCTTGTGTGTACCCTTGCGCTACTAATCTAGCTTTGTTCTTGATCACAATTCCTCTTTCATCCCTTTTGTTCTTAAAAACCCATCTAGTGCCAATTACCTTCACACCTGTAGGTAAATCAACTAGCACCCAAACCTTTTGAATCTTGAACTGAAGAAGCTCTTCTTGCATAGCCTCTAACCAGCTTGAATCATCTAGGGCTGTAAGAATATTCTTTGGTTCAGCTTGTGAGAGAAAACATACAAACAAACAAGAGTTTGAAAGCTCATGTTGTTTTGAAGCATAAAGGGCATCAAGAAGCCCTTGTTGGTCTGAAGACATCAATTGTTGTCTTGTCTTCACACCTGACTGTATATCTCCAATCACATGTTCCAGGGAATGAACTTTGTGAATTCTTGATTGTGGTGTAGTAGGAACTTGATAATTTGATGGAAGATTGTTGTAATCCACCTCATTATCTGAGAATTCTGCTTCTTTTGTTTCTGAAGGGCCAGTAGCAGAGTCATTTGGCCGAACAACAGAATCAGTAAGCTTATCAGCAGAGTCATCAGCAGAAACAGATATACTACCAGCAGTAACAGAAATACTACCAGCAGAAACACTTTGTTGTTCCTGAGTTCCATACTCTTTACTTTCATCTTCAACACTTTCTTTAGCTTTGCTAGAAGAAGGTTCATCAGTTGTCGAAGTTGATTCCACAATTGTACTTGACCATATTGGCATTATCACATAATCTTGATCTTTCTCTAACTCTGCCTCATTTGTTGTATTTGAACCTGCAAAATCATTAGTTTCTGCAACAAAAGGCACATAATTCATTGAATTTGTTAGATATTCTAGATCAAATAGCCATTTTGGTCCTTGACCTTCTACATTGGATTTGTTTTCTAAAAACTCCACATGTAGATTTTCTTCTACTATTTCTTTTCTTGTGTTGTAAACTCTAAAAGCTTTGCTATTAAGAGAATAACCAACAAAGAAACCTTCATCTGCCTTACCATCGAATTTTCCTAAATGGTCTAAGGTATTGAGAATTGTCACATGACATCCAAAATGTCTAAGAAATCCTATTGCAGGAGTTCTACCATTAAAAAGTTCATATGATGTCTTATTTTGAGGCTGCACAACTAAAACTCTATTTTGAACATAACAAGCAATGTTGACTGCTTCTGCCCAAAAGTTTATTGGTAGCTTAGAATCAGCTAACATTGTTCTAGCAGCTTCAATTAGTGTTCTATTCTTTCTTTCAGCTAAACCATTCTGTTGTGGTGTTCTAGCAACACTAAATTCTCTCTTAATACCTTTTTCTTTGCAGAAATCATCCATAACTCTATTCTTAAACTCTGTCCCATTATCACTTCTAATGACTTTCACTTTCTTTCTTACTTGATTTTCTATCTGTGTAATGAAGTCCTTAAGGATGCTGGATGTTTCATCCTTAGTGGCTAAAAAGAAAACCCATGTAAATCTACTATAGTCATCAGTAATAACTAGACAATATCTCTTATGCATTATGCTCATCACTGAAACAGGTCCAAATAAGTCCATATGCAGCATAAACAAAGACTGATTGATAGAGTTAAAAATCTTGGGCTTACAAGTGGCTTTGTGTTGTTTGCCTTTTAGACAAGCAATGCATGTTTGATCATTTTCAAATCTTTTGTGAGGTAAACCTCTTACCAAACCATTCTTAACAATTTTATTTATGGTTTTGAAGTTAATATGACCAAGCCTTCTATGCCATTTCATTGATTCTTCCAATGTGGCCTTTGCAACAAGACAAGTTAAATTCTTTTTAGGAATAATATGCTTCATGTCTACACTGTACATATTGCACTTTCTAGGAATTCTAAGAAGTACTTGACTTTCATCAGGCATCTTAAAATCAGGAGAAAGTACAAGACATTCAGTCTCACAGAAAAGAACATTATTCTTCTTGTCACACATTTGTGAGACACTAAAAAGATTATAATTTAGCTCTTTTACATAGTACACATCTTCAAAATCTAAATTTCCGGTTTTGATTTTACCTTTACCAGAAATTTTGCCACGAACACCTCCTCCAAAGGTAACATATCCTCCATTGAAAGCTTCAAAATCTGAGAGATAAGACATGTTGCCTGTCATGTGCCTAGAACATCCACTATCTGAGTATCCTTGATCCTCTTCCTGATCAATTGAATGTCCCTGCACACGAATAAGAGTGTTAGTTTCTTTTGGGGATCCAAGCCATTACTGACTTGGATCTGCCTCTTGCATCAATGTAATTGAATCTTTTAAGAATAGTTGATGCAACATTGGATTTATGAATCCAACATGCTGAGGCCTTAACAGCATTTGCCCTTTTTCCCTTATCAGCAGAGTGAACCACACACTTATCAGCAGAATCTGCTAACTTTGTAGTTCTACCCTTTGGTCTCTAAATTTGTTTATGGACCACTGATTTTAATTGAATGGGACTTAGAACAGTTGTAGGTGCATGTTTGAAAAATGTTTTTGCACCCTTAGCTGTTGATTTTGGGTTAATAGTCATAAATGGTCGAGCAGCAGAGTAAAATTTGCTATCAGCAGGATCATTTGGTCTATCAGCAGAATTAGATTTGGAGATAGACTTGTTTTTGACTACTCTGGGGTTTGATTTCTTAGAACTAGAGTGAAAGTTAGATTTAGGGGTTTGCCTTTTGAGGTTCACTCTATGGTTTTCATACCCAGATACCCATTGGTTGCAGAAAGCTGCAAGATGGTCAAAACTACCACATGTGTAACAAGCTTTATTATAAAAAGCAAAGTCATCACCTAATTGGTTAGAATTGAGGTTGTTCCAATTCCTTTGGTTACCTCTGGGCTTGTTGGTGGTTCTGTATTGTTCACAATATCTAACTGGTTGCCTAACATGCTTAATGTTTGATTTAGGCTTGTCAGTATTGTGTTTGACTATCTTAGGAACCTTTGTTCCTACTTTCTTAACCACTTCAGGTTTAGACATAACCTATGCTTTTTCATCATCACTATAAGTTGTACAATCTTCAACAACTATAGCATCTCCTTTCTTAACAAAGGACACCTTGTCCTGATAAGTTAAAGTTTTATCTAAACTTTTACTTATCTTTTCTACCTTAAGACTCTTACTAGTCTTAGAACCATATTCCATGATTGGTTCTTGAAACTCAGCTAAACCTGTATGTGATAGGTCAACACCTGGAGGTGAAGGAACACCTCTATATGGTGGAGGAACAGTTTTGTAACCTACACCTGAATTAGCTTTATCAATTACCTGAGCTTCCCAAATCTTATTCATTCCTTGTGAGGCATGTGCTAGAGTATCTATAGTTACCTTAACATTTTCTTTTTCAGTTTTGACTTCAGATAACTGTCTACTTTGATCATTAAGTAGTTCATCTCTAAATGCTATTCCTCTTTTTAAAGCATTTAAATCATCAGTAAAAGTAGATTCATTCTTTTTATAATGAAGAATCTGTTTTTCTAGAACTCCTACACACCTCTTGTGATTAGCTAAATTATGAAGGGCATCAATTAACTCTTCTCTAAAAGCATCAAATCTCTTTTTGATGTCTTCATAATTTTTAAGATTAGGACATGAATTAGTACAAGTAGGAATAGTATCTACCTCTGAATCAGAAGAAGCCATTAGAGCAAATTCAGTGGCCATAAGAGCAGCATTTGGTGGTGCATCTTCTTCAGTAGCCATAGAGCTCCAATCATATCCAATACCATCAATAGCCAGCATAGCCTTCGGCTCTTCCACCAGTACTTCCTTATTCCTCTCTTGTTTATACCAAGTGTTCCTATTATCCTGCTTCCTTGGGCTTCTACATTCTTTAGCAAAATGTCCCAACCTATGACAGTTAAAACATTCTACTTTCTTCTTATCGAACCCAGCAGTATCATTACCATTTATGGTAATTTGCTTTCCAGTTTTCTGCCAAAACTTCTTAGCCCTCATGCTAAGTAAAGCAACTTGCCACTTAATATCCATCTCTTCCAAATCATCACCATCAACCTGCTCAAGGTCTTCATGATTTAAAGGAGAACCACTAGCTTGACTGGTTATAAAGGCATAAAATGTTGGATCACCAAGTCCAGCAATATCCTTTTGTACACTAGTAGAAGGACCACCATAAGTAACATTAGAAACACTTTCAACTTCATCTACCTCCTCTGTATGACTAACACTAGGAACTGATAAGAGTGCAGCATTCCCAGAACTAGTACTATAATTTCCACCTCTCTTTAGACTTTGTTGACCAATTTTAAAGTTGTTGTACAAATCATTAAGCTTCATAGTTTCAATTTCTGGTTTGTTCATCCAGACAATAACATGAGTATGAAAATCACCAGGTAGACTTTTCAAGAACTTCATGTTGAGATCTTCCTTCTCAGTCTCAACACCCAACACAGCTAACTGACTAACAAGCTTGTGTAGTCTTGAAAATAGCTTATCAAGAGACTCATTACTAAAAGCAGTAAAGTTTTCAAATTGGTGCTTTAATAAAGTCTTCTGTGTCTTTTTGGTAGTTTCATTACCACCAAACCATGCACAAATCTCTTCAAAAAGAGTTTTTGCATCAAGATATTTGTTAAAAGATAGCATTTGCTCACCAGGAATGGTCATAAGCAACAGGTTTCGTGCTTTCTGATCATTTCTCTTCTGTATCTTTTCATCATTGGAGACTGGTCCAGTATTTCTTTTTCTTACTGTCTTCCCTTCAACAAGAACATCTGAATAGCCTAAAGTGAAGGAATCACCATACTGAATTATGTCCCAAAGAGCATAATCTTGAACCATGAAATATTGCTCAACTCTCATCCTCCATAACTCAAACTCATTGGGTTTGATCATGGGCAACTTTGCAGCAACATTTGTTTGAACATCTTGTACATCCATTTCTTGTTTCTTCTAAAAACAACAATATCAACCTGTAGCTCTGATACCACTTGCTAGGATCCTGGACACACGATTAAGGTGGTTAAACCTTCTAACTTTGTGTGTATGATATGTTGTGTTAAAATGATTAAGTGCGCGGAATTCACTCAACCAAACTTAGAAGGTTGTGTATGTTATGGAAATGGAATTGTTATGTTTGTTAGTTAGTAATGAACACATAAAGATTATCACCAAACGATTCAATATTATTAAAGATAATAATACGAGTGACCTTGAAATATCACTAGGGTTACAACCTTGAATCTTATGTTTCTATCACTTGTGATATATTTGTGTTTGTTCTAACAGTTATGCATGTTCTAACGTATGCATGGACTAACTCTTAACACTTCTATATTTTTCACACACTTACACTCTAAATATCACTAGTCTAAGATCTCTTTTATAGTCAAAAGATCTTTACAAATTGCTTAAAGTCTTGACCGACTTACTTGGTTAACTTATCCTATTGAGTGTCAGTACATCAGATACAACATGTATCTATGTATACAACTTGTTAACTAAGCACATGGAGTAAGATATTATCTACCGTATATTGTTGACCAAAATACAATAAATATCTTTTCAATCTTATCCTTCCATCAGCAGAGTTGTTCACTATCAGCAGGAACAATCTATCGCTATCAGCAAAGTTGTTAAGCCTATCAGCAGAGTGAAATGCTCTATCAGCAGAATCAACATCATCAGCAGAAACCGTTTTGCACTAGCAGCAGAATTACACTTAGAGTATTTCTTGGATTAGAACCCGATATTAAACATCTTGAATATTTAATTCCCAACAGACAGGCCATCAGTGTCATACACTAGGCTTGTGTCACTCATGTGAAGTTCTTGCATATTTTCCATTAACATCACAGCTTCATTTGCTTCCAAATCCTCCATCTCATCATCTGAATAAGCATTAGCCATAAAGCTGTTTTTTTTGTCTGTGAGAGTTCCTCCTGATTCATCCTTTATAGCTAGAAGTAGTGCCTGCTTATGAAATTCACTTCCTCTGACTCTAGGTTTAGGACATGCATTAGCCATATGACCCTTTCCATTGCAGTTATAGCACTTAACCATCGTGTTCCCAGTTTCAGTATTCCCAGTGTCAACAATTTCAACCCTTCTCTGAGGTGCACCAGCATTGTTCCTATTTCCGCCAGTTGCATTAAACCGTTGTCCATTTCCTAAATTTCCCATATAACCTCCTGATCCCGTTCTTCCATAACTACAATTCTGTATTTCAACCCGCCCATCTTGGACAACAGCCTGATTCCTTGTGTTAGAGGAAGTGCGGAGACGATTGTTGGATTTGTTTGAAAATTTGCTGAAGGCACGAGCAATGAGTGCAAATCCTTGATTCATGCATCGTCTTCGTCATTGTTTGTGTTTGTGTAGAACATGGTGTCAGTGTTGTCATGGGGGACTAGTTGATTGTCAGTTGATTGCTGTGTCGACTCATATGGAATGAGTTGGGTTTGTTGAGGGTTGGAAAAGTGTTGTTGTTGTTGGACAAATGCATGGTTTGACTGTGGAGATGGAGCAAAGTGAGATTGAGCTATCAGTGCCAATGAGTTGGGATGTGTAGGAGGTGAATACGTTCCGCGAAAAGCTCGATCTTTGTCAACTTCATATTGATGGTGCTTCAGATAATCATACAACAACCCATACGATGCATTGTGAAGATTTTTGGCTTGGCGAACAAACGTGACATATTTTTGCCAATCTGGACCAAGACAACTTAGAAACTTAGTATTGATTGCAATCCTTGGTAAAATAATGTTGTGTCTATCCAGATCATTGATGATGTTTGTAAACCGATGGTAATAAGATTCGAGTGACTCCCCTGATTCAATCATGAACATTGTATATTCGAGGTAAAGTTTGGATTCCATGTCTTCTTGGTTCAGTTCAGTGCCTTCCATCAAGAGATGAACGTGTTCCCACATTCCTTAGTTGTTTTCAAAGCATCAATACTTCGGAAGATCGGATTAGGTATACCCTGAAGAATATACGACATTGCAAGTTCATCTGCTTCACGGTGAAGTATTTGCTCTGCTGTTAGTTGATTCTCAAGAACAGGGGTCACGGTGTCAGGTCTTGGAGTAACAGCAGTTGCATCTCTTGGAACCGTTAAAGTTGGCATTTGGAAAGGACCTTCAAGTATAACCTTTTTCAGATATCTGCCATGAGGTTTCTTGAGTTCTATGAACCTTAAGAATCGACTTGCCCATTGAAAATAATTTCTAGGAGTGAGCATTGGTGGTGTTTCAAGTGATCCAGCTTCATGTCTAGATTGTTGGCTGCTGATGGCCTCACACATTTGATCAAACCAATGTGGTTGTTTTGCAAGAAGTAGGAAGGATTGCATTGGTTTTTGTTGTTGTGGATAGAATTGATGTTGTTGCATGAGTAGTTGTTGTTGAGGATACTGTTGTTGTTGATGAAAATAATTGAAGTATGGTGGATGAGACATGATTTTTTATGTGTTATTACTTGTGTGGATGATGGATCTTTGAAGTTAATTGAAATGTGATTTCCTTAGTTTAAAATCTGGTCTTACGCGTAAACTCTGGTCTTACGCGTCAACTATGATCTTATGCGTAAACTTTGGTCTTACTCGTAAACTATGATCTTACGCGTAAATGTTGGCCTTACTCGTAAGATTAGGTTCTTACGCGTAAGTTTCTGGTCCTTAGTCGTAAGACTTAGAAAAACCAAATAAACCTTTCAAACTTATCCAAGCTTGAAAGATATCACAAGTCGAAGTAGTCCACAAGCTTATCCAAGCTAGGGAAGTACTGAGTAACCTTTGCTTGTTGACGAAACTGAAGATTCACGCTTATCCGTAAACTGGAGACTTATACGTAAACTTTTATGCTTATGCATAAAGTAAGGGTTTTGACTGAGGTTATGCGTAAACTAAGGGTTTTGACCAAAGTTATGCGTAAACTAAGGGTTTTTGCTGCTTAATCGTAAACTTTATCACTTATGCGTAAAATGACCAAATTTTTCAAGATACATTTTTGACCAAAGTTATGCGTAAATTTTTCAAGATACTTATATTTAATTTTCCACAACCATTTACTGCCAACAGGTTTTCTTCCTTTAGGAAGATCACATTCAGTCCAAGTATTATTCCTTTTTAAGGCAGTAATCTCATTATTCATAGCCTGAACCCAATTATTATCCTTAGCAGCCTCATCATAAGAAGAGGGTTCAACAGATTTGTTTAAAGTAGTGGAGAAACAGTAATTAGCAGGGCTAAGATTGGAATAACAGACATATTTTTCAAGCCCATATTTAACACTACTATTAACAACATAGTCATTAAACTTAGCAGGAGCCTTAGTGTTTCTACTAGACCTCCTAAGAGCAGGCTGCTCAGGACTTAGGTTCTGAGTAGGATTGACTTGAGCTGTTTCAGGATTAGAACTGGAAGGGACATTTCCCTCAGACAGAGTGTTATCACCTATTGATGTTGCAGTGCCATTAGCCTCACCATCAGTATAAGTATGTATACTTCTAGGGCATGAAGAGGCACCACCATCATCATTGGTTGTTGTATTATTACCTCTCCTTTCATCATTGGGATTATGATCAAAGTGTTTCTCATTAAAAAAAAATTATCATTCAATGTAGAATCAGAGTTCTGATCAGTTTGCAGCTTAGAATTCATTTTGAATGGAAAAACAGTTTCATAGAATTGAACATCTCTGGAATAGAAAATCATTTTAGAGTAAATGCTATAAACTTTGTAAGCCTTTTTTGTAGTAGAAAAACCAATTAGCACACATTTTTCAGATCTAGCAGAAAACTTATCAGAATTGTAGAGAATAGAAGAGAAACATAGACAACCAAAACTTCTCAGATGAGACAGTTTTGATTTTTGACAATACACAAGCTCAAAAGGAGATTTCCCACTCAGAACAGAAGATGGCAACCTGTTAATCAGATAGGCAGCAGTTAAGATGCATTCAGGCCACATACTTAAAGGAATACCACTTTAAAACAACAAACTTCTAGCAACATTTAACAGATGTATGTGCTTTCTCTCAGCAATACCATTTTGCTGAGGAGTATAAGCAAAAGATGTTTGATGAACTATACCCAGGCTACTAAACAAGTTACTCATTTTGTTATTTATAAATTCAGTGCCATTATCAGATCTCACAGTTTTAATCCCACACCTAAATTGATTGTGAATCAGATTAACATAACTAACAAACAAGTTATAAACATCATCTTTAGTTTTGACAAGATATATCCAAACAGCCCTGGTATAGTCATCCACAATAGTCATAAAATATCTAAATCCTTCTCTGCTAGTGACTTTGTAAGGCCCCCAAAGGTCTATATGCACAAGATCACCAATAGCATAAGTCTTATGATCACTCAAAGGGAAGGGTTCTCTTGTCTGTTTAGCCTTGTGACAGATGTCACAAGGAGACACATGAGAATCCTTGGTGAATTTAAGATCAGGTTGAAGCAGACTCACAGCTTGGTCAGAGGGATGACCAAATCTGTTATGCCATAAGGATTTAGAAGCATAACAAGTAACAGATAGATTACCTATAGTTTGATTTTTGGAATTAAGAGGAGAGGGAGAATCAAACAAATAGAGACCACCATTTTCACTACCAGTCCCCATGATTTTGTTTTGAGTCAAATCCTGAATGTAACATTTAGATTCATCAAAACCAACAAACATTCTGCTATCCTTGATAAGTTTGTGCACAGACAAAAGACTAACACAATATTCAGGGACAACCAACACATCATACAAGATGACTTTATCAGAAAGTTTTAGATTACCAATATATTTGATTTTTGAAAGAGTACCATTGGGATGTCCCACAGTAAGATTTAAATCAGAAATATCAATAATGCTAAACATATTTAGAGTATTAATAGTCATGTGTTGGTTTGCTTCTGAATCAATAATCCACCCAATACTAACCTTACACAAAGCAGTATTGTTGTTATAAAACTTATGAAAGTTTATATTAAAGAAAACATTATTGTTCAGAAAACTAGATATATCTGCCATGTTGGCCTGCATACTGCTAGCAGGCATATCATTGATAAGACTCATAAGTTTCATCATCTGCTCATTAGTAAAGTCATAGAAGAGCCATTTTCCACAGATGAGGTACTTGAATTAGCATTATAAGAAGATTTGACATTAGTTTGTTTCTGATGAGGATTCTTCTTATAACCAGGGGGATACCCAAAAATATCAAAGCATCTGTCAACAGTGTGACCAATTTTACCATAGTTATTACAAAGCAAGTTTGGATTAGGACCCCTGTTATTGCTATTATTATTATTCCCAGTATTCACAAACTTCTTATTATCATCAACATAACCTTTTTTGTTATCAAATTTCTTATTCCCATTATTAGACCAATTAGTTTTAGAAACAAAACTAGCAATTTGATTTTTAGACTCAGAACCAGAAGAAGAAGAGGTAATGCCTCTGTGAGACTCTTCTCTGGAGACAACAACAAAGGCATCTTTAACATCTGGGAGAGTTTCTCTGGAGAGAATGCTACTCCTGATGGGCTGATACATATCATTAAGACCCGTAAGAAATTGCAAAAGTTTCATGAGTTGATTATGTTTTAAAACATCTTCTTTAGCAGTACAAGTACACTTAGGCAATTTTGTCATAATGTCAAATTCTCTCTATAAAGAGTTAAGCTTATGATAATACTCAGACACAGTTAGTTCTCCTTGTTTAAAGTTATTAATTTTTTGCATAAGACTCAAAATAACAGAACCATCAAGTTTATCATAAGTTTCTTTAAGTTTAGCCCACACCTCAGCAGCATTTTCAGAAAAGATTTGGCCAAGATATAAATCTTCAGACACAGAATTCAAAATCCAAGACAAAACAATAAAGTTACATCTATCCCACTGATTAGACAGAACATCACTGGAAGCATAAGTGGCCTTGATACATGTACCATTAATAAAGCCAGTTTTATTCCTGGTGTTAATAGCCAGTTTCATAGCAGTAGACCAGACCCTATAGTTCTCAGTGCCAGTAAGTTTAACAGACACAATAGAGCTAGTACTGATATCATTAGAATGCAGATGCAAGGGATTACCCAAGTCAAGATTACTAATAAGATCCTCAAGCCTACCACTACAACTAGCAGACATAATGAAAGCACACAGAGCAAATAATCAACCAGAAAAATCAGCAAATAAGAGCAGATAAGCACATACAAAGAACAGATAAACAACAAATAACTCCAGACTCCTTCAATCATAGATAACCACCAATCCCAAATCAATCTCCAGAACCTATACTAACCTATCTCCGTCAATCTAAACAGAAATAAAAGAAATGAAAAATAAACTCACACCCAAGATACAACAAGTATCAAGTTTGAGGACTGGGGCAAACCAGAGCAGGTATTGTAACACTCGACTTCACTATGAAGAAGATGAACCGAGAGCTTTCCTCTTTATCACACAACACACTAGAACACAATGATGACTCACATATACATATTAAGAACAAGAAAGAGTAGTATGGATCATAGGCTAATTTCAGTCAAAGGTTTATTAGCTTTTGGAGAAAGAAATAAACAATGACAAGGGTTACACACACACACTCTCTTTCATACAAATGAGACACACTTAGAAGAGTGTGTGTGTGCGTGGTTTTGTTGTGTTCACAGCCAACCAAAGGCTTGGTGGGCTTTTACAAATTGGACAACATGTGGGCTTAGTCTAAGTATTACACTTGTGCACTTGGACAATAACAAAACTAATACAACTAGCCCACTTCTTTAACTACATATTACATGACACACTTAAGACATAAAAACTAATGACCATCACTTTTGCATTTATAAAATAAATGCTAACAATCTCCCCCTAAGGGATGGTCATTCAAATGATGATCCCGTGATTGTTCTTTTGTCTTCAATGACTTGAACTTTGTGTGTCAATGCAAAATAGTCGTCATTCAATGTTCCTTCATGCGCTGTAATCTTCAAAGAATCGTCTCTTTGTCGTTCTTGCCTTGATCTACTCCTTCATTCCAGATGCTTCGTCATTAGTAGATGATGATGGTGGATGGACTTCCGTCGGTACCTGCATAAGACAGTTAGCAATAAATCGTCCTTCGGCCATCATATCGTGAGGCAAGATCTTTTAGATCTCATTAAGACTCATACAACTTGTATCCTTTTGAGGTGAACACAAGTGTATTGCATAGGAAGTGTTCCTAAGAGATCTTTTGATGAATCTCATGTCTCTAGACTCTATAATGTGCATTTTGTTTTTAGTCGTTGGAGGCATGGAGCAGAGTGCCACCTTTTCAATACCAACACATCTCGGAGTGAGAGGTCGATAGATTATGTAGTGTTCTCCGTGAGAAATGAAACAAATATCTTTTAAGAGATATCTGAGTGGATAGGAGGGGGTGGTGCAAATGCGTCACTGGGTCCATGACGTCTTGTCTTCAATACCAGTATCACCTTAGTGAGTACCGATAGCAGATGTATTGACCCGGTTTCTGACCTAAGTTTTCATGGAGGGCTATTTCTTTTCACCCTTACAAAAACTTTTCTTTTTCATTCTTCAACCCCTTCTTTCTCCTTTCTCATTATACTCCTTTTTTTTTCAATCTTACCTAAGGACTTCTAATGCTAAGCTATTGGGATTGTCCTTGGGTAGATCCCTCCGGTTCTGGCGGATCATTGGACATAACCTAACCATAATCACCTTATTACTCCATGATTATCCTAGATTATTTGTCACATGCCATTAAACCTTGTGAAAATCTCTCAACGTGTTTATGAGAAAACATTTTGTTAACACATCAAGAGTTTTGCATTTTTGAAACACTCCCCCTTCACATGTGCTCATGCATTTTTGAAATAAATTGCACATGTTGGGTAGAGTTCGCACATTTCAAATGATTGATTTTCGATGAACATGACCTTCGCGAGACACGCTTACATCACTAGTTAGACTAGCTTGAAATTATTACCCGTCCTGGTCATATTCAAAAATCATCTCTCGAATTGGTACATTCTACTCAGACAAGTCCTTTGCGAGACACGCTTGCATCACTGGTAAACCAGCTTGAAATTATTACCCGTCCAGGACATGTCTTTTCGAGAACGGACATTTAGTTTCGTCAATTCGAGGGTTCATGCTGAGTCTTTTTGAAGAACTCGTTTTAAGATTCAAACGACAAAACTTCTTTTAGATCACATTTTAATCACGTCCTCTCCCCCATATTTATAATAAACACCTAATCTCCCCCTCAAAAATAGCATGAAGTGGTATTTTTGAAAACAGTTGATTAAAATGAAACTTTTTATGGAGAGACGGACTGAGTTTAACATGAAAATGGAACAACTTTTCTTTTTATACTCCCCCTTAATCGGAGCAAATGGTTAAACTTTTGAGTTTAAAAGCATTTAGAGGTCTTAGAGGGAGTTGTTGTGAGCACAAAATTTATAAAAAGACTTTGAAAAATCTTTTGAAACAATTTTGATTAAGTGCTCACGGGTTTTTAGCTTTTCGCCATTAACATTGCGAGTTCTGATTGGAAATAATCAGAAGTCATTCAATGTAGCGTTTATTTGAAACCTTTTCCGGCATACCCGAGCTACATTTAAAAGATTTCACGTTTAAGAACGGGTTCCGTACTGAAATGCACGAAAGCCATAATGAAGAAATTTTGAGAAACGACATGTTTTAGAAAAACATAAAAAATAACTCTCGCTCAAGCATCTGTAAATACCCGTATCATTGTTGAATGACATTTCTAAGTACGTACAGAATATTGATTAGACAAGAGACATGTCGTGAGAAGAATATTTTTGTATTTTTGATGTTTTATATTTTTTATGGCTTTTTCAAATTTTCTATTTTTATATTTTGATTTTTTTTAAAAGGTATGTATATATTTACCAAAAATATATACATAAATATTTACAAAAAATGTTTACCAAAATATTTACAGAAATATTTACATGCGAAGCTTTATGAAGTAAATCAATGAGATTCGAGAAGACTTTCTAACTCTGCGGGAGTTAGGCTTCGCATTCCAATTCGACGAACTAAGTTTTCAAACCGCTCTTTTGGGAGGGCCTTAGTAAATAGATCGGCGAGCTGATATTCTGTCTTCACGAAAAACAATTCAACAGTACCCTCTTCAACGTGCTCTTTTATGAAGTGGTAGCGGACTCTAATATGCTTGGTCTTCGAGTGTTGCACTGGGTTGCACGAGATGGCTATGGCACTTTTTGAATCGCAATACAAAGGTATGCGGTTGAAAGAGAAACCATAATCTGTGAGTTGAGTTCTCATCCAAAGGACTTGAGCACAACACGCAGATAGAGACACATACTCGGCTTCTGCTGTTGATAAAGCAGTGCAGTCTTGTTTCCTTGATGACCAACCTACTAGCTTTTCTCCCAGAAATTGCGCTCCGCCTGATGTACTTTTCGCTGTAACTTGGCATCCAGCATGATCGGCATCTGAAAAGGCAATTAGTGTAAACTCCGAATCCTTCGGATACCAAAGTCCCATGTTAATGGTTCTTCGAAGGTATCGAAAGATCCGTTTAACCTCTTGGAGGTGAAGTTCGGTAGGCCTTGCCTGAAACCGTGCTAATAAACACACAGCAAAATGTATATCTGGTCGGCTTGCAGTTAGGTACATGAGAGAACCAATCATGCTCCGATATTTCTTCGGATCCATGGGTTTCCCATATAGGTCAGCGCCAATCTTGGGTGAAGTGACCATTGGGGTTCCAACAGAGTCACAATTATCCATACCATGTTTTTTCAAAATCTCAATTGTGTATTTAGCCTGATTTAGAAAAATACCACGCGGGGATTGATGAATTTGTAAACCCAAAAAGAATTTTAATTCACCCATCATGGACATTTCGAATTTGCTTTTCATGAGATTTTCAAAATGTTTTGAATGTTGCGGATTAGTGGACCCAAATATTATGTCGTCCACATAAATCTGAACAATCAAAATATCATTTTTGTATTTTCTTGTAAACAAGGTTGGATCAATTGTTCCTTTGGTGAAATTATTTGACAACAAGAAAGATGATAACTCGTCATACCACGCCCGTGGGGCTTGTTTCAAACCATAGATTGCCTTCTTTAGCCTGTAGACGTATTCCGGATGATCTTTGTCAACGAAACCGTCTGGTTGACTCACATACACTTCTTCCTTCAGAGTTCCATTCAGGAACGCTGTCTTGATGTCCATCTGATAAACCGTGATGTTCTTGTGAGCGGCATAAGCTAAGAAAATCCTGACAGCTTCAAGCCTTGCAACCGGTGCGAATGACTCTTCAAAATCTATTCCTTCTTCTTGTCTGAATCCCTTTGCCACCAGACGAGCCTTGTTGCGAATCACAGTCATTTCTTCATCCTTTTTGTTTTTCCATAACCACTTAAGATCAATGACTAGTTTGTCAATTGGTCTTGGAACTAAATCCCAGGTGTCATGGATTTGAAATTGAAGAAGTTCTTCCTGCATCGCTTCAATCCAGGCATTATCTGCCATTGCTTCCCGAATGTTCTTAGGTTCTATGAGACTGACTGAGCAGACATAGATGCACATGTCGCAATCGGTGTGAAGTTGTTTTCTCATCTGAATTGGTCTTGAGGGTTCACCAATAACTTGTTCTATTGGGTGGTCTTTTGTCCACTGTAATGTTGAAGGGTACCTTGGACTGTTTGAATATATGTTAGACGGTTCATGTAATCTGGAAGATGATTCACCAGATTCCGTTCCAAACGGGTTTTCAAAGACTTCTTCGTCTAACACAACATTATTTGGTTCTTGCTCATCAATTCTTGGTAGAACAATTTCAATGAATGGAGTTGCTGGAGTAGATGTAGATGATGTTGATGTCGAGGGAGTTGGTGCGCCAGCTTCGAATGTGGTGGATGCATCTGGATTTTGTGGTGTTGGTGGTGGTTGTTGATGTTGAGTGGTTGCAGCGGAATGTTGGTTAGATGCATTTTTCGAAGCGCCACCATAGTATTCATCGTACATGAACTCGAAGAAATTATCCAGTTCTTGAGTTGTTGGTTGTTCCTTATGAATTGATTGAGCTCCTTGAGGTGCGAGTCCCGAACTGATATGTCCGGAAGTCATCGGGTTAAGCGCGGGTTCTAGAGCGAGTCTCTCAGAAGCCATTTGTGAAATTTCATCAAACTTCACATTCATCGTCTCCATTATCTTTTTCGTTCTCCTGTTGTACACCCTGAATGCCCTTGAGTTTTCAGAATACCCAATAAAGATTCCAATATCACCCTTAGCCTTCAACTTTCCCAGATCTTCCCTGTCATTTGTTGGATAGCATAAAGCGCCAAATACATGAAGATAAGAAATATCTGGTTTTCGGTTGTTGACAAGTTCGTATGGGGTTTTATTGAATCTTGGATGGATTAGGGATCGGTTTTGAGTAAAACAAGCAGTAGAAACAGCATCAGCCCATAGGAATAACGGTGCACTGGAATAGATCAGCATAGTGCGAGCAGCTTCTACAAGGGTTCGATTCCTTCTTTCAACTACCCCATTCTGCTGTGGAGTTCTAACAGCTGATGTCTGGTGTGTAATACCAGTTTCTTCAAAGAATGTTCTTAACTCCTGATTCACAAATTCCGAGCCATTATCCGTTCTTACTATCCTAACTGGAGCTTGAAGTAGAACTTGAATCCGCTTCAGAAAGGTGATGATGGTGCTTGTTGCTTCATCTTTTGATCTTAAAAACTTTACCCATGTATATCTTGAATAGTCGTCAACAATTACAAGAATATACTTCTTCCCATTAATGCTTTGAACTCTCATCGGGCCACATAAGTCCATATGCAACAAATGTAACCTATCAACCGAACTAGGTACGGGTTTAGGTTTGAATGTTGCTCTTTTGCTCTTTCCCTGCTCACATGATGGACATAGGTGTTCTTTGGTGTACTTGAATTTTGGAAGACCGGAGACGATGTTGTCTTTGGCAAGCTTGTTGATCGTGTCAAAGTTCAGATGGGACAAACGTCTATGCCATAACCAGGATTTTGTTTCGCCTGCCCTGGTCATGAGACAAATAGGAGATGAAGAGGCCATTTGGTTTATGTCAATTGCATAGAGATTGGTGCCACGATTCCCAATTAAGAGATCATTCCCCACCAAATTCCTGACAAAACAAGTGTTTCTCCTAAAAGCAACCTCTAAATCTGCATCACAAAACTGTCCAACTGAGAACAGATTGTGTCCCAATCCTTCGACATAGTAGACCCGTGTGATCAAGTAATTCCCAAACTGAAGATCACCATAACCCAGAATAGCTGCAACGTGATCATTCCCAAACCGTACAGTCCCCATGAACTGCCACACAAAATTGATCAGCAGCTTCAGATTCCCGGTCATGTGCTTGGAGCAACCCGAGTCTACGATCCAAAGACATATTTCGATAACCTGCCATGAACAGAAAACAATTGCATTTGGAAACCGTATTTCATTTGGTTCCATGGGTTAGGGGTAACACATGAACCACATACACAAAGATGGTTTAATTTTGTTCTAAGGGAACAACTTTTTGTTTGCCATTCTTACGTGTAAACTTTCTACCAGTTGGTTTCCATGCACACAGCTTAAGATAGTCCCTAGGCAATAGAGTACTAGATATGGTCCTAGATACAGCAATGAGACTGTTAAGGTATCTAGTCTTAGCACTAGTTCGTGTAGGAACATCTTTCTGTTCAGGCTTATCATTCACATTATTAGAAACAATATCATCACAAGCATTTTCAGACAAAGATTTTTCTTGCATTAAACAAACAGATTCATTACATGCATTCAAAACACTGGTCTGTTCATTACATCCAGATGATATTTGTTCCTTATTTGAAAGCTTTAAATTCCTAGGGTGTTCTTCTACTTCCTTGCATTCACTTTCAGAGACAGGCGATACTCTAGATTTCTTGATAGTGCTCCTAGACTTTCGCTTGCTCCTAGTGGTGCTTTCTAATCCTGTAGAAGGTAAGGCACACTCATTAGAATTTATGATGTTGTCCTGAGATGTTGTAGCATTCCTAGATTCATTTGGATTATCGTTCTTACTTTTGTCTAACGCCCTAGATGTTTTAGGTTTAGAGGTAGACGCAGTAGTGGGACTAATCCTATAAAGGCCAGGTGCTATTACATTAGTGTTCTTGACAACAGCTTTCTCTTTTTGTTTCTCATTAGGCAAGGGGGTTAATGGTGCAATACCCGTAGTTTCCTCACCCTGCCCTTTTTGACTTGCAAGCTGAGACTTCAAAAGATTGATTTGATCTTGCATATTTTTGTAAGAGCGCGCATACGACAATTTGTCATACTTGCATTCTTCCTTTTTTGTATCAAGTTGTTTAAAATATGTGCAATTTTGTTTTTCAAGTTTCAAAAGCGCCTTTTCATATTTTTCAACAATTTGAGAAGTCTCAGCTCGAAGTGTTTCATCATCCTCAACAGAATATGTTTGGAAAATAATAGACATGATATCGGTCGATAGAGCTTCGAAAGAGAGAGAGTCATTTTGATGTTCTAAAACTTTTATGTGTTCCAAGTATTCATTTGCTTCCTTCACTAAGGATTTATGGTCCTTAACAAATTCTGCTGACTCTTTCAAAAGATTATTTTCCACATTTTGAACAACCGCATAGATTGCAGCAACATGTGGATTAATTTCCTCTTCAAAAATCTTTTTCAGTTCATCCTGAACACCCGGAAACCATTCAAACTTGTTATTGTTAATTTTGGAAGCCACAATACGTTGAAGTTTCTCAATTCTCTGTTTAAGATCGACCAAATATAGTCTAGCTGCACTTGAATCATAAGTGTTTTTAGATGCCATTTGTTCGATGTTAGGCAGATGTTTTGAAACAGCCTTTTGTTTTGTGAAGACCACTGGTCTTTGAAAAAACAATTGTGACTCTTTTTTAATAAGATGAACACCAGAATCTTTATTAAGCTTGTTATAATCAATTGGTTTAATTTCTGGATTCATTTGTCTCATTTTGACTCGTCTCTTTTCAGTACGCTCAATCGTTTCATCCGAATCATAAATTTCAATCGGATCATGTTTATCATTTAGCACAGTACCATCATATAACACATTCTGTCCTTTCTGAGCTTTCTTGAGATTACAAGGGTTTTCATAACCGATAGCCACTTTCTTTATTGTATGTAAAATCGGGTTTGGATCATTTATTAACAAGTTAACTGTTTGTGCAGAATGACCCGTTTTTACAAGCAACTCATCCAACTTTGCAATGGTTTCCTTTTTGTCATTGATCTCTTTAAGAAGATCCTTTTCACGTTTTAAAAACCTTTCATTCAACTCCTTCTTTTCTTTTTCAAGATTGGAATAAGTTGATTTTTGTTTTGAAAGTTGGTTGGTTAGTTCAGAAATTTCCTTGTTTAGAGATTTGATTTGATTGTTCAAATTAACATCTAGAGTGTTAAATTTGATTTGTAAACATTTTTCTCTTAACTCAGAATCTTTTAAACTAACCTCAAGTTCCGACTGTTTTTTGTTATGAAAATCATAAGCTCTTGCATTCACCTTATATCTCTCAAGCTCAGTGGTCAATTTTTCATTCGCGGCCTTAACATCGCGATTGACCTTTTTGACCTTTTCTATTTCCACACTACAATTTTGCAATAATGATTCAAACATAGCACGTGTTTCCTCATCATTATCAGTATGCTGTGACTCGAATTCTTCATTAGGATCCATATCTAGAGTTTCCAAATTAGTATTACTACAACTTGGTTCGTCCATGTATGTATCATAAATGAGATTAGGAGTCTCAGGATGCTCTTCATTTTGAGGTGACATATCAAACATTTCATTATTGTGACATGTAGCATATGGTTGTACCTCAGAAACCGCATTAGTATCAAAAGCAGGAGGTGCTTCTGAGTCCGTGTCGTACTTTGCCTCCTGGAGATTTGCCATAAAAATGCAGTTTGCATCGATGTCCTCTTGATCTTCTGAAGCATCCATAATGGCCATGAAGTCATTCTCTTCTGCACTCAACTGAAGTCCAGCCATTTCCTTGTTTGCCAACATTAATGCTTTCTGCAAGTAAGCTGGATCCCTCTTATTCGGCTTGTCTGGACAGTTCCTAGCCATGTGACCAATACCCTGACAGTTGAAGCACTTCATCATATTTCCCTGATTTCTATTCCCAGCTCCCTGAGCAACATTCCCAAACTGATTCCCAGCATTCTGTACCCTTTGATTACCAACAGCATTACCCATCTGATTCCCTGCAAACTGACCCATCTGATTACCAACATACTGCCCTGCATTCTGATTACCCATCTGAAATCTTGGAGCATATCCCTGTTGATTCCCATATCCTCCAACCATTTGTCCTTGCTGTCCCATGTTGAAACTCGGCTGTGCAATCTGCTTGTTGCGAGTATTCGATGAGATTCGTTGATTGTTGTTGGTGGGTGTGGAGTAACGTCCTTGGAATGCTTTTGATAGGTAAGCAAAAGCTTGAGACAAGGCATCCGTTGACTCATCCTGATCATGTTGATCTGGGTGTTGCGAGTATTGTTGTTATGGGATTACCTGTTGTTGTTGTAGGTAGAATGGTGATTGTGGAATATACTGTTGTTGCATGAATTGCTGAGTGGATGATGATGATGATGGTTGTGCACTGACTGTTGCGGGTGTAGGTGATTGGACTATGAGTGCAAGAGGATCTTGTTGTTTTGCTTGCTTCTCTTTTCTAACTTCATTTGCCTCTGCTTGGTTTTGTTTGAGAAAATCATAAAGCTGATCATAGTTCACCTTGTGAAGGTCTTGTGTTTGGTTGACAATAGTAACATATCGTCCCCATTCTTCTGGAAGGTTGTTGATGAACTTGATGTTTTGAACAATTTGTTTAGGCGACAAATTGTTTCTGATCAACTCATTCATGAGAGTACAAAACCGTGTGTAGTAAGATTCAATCTGTTCAGCTGGTGTTGCTGTGAACTTCTCCCATTCAGTCAGAAGCTTGTTTTCCATGTCTTGAATGCCAATTTCTGTACCATGACAAAGACGTCTAACTCGATCCCACATTTCTTTGGCAGTTTGACAGCTATCTACAGCACAGAATATTTCTTATGGTAAACCGAGTTGGATTAGATGCATTGCTAGGTGATCAGCTTCAATTTGCTTCCAATCTGCTTCAGTGTAATCCGATTCCTCTTTGGTTCTGTACGTTGGATCAACGGGAGGTTCTGCAGTAGGGTTTCCAGCTGTTTCTTCAATCTTACCAGGCTTGAATGGACCTTCTTTCACGGAGTTAACCAAGAGTATACCTTGTCCATTAGGTTTGGATCTCATATATCGAAGCATACGACTCGTCCATGGAAGGTAACCACCTTTTTCTAACATTGGAGGACGGTTTTCTGAACCTGCGGCATGTATGTCCTGTTGTGTAGTCATCTTTAAAATATTGTGTATGATAAAGTGGATTTAGGATCTTTGCAACAAAGTAGGAGACGTCGTTGTTGAAGGTTGAACTTGGTTGTTGTTGTTGTGAAGCTTTGTTACGGTGGAAATTTTGGTCCGGAAACTTAAAACCTCAATAACTTCATTTTGGAGCGTTTTCAGGCCTCGAAACTTGGGTTGAATGAATAAATTCATTCAACGTGTCATTCTCCTCGTTCTCACGGTCGTTTTGACAGGTGTTTCGCTGAAAACGGAGTTACGGTTCAAAAGTTATGGCCGTTTGAAGTTTCACAGAAGTACGAGGGCCAAAACTGCCAAATCTGGAAGTTCCCAAAGGCTGCTAGAAAGTACAGGGACTGAAGTTGACAAGTCTGAAAACTGGTGAAAACTCTTTGTTGTCCGATATCGCAGTTGCTGAGTTGTCCGATATCGGAATTGAGATAAGATATCGGATGACACTAACAAAAGCTCAACTGCGATAACTTCTGAAAATGCCAATTGCGATATGTATCGCAGTTGCAATTGCGATATGTCAAATGCGAAAACCCAAATGCGATAAGAACCTAGCAGACCTCAACTGCGATAGAACCTAGCAGACCTCAACTGCGATAGCAAAGTTGAAATGCGATAAGGCCTAGCAGACGCCAAATGCGACAAATGTGCTCAATTGCGACAAATTTTTTGAAATGCGATAAAACGACTGCAGACCTCAATTGCGATAAAACGCAGATATCTACCAACTTTCACCCACTTTTTGTACTTTAGCTACTAGCCCATGCACTTCTCCATGCTTCTCAGTAAACTTTCTGCCACTTTTACTAACTTCTACTAACTTCAATAATTCACCTTTTATCACTTAAAATAATCAAAACAATTCTTATACAAGAATTGTTATTTGATTCTTGTCGATCTAGAAGATGAAGAACAAACCAAATCCAAGTTTCCACAAGCTTTACCACGTAGAAAAACTGGAAACTTTGAGTACCCAAGTTCGAATAAACACAAAACAAACTTAACCTTGAATCTTGTATAGATCGATTAGAAGAAAGAACATAGGTTGTAATTTTCCTAGTGAAAGAAAAATGACAAAGGATGTTTTTTACTCTTAATGATCATACAAAGCTAAAGATAATCCTACCTTGAAACCTTGCTCTATGTATACCACTTTACATGCTACTGCAATTCCCACAAATGACAAAACTTTAAAGCTAACAATCTCTCCCCAAAGTGAAGTCATATGGGAATTGCTTACAATGTTCCCTACAAGTAAAATTCAATACAAATACATGAGAAAGATCTTCAAACTTCATTACTTCGTTCAGCTTGCATAATCTTCTCAGCCGCCATTTCTTTACTTGCAGACGAACTAAGTGAGCAAATCTAATTAGGGTTTAATTCAGTGTGCCCTGAGTGCTCTCCCCTAATTAGTGCTCTCCCCCAAACTAACAACCTCATATTTTGGATGCCCTGAGTGCCCTGCAGTTCGAGGGAATATGGTATCAACATCTTTATCTCACCAAATGCATCCCAGTTATTTTTCCCATGAGAGATCAGCCCGTACATTTCTCTCCCCTGCTGGTTGCGATTAATCGAAATCAGCACACTGACGTGTACGTGAAATACAAACTGGAAGCCCTTTATAAGGAATCATATCAGCCCGTGAGAAGATGTCGATATACCCAATCTAACCTCCTGTATTAAAAACAACGGCTTCATGTAGTGACTACTGATGGAGAAAACCCACCATAACGAACTTGAGACTGAAGTAGAATAACCCAAACTTGTGACTTAAACTTGCACGATAGTGTGACTAAGAACCTATACTGAGCACTACAACGTAACTCCTTAAAGCATATAGGTCGTTTCATATACCCATCCATCCTTCCTTAACTGTATATGAACATCTCTTGAATTATCCACATCTTTGTGTGACACTGAGTACTACAACGTATCTCCTTTAAGTGATAGTTAACTAGGTCTTCGTCCGTCCACCCCTTGACCTATGAAAACTAGATAACCCAAGACTTAGTCACTGCTCCCATGAGTGCACAAACAAGGATCTCGAAGAATCATGCATCCAACCAACCCCGATATCTTCAAGATACTAAGTACACGTACCCGAGATATTCCACTTCAACTTCAAATAAGTAATAATGAATCATCATCCTTGTAACCACAGCTGATAGTTTAACCATTGTCATCTGATTGTGAATCTTGATCAGGATCTTTTCGGCTATACGTGGTGATGTTGAAGGTGCAGTCCGATAATATTATTTGTGATGTTGGTGTGAAATATGTCATAAAATGACATTATAATGATGCTGGAAAAATTTGAGTTTAAGAAATTTTTACGCCAAAAAATCCCCGAAAAATTCGAATTTTGGCCAAAAAATTTGAATTTTGGGCCAAAATTTTCACTCTTGTACCAGAATTTGAATCTCGCGTAAAAATGGACCGTAAAGTCTCCTGTGAAAAATAAATTTTACTCAAATTTTCCCGCCAAAAAAACTTTTTTTTTTTTTTTTTTTTTTTTTTGCAAATGCGATAAGGTTGTCCAATCGCGATAACAGTGAAGATGGTCAACTGCGATAAATCTCAAATGCGATAAACCTCAACTGCGATAACCATCTGAGTTGTCAACTGCGATAAGGTCAAATGCGATAGAGCAAAACAGCGATGCCAAATGCGATAAGGCCAAATGCGACACCTATCGCAATTCTCATACAAGAAATGCGATAATCACTACGAATTGCGATAACCTCGCTGCTTTTCTTCAATTGCGATAAAACGCAACTTTTGCCCACTTTTGTTGACTTTGTTGTGTCACTTGCCCAGACCTTATCTTGCAAGATATTATCCTGACAACATTTCACCCACTGCTACCAACTTGGACCAATAATTCACACCAATAATGCACTATCTTCACTTAAAATAATCAATAACAAATCTTTTACAAACTTTGTTAGTGATTTTCGATCAATGAACCAAGAACAAACCAAAGTCTATTCTTCCTTTAAGTAAGATTTGAGTGAAGAACTAGTGAACTTTCACAGCCCAAGTCGATATATCACAAAACAAACACAACCTTTGATCTAATATTTGTGTACGATTGCAAGAAAATCAAAAAGGCTCACGTTTTTATAACAAAAACGCAACCTTTTTGTTGCTGTGAAACAAAATCCGAACACAAACATGATAATACACACCAAAATCACATTTGTTACCTTAAAAACACCACGATTCGCCCCCGGTTAGCTCTGATACCAATTGTAGAGACCAAGATCCACGACATGGAGGTGGAGGAAACACCATAAACTCGAACATAAGATTAAACTTTTCATACTCGGTTTATTGATTGCCGAGGTGTGTATGTATTCTAGAGAGAGAAGTCTAGAACACACACACACCTCGTGTGTTACAAATGAGTCCTCAACCCTCCTAGTATTGACATAGAAGGGTATTTATTACAAGCTACAAGTCTAACTTAGCAATATGACTAAACTAGTCCTTGTACTTTACATGCTACTGCAATTCCCACAAATGACAAAACTTTAAAGCTAAGCAGGTATTCATACCACTCAGAAGGTGGCAGATCAAGATGTTAGTTTACCCGTTTGCACCCTCACAACTCAAATACTGTTAATCTTAAAGAGGAAGAGAAACCTTACAGTGCTTTTTAGGAGGAAGAGGAAAACAGCGGAAAGACCTCACAATACTCTTAATTCACTTAGTTAAGAGATATTGTGAGATAATCAGGTCCCAATTAGCGACAGAAACCACCCGAATCAGGAACCCCCAATTCAGAAAAATTAGGGTTTTCAGAACAAGACCCTAATTCACCAGAACTTTAACCCAACTAGCAATTAATCCCGCGATGACGTTGAATTAACAATAATACAATCAGAACAATCACCAATTTCAAGAACCCCCAAAATTGATTGAAACCTTAAAACTTGAAATCACCAATCCGACAGAACCACAGCTCTAGTACCATGTAGAAATGGTAATAACACTTGAGAATGAATCCAACCAACCTCCCCTTGATTCAATATTAGAATGTCAGATTACAAAACAACATATATGAGATAGAGATTGAACACCAAATGTGAGCAATCAGTTCAGAACAACAGAACAACAAGACTGGATCAATAAGATCACTCAAATGATTTACAAGACCAAAGATCTTAGCTAACTCTTAGAGAGAGATAAATATTATCCACTTGAAGAAATTTAGCCGTTGAGCTCTGAGCTGGAAGAGACCATAAGAAGGCACCAACTTTGAGAGAAGACAGCCCCTGCACAATATGAAACACTACAAACAAAGAAAGATACAAGAGGGTTAGCAATAGCAAGTTTCTGTAATGACATAAACAGCCCCTGAAAGTTTGAAAGGTATTTTAACACCTTCCGAATCCACAATTCTACATTCAACACTCGCAAATTCAACGCTTGATGCATGCTAAACAATACGGCTATCATATGTACTGTACTAATACATATATATGTTAGCGGAATGAATTATACGTTGATGGAAAACGATAAAAAGAAGCAGAAGTCTTTGTCGAAGCAACAATACTAATCTTTGTTGAAGCAACAGTACTTACTGACGAGTGGCCGACAGTTAATATGCAATAGAATCATTTCCAGTTCATTCTTTTCAAAAATCGCCTCTGTTAAAGACCCCCTTAAAGTTACATAAATTTTGCAGCCTCTACTTTTCAATAAAAGTTGCAAAAATGTGACTAAAACAAAAGAAATACATGATAACTTTGTGTTGTTCTTATAGCATAAATAATAAATTCATCAATCACTTTGTTCCCATGAAACTTTCACTACCATTATTACAATTACGTGTTCTGCAAAGATTGATTTGCCTATGATTGCGGTCTATAAAAGTGAGATTCTTTGAACTATGAAAAAGTTACTCGTACTATTTAGAGTTTTTGTACCCTAGCAATTTAAATTTTTGGAAAGGTAGAACGAAATAAACTCCTGGTTTTAGTACCTTGTTTGCGGTAATTAGATTTTGAATATCATGCCCTCTTTGTTGCTAAAATATGTATAGCTTAATTTTTTGTTTAACTGACAGACGAAGATCATCATACGGATACATTATGAGAGTCGGACAATACTCCCTTACATTATAGGCTTCAAAAAAACATGCAGTTATATCAAATAAATTATGCATTTCATAAAAACTAGCAGGGTATCCTCGCGTTGCGACGGCGGGTGTCTTGAAATAAAATTTTCCGGTGAATCATGTATTCTAATTTATTATGTTATTTTTAACAATAAATTTATGGATATCAGGAATTTCATGTGACGTATTTCAACTCTTTAAATTATGACAATGTTTTTCATTATACATTTGTGATAATAAATATTTTAGTGAACAATGTTTTTTCATTGTTTAAAATATCTATTTGATTTAGATAAAGCTAAGTTTTATAGATACAGGTGTTAAAAAAAAATCGGTGAAACCAACAAACCAAGCCGATCCGCTTAATTCAAAACCGCAAAAAATGATAACTAAGAAACGAATGCGAAAAAACCAGAAATCGGATAAACCCTCTTATCGCAGTTCGATTTCAGTTTTTATTTTTAAATATTAGTGGTTACCCGAATCAAACCTTGTTTTATATACATATAGTTTTAAATAAATTGAGGCTAGATTAGAAATATGTGCATTAAAATAAAATATAGAGAAAATAATTTTGTAATTTTAGCTTTATCATTGGTATAAAATTGTTGTTTTTATGCTTGAATAGTTTGTATAATATGATTTATTATTTGTATTAGTGATATTTAATGCAGTGCAGGAATTGTGTTTAAGTTGGTTGTACAATATGCTTGATAATTTGTATTTCTTATGTAAGGGGTGTTTTAATAACTGCAAAAATTGTATTTATTGAGCAATTAATTTATGTATGTAATTGTGCAAAAGTTAATTGTACATAATGCTTTATAACATGTATTACTTAAAATTAAGTTATGGAGAAGAGTAAATATTTGTACCATAAGCTTTTATGATATGTAATGCTTAAAATTAATGTTTTGGAGGAGGTGAGTGCCTTCCTCCTTTATATGTTGCATAGATATAGATATTCAGACACATAACAAACACATACATTACTAGCGGACCAAAGACGCATTCATGAACTTATTTAGTTTACATAACATACTTTCTCAATGTTGATGACACATACTTCTTGAAGAACATAGCCTTTGGGACAACTTCACGAGGGTGTTTCACACGAAAAGCGAATGAGCATGGTTCCACAGTTCATGCAACGATATTGTGTTTAAACAAGTAATCCTACCAAACAAATCAGAGAAGTAATTAAAGAAACAATATCGTGACAAATCATAATGAGCTTACCACATTAATTGAAGTGCATAGTTTATTTTTAAGGAAACAGATCCCTAAAATAAGCACACCACTTGTTAATAAACGGAAACTCGTCTGAATTCAAGCTTTGAAGTTCACGATCTTGAAGATTGTTGATTATCTGCATTGTCTCACCGAGAAGTTGGGCTGCTGCATAGACACTAGCCTCCCTCTTTTCTATGGAACTCGTGTGACATTTCATTGCTATGACTTGTGGTAAGTCTGTGAGACATGCAGCCAATACGCGTGAGATCATTGATGATAATCGGGCAAATAGTACCTCTTGGCTAAGTTCGTCAATGGTGTCTTGATAGGAAAGGAGGATTGTTTGGGTGAGATGATACATTTGAATTGGCACAAACAGACTTGCAAACTGAATTATTATCCAAGTCTTCAATGTCCATAGTTTCCACCTCAGTCACATTTGTAGCTAGCTGTATCCCTGAACAATTCAAGAGTATTTCTTGCTGTATTCACTTGAGTAACATGGTCTTTCACCTTGTTACCTAACCATTCATGGGTAGCATTGAGACTTTCCTCTACAAGTGTGACATAGAGTAGACCTTCACTCACTTCTCAGAAAGCTATCCACTATGTCGTTTCGGATATTAGGAAGAGAAATGGCGATGGTTGTCAGGCTTATCAATGGTAAGCTCCAACATTTAGGATATTCTATTGATAGTAAAGGCGGAACATGATGGTGGTCAAAATTTTCAACTCCTAACCCTATAGATTTCTGTAGAAGCCATATGAGATTTTTAGGTTGTTGCTTTTCAGCTTTTTGAATCAACCGATTCATAGATTTTAAAATGCCTTTCAGTGTTCTCTCAGCAGGCTCCATATCATCTTTAAGTTGCAAAACATATTGGCTAAAATGGGTATCTTGTGTTAGTTGTTCAGGTTTTTTTACCAACACATTGCCTGAGCCTTTAAACATCACCTTTAGCCAGTTATAACAATTGATACAAAGCAAGACAAATACCATCAAGAATACTGGGATCAAAGATATAATCTTACATGTGACCACTACTGTCTTCTGAAATCCAATAGAAAAGCTAAGGATTAGGACTTTCAAATTCTCCAAGGCAACCTTGCATTTGCGGCTACGAAATGGAAATGGTATACTACTGTTCTTCCAATGCAACAATGTGTGAGTCCAATAGCACTCAACTTTAAACACCTTTATATGTTCCCATGTCCATTTTATAGACATCTTAAAGTTTAAGGATGCAAAACATCTACAAACTGGTGCAATTGTACCCAGCGTGAAAATCACTGGCATTGACCAATCATAATCTGAACCATAATCTTTGTTGTTTATAGATTGAAATGTGAATAGCGTACTTAAAATGTGTAGATAGTGCTCGAAGCACATATTACCCCAGAAGCAAGGTTGTAGCCGAGCAAGCTGTCATGAACTGAGGGCTGCCGGTTTCTGCCATGACCGTACCCAGTAGTAGCCCACATACTGCTTTAGCTTCTTAGTAGTTAAACTTCCTGGACGTTTCAACTCTAGGTCACTTAAAGCACTTTCATGACCTGCTTGGTATTTCAATTCTAATGTACGTTTGGAGTTTAAAATCGTTAAAGCTGAACAGATCTCTATAATCAACAATACGAGTAACATTGCCACATAGATGATTGCTATTATCCTATTACGATATCTGTAAGGTGATAGAGGTCCATGTATATCCTATTACAATCAAATTCATCCGCTGTGTGATTTATACTAATCATCACAAACATGCCTTCAGCAATTGTAATGTTTAAACACTATAAGCAACAACAAATATTTGCGTCAAAGCAAAGATGTTATGTTCATGACTTCATGTAACCATCGGTCCCACCTGGCCTACAATGGAAACATAACTAAAGTTAGACAAAAACACGTCTACTTTATCCAAATGTTTGAGCATTACGAGCAAACTACAAATAAGCTACCATGAATATCTTTGTGGTTGAACTTACGTATTAAAAAACAGTAATAATTAATTTTGTATTGATTATTACTACGAAAGTGCATAGATCTGTTACGGAAGTCCAGGCAAGCTGATTAGCTTGGTTTTGACAAAATCAAACTCAACAAACATGTAATAAAAGTTCAATGCATATAAACCAACATATAACTTCTGTAAAGAGACACCTGCAAGATCCAGGCCCACATGCTTCCTCAGTAGGATGAGGATATTCAATCTTGCAATCCAACCGTCCGGAACGCATGAGGGCAGGATCCAGAATATTAGATCAATTTTTCGCTGCTATCACCTGAAGTAAAAACATCTTTTAGTAGGTACCAGTGAAGCTAGAAGCTACTATAAGCTGTTGAAACCATCCAATTCATAAGTGGGTGGAAATTTCCATCTTTGCTAGATAGGTTAACCTGAGATTATAAGTACATTGATACGCTGATCACTGCTGAAACCATCCAATTGCTTAAGTACTTCCAACATAGTTGCTTGTACCTCTCTATCCCCATTAACTTCACTGCATTCACATGAGACTTGTATCAGGGTGATGTGTGATATATGCAGTAGCTTTATTAACACTTCCAACGAAATGACAAAAAAAGTATACAAATGCTACTGACAGGGTAATGTTGCAGAGAGGCAAGTGGTATACATACCTATCAAATCGCTTTGTACCAATATAGTCAAACTCGTCAATAAAGATGATACAAGGGTATTTCTCTTTGGCCGGCCACTTGAAATGCATCACAAACAAGTTTTGCACTATCACCAATAAAAATCTACACATATGTTCATAAAAAAGATTCGTGATTGCATAAGAACACATTGCCTTTATGGATAACACAAATCAGAAAATGACTATCTTAACAGTTACATGTGTACAGCACACAAATATAATGAAAGAGTAAAAATAGCTATAAACCTGAACAAGTTGAGGTCCTGCTAGCTTCAGACCAGTATGTGGCCTTGGTTTGTGCAGCACAAGTACGGGCCATTAATGTTTCCTAGTTCCTGGAGGCCCATACAAGAGAACTCCTGTTGGTTTTTCATAGATTGTTAGATATTTTGAGTTCACCTCCTAAGGGTACTTTGGTAATTTTGGCATAATATAGATTAGTTTATCTACTAAGGGTATTTTGGTCATTTTATTAGTATCTTAAGAAGTAAGAATATGTAAGTCGGTTATTCACTCTTATAAAGAGTAGTGTCTGGAACTTGTAACAACGATCAGACTTTTGATAATAAAATTTACCAGCTTTTGCTCCCAACTTGGCAACTTCTGCTATTGCTACCTGTTCTAAGTTTTGTGTTGATATTGTATGATGGTCTGGTCTGGTCTTTTGCTAATGATTATCCTTCCCTAAATCCTAACAAATTGGTATCAAGAGCCGCTCGATCGATTGAAGCAAACTGCAACTGTTTTGGGTTTCTAATCGACATCAGCTGTTTTGGTTGATTTCAAGATTCAATATCTTGATATCATTTGGATTTGTTTCTACATGGTGTTTTGTTGATTCGTTCAATTTGAAGAGACACCAGGTCTGATTTTTTGTTTTGTGTTTGGTGGTTGTTGTCGATTTTTGCTTGTGCTCTTTTGATAAGATCGAAAGTGTTTGTTGATTGGGATTAGGGATAGTTAGAATTTGTATGTTGAATCGATCGGTTTTATGTAGAGATTGTATAATCTCTGTTTTTTTTTATCGATTAGTTGATTGGGATTTAGGATAATCTAAATTTGGTTTGAAGAATTAGTTTGTAAGTGGGTTTGGGTTTTGTATTTGTCGATTCGCTTTTGGATTCGATGGTTCATAGATATTACCGATTGTTTGAATTAGTATTTAAATATGCTAACTTTTAATTGGGTGATTCTTAGTGAATGGGTCGGTGGAAAGTTTAGTTAGATTTGGTGAATGGCAATTTGGTATTTGCTCATTCCTTGTTGATTTGGTAACAAATAACTTCTGGTTTTGTTAAACATGTTCGAAATTTGTTTCTTTGGTGATCTTAGTATTCGTTTGTTTTGAGTTATGAGCCGTAATTCTTATTGTATAAGTGGGTCATTGGAATTATTATCCGTATTGGGGCATTTGAATTATTAGAGCTCGTTCGTCAAGTTATTCATTAACTTGAATTTGTTTGATACTTGGATAATAAGTTTGAATGTTTGACCGTAATCCTTATGATATAAGTGGGTCATGAGAATTTGAACTTGGTATTTGAAATTTAAAGATCGATTTGGTGTTTGAAGACTTGGTTATTATCAGGTCGTTTGAATTTTGTTTGATCGCTTGGAATTTGTCAGTTTGGAAATTTGGATCTTCGTTTGATGAGCTTTCGAAGTTGGTTGCTTGGATTTGATCATCTTTTGTTGAATATCGTTTGGGCCGATTTGTTTGTTTGGTTAGCCGTTTTGAATTTGTCGGCTAACATTTGATTGTTTGTTTTGAAGTTATCGGCATTTGCTTTGGATCGATTTTGTATCGGATAGCTTTTGGGAATCGATGGTTTGTTTTGAATCTGGCTAGTATCTCTAGCATTTGGAAGTTTGAATTTTTGATTTGAAGCGGGCTTAGGAGTTGAACTCAAGGCGGAGATTGTTAGATATTTTGAGTTCACCTCCTAAGGGTACTTTGGTAATTTTGGCATAATATAGATTAGTTTATCTACTAAGGGTATTTTGGTCATTTTGTTAGTATCTTAAGAAGTAAGAATATGTAAGTCGGTTATTCACTCTTATAAAGAGTAGTGTCTGGAACTTGTAACAACGATCAGACTTTTGATAATAAAATTTACCAGCTTTTGCTCCCAACTTGGCAACTTCTGCTATTGCTACCTGTTCTAAGTTTTGTGTTGCTATTGTATGCTGGTCTGGTCTGGTCTTTTGCTCATGATTATCCTTCCCTAAATCCTAACATAGATAACAGAACAAAATGTCTCGGGAATCATACTCAGATGGTAATATAACAATATCAAGTAACTATCCTTGTTTAGACCAACCAAATCACCGGGCTTCAGCTTATCCAAGTCTACGAGACCAACCACATGCAAGAAAATTGTTCACAAATTTATACATGTGTGAGCATAATGGTAACAACTTCCATCTAGAATGTTGAAGATATAAACTAAATATAGTATATTATAAAGTTTAAGGGTGTATTATGTATTTGTCTTAAAGTTAGGAAGTTATATAACCGTTATATTGAAACGTGTTGGGTTCGTCAGTACCCAAGAATACTTAAAACAAGATTTGAACACAAATTAACCAAGTGTTAACTTAAACCGAGAACAATTCAAGTCACTGAGAGAACAGTCTCTCAGTGAGTCATCTTCAGGATGCTTAAGGCGAATTCAAGAAGAAGGATTCACTTCTCAGGAAGGCGGTACTCCCTGAGTAGAATTTAAGCCGAAGAAGAAGATGATGGTTCAGTGAGTGTTGAACAAGAACTCACTGAACCCTAGTCTCCTCAACAACATTAAAGTGATTGAAGACTGAGGAACCAATGCCTGATGAATAGGCGGGAACAAAAGGGAAGGATCTGAGAAGATAAAAGTGTCAGACCAAACACTCTTATCTTGTCAAATACCAACCTTCCCTATTGCGGCTAAAAATCATGGAGTGTCAGCCAACAACTCCCAAAGTCTTATTAGCCCATTCCTATTGGTTCTTGGAAATGACGATTACTGTTTGTAATTGTCAGACACGCTACCTCAACAACTTGTAATATTTTAATCACTTATACTTAGATTACTTGTGTATAAATAGATCAGATGGAGAGAAGTTAAGTGTGCTTTGTATATTGAAAGCTTAGAACTTTTACAAAGTAACTTCTCTCCTACAAAGAGTATACAACTCACTGAGATAGCTCAGTGGGTATATTGTTACCACTCAAGCAAAACTTGAGTTTCGATAGGAGACACCATAAACCCTTGTCTATTCAATCCTAAGTTTTTGTTCCGCAAAACACTTGGGTAATAGATTCTTGGAATTATTTCTAATAAGAATTTAAACGTTGAAAAATATTGTGTTTTATATTCACGTATTATAACTGTTAGAAATATTCTTTGCATTGATCTCAGTCATAAACTCACTTAGTTTAACTTAATTGTTATTACTCGGTGTGCTCAGGGAACAACAAGTGGTATCAGAGCCTCTGGTTTATAAAACCTTTCAAAAACCCAGAGTGCTCCAGGTTTTTCAAACCAAGATCCTAAAATGACTGATACCAATGTACCCCAGTTAGTCGATAAAAAGGGTGGCAGCTATTCTGCTGTAGAACCCAGACTTGAGGCTGGCAAATTTAGCAAATGGAAAAAACGTATGATTTGCTATTTAATTGGGATGGAACCCTACTACATCGCTTGTATCAAGGATGGCCCATTTGTTCCAAAAACTGCTGCAGGACTAATTAAGCCTGAAGCTCAATGGACCATAGATGAGAGGAGGGTGGTCAATCAGGACCATCGCCTGAAAAGCATCCTTATATCATGTCTTCCTGACGATATAATGGAATCAGTCATCAACTGTTCTACAGCCAAGCAAACTTGGGATGACTTGGTAAATAGCTTTGAGGGTCCCTCAGATACCAAGGAAAATAGGGTCATGGACCTTAAACTTGAGTACAATACTTTCAGGGCAAAAGACTCTGAAAGTCTCTCTCAAACCTACACCAGATACAAGACTTTGATAAATGAGCTATCAAATTGTGGAAAACTAGAAGGGGGGTTGAATAGTTTTACGTCTTTTTAATTTATTAAAACTTTTGTTTACTTTTTAAAAACTTCGATTCTATCTTATGTGAATTCAACTCTTGATCAATGTGAACATATATAAACAAATATAGATAAGTAATGCAAGTAAGGTAAATATAATGAAATAAGAGAGAGAGATAGAAAGATCAAACCACAACACGGAGATTTATAGTGGTTCGGCTACAAGGACACCTTCCTTGCCCCTACTCCACTCCTCGAGTCACCTACTCGAGAGTTTTCTTCACTATGTCAACAAACTCCCTTATGGCGGAGAAACCTTACACAACTTTAGCTTACACCGGCTTAACGACACAAAGCTAGATGTCGAGTCCTAATCGTAGCTAGAACCAATCTCACAACTTATACACAACTTCTACACGACTTAATCACGACTACTTCACGACTTCTTCACAACGGCTTCACGACTTCTTCACAACTTCTTCTTCACGACTACTTCTTCACAACTACTTCACAACTACTTATTCACAACTACTTCACAACTAATTTACAACACCACTACGTAATTACACTTAGATCTATTTATCACAACTACACAACACTTTACACAACAACACTATTGAATGAGGTAAGTAATAACACTTCTTCACTAGTTGAAGTAGAGTTCTTCTTTTGCACTTTTGGTGGTGGAAGCTTGGATCACTTAGAAACCAATGCTTAAGAAAATATGATCAAAGGATTTACAATGTTTGGAATGAATTTAGAACAGAAAGTTTTAGTGTGCAAAAGGTGAGTAAAAGTCCAGGAGAAGGCTGGTATTTATAGGAGAAAAATTGGACAGCTGGAGGTGTACTGGAGCGGGGGCGGTCCCCTTAATAATTAAGGGGGCCGCCTAGTAAAATTAAGGGGGCCGCCCCTTCTGTCCGTTGGCCAATTTTGTCCTTTTGTGGGGAAGGTTTTTCTGGAACATTTTAACTGATTTTGGTTAAAAATTTGAATTCATATTTTTATAAAAGATTAAACATTTTTATTTAATGCCAAAAATATTTTTCAAAAATATATAAAATGTTTTTGATGTTTTATAAAAAATCTAGTTATTAAGAAAATGTTCCTTTGATCATATAATACATTAAGCATTAGTTTATTCATACCTTAAGTGATTTAAGTTGTAGAAATAGATATTTACAACTAAATACTTGTTTACGTAATAATTTTCCGATTAATGATTTTACATTTTGTGATTATCAAAACGTAGAGATATCGAAAAATATTAATAACGTGTTTAGGCATTATTTATATCAACACAAATAATGGTGTAACTTTATCTAAGCATGAGACTAATGTTGGTGATAACGCGCGAAACCTCTCACGAAGAAAGGTCAACTCGCGACGGCTCGATGCGATACTCGATTATAATAAACCGGATAAGTGAATACCCGGGTCATAGTCCCAACGAGGCGTGCAATTGAGGATATCGTATGAGGTTTGGTATTAAAATGCTTGAAAAAACGAGGGTCACTTGGGTTATTAAAATCTACTAGAACGAAAATTAAATACGCGAACCGGTAAACTAAGAACGAGCATAAACGTCAAAATGGAGATATATTAACTCTACGGGTACAAATCTATTTTTCCTAAATTCTAATTATTAAAAGAAAATTTTACAAAAAAGAATTATATTTTTCTGATTATTATTTAATTAATTACGAATTAAAAACTAAATAAAAAAGAAAAATAGATTAAAAATACTAAATTGAAGCTAAAAATTATGAAAAATTACAGGAAACTACTTGATGCTAAACTAATCCTAGGAAAAATAAAATGGGCCCAAGTGCTTATCCTAATAAGCAGTTATTAAGCAAATGGTGAAATAAGCTTAAAATGGCAAAAGAAGGTTAAGTAAAAAAAATGCAAATGTTTACTGAACAAAGACCCAAGGGCAAACGGTTGGGGTGTGGTTGTGTGAGCTGGAGGTCAAAGGTTCGAACCTGGCCTCTAGCTTTTTGCTAATTATTATTTTTTTTGATTTTTTTTCTTTAAAAACTTGAAAAGCACATTGAAATAAGCAATATTAACAAAGGAAAATTTTTTGAAACTGAAAAATAAACTGAGAAAAGCTGAAATAGAGAACAGCTTTGAAAAGAAGCTAAAAAGGAATTATGAAAACTAAAAAGCTAATATAAACTGCTAAAAAGCTAAACTAAGGGTTCAATAAGCTAAGGGCTTCTAAGGGAATCCTAAATAAGCAGGTCCTACCTAATAAGCTAACCTAAATAAGCAGTTAAGCTAAAAAGTACTAAAAGGCTGCTAATGACTAAGCTAATCCAAACAGCAGACAAGGGGACTTAAAGCCTAAAAATAAGCTAGAAAACTAAAAGCTACTTCACTAAAAGCTATAAAAACCTAAAGTCTATAATATAAGCAATTTGTAAAAGCAAAATGGGGCAATTTGAAACTGAAAAAGGCCCTTAAAAATAAGCTCTAAAGGGCTTCTTATAAAAGCTGATGACTCATTTTTAATTAGACAGACCAAGGCACCTATTAGCATACCTAAATTAAGCACTCTAAATAGCTCTAAATTCCCAATTAAGCACAAACAGATCTAGCTTGTACCAAAAGCCATTAGTGTACCAAAATTCAAACCTATTGGAGCTTATATGAGCTTATTTAGATAGCTGATAAGGTGGCTGGTTGAAACACTATCACAACCGCAGGCCTAAAAAAAAGAACAGCTTGGCCAGGGCATTTTAAGCTAATCTAAAAGCTTGAAGATGAATAAGCTACAACCTAAAAGTTAAAAACAGATAAAATACTCCAACTCAAGAACTAGTAGAAGCTGATTTTAGGAAATTTTAAAAAAAGGTTTAAGCACATTGAAAGATCTTATAAAGGAGCAGATCAGTACATCCTTTTGGTTTTCCAAAATGTTGCCACAGACACAAAACTGACCCAAATGGCTTCTACTCTTTTTAATACTTACCCAAGACTCTGAAACAAGTTGTAATATGCTATTTTTAACCAATGCAAACAACTAAAAACACTTTATAACTACTTAATCAGAATAAGCAATACAAAACAGTTTTTTTGAACATGAAATTTTGAAAACTAACTCAAATACTTAAAAACTTGACTAAACTGCCAAAACTTGACCAAATCCAACTACTTATACTGAACTAAAGCTGTTTCAAGTAAGACTTGTGACCAAAACAGACCTAAACTAAGATTTCTACTCTATTCCAATCACCCCCTTAAAACCTGTTTTTGAATTTTATAAAGGATTTAGATCAAAATAAGCTGAGATACTGAAAACACATGCTAAACAAACTTAACAAATTACTAATAAGCAGAGATTAACTTAATATAAACACTGAATAAGCCACAACCCTAATAAGCTATTTTTGGTTCTTTTCTAACTTTTTGAAGAGAACTAAAATTTAAGCTCAAAGAACTGATGGAAAACATGTAATGAGCACTACTGACATAAAACAACTAAAGATAAGCACATAAGCTGAAATTAAGCAATAAGCAAAGGAATAGTGGACTTTTTACTTTCGTTGACCAAGTAATGAAAACAAGAGAATTAAAATTTGCATTAACTGAAATAAAATTACATTGCTGAAATAAAAATAACAATAAAAAAAGAAAGATACCTAAGTTAAAGCTAAAATAAAACCTTCTTTTAAAAGCTACTATGACTAAACTACTTATACTAAAACTAACTAAGGTCTTCTCTTTCTTGTTGTGTTTCTTCTGTGAGAGAAACAGCCTTGGAATAGCTTCTGTGCTTCTTGGGATTAAATCCCACCATTGGATTAAACTTGGAATGAATCTCAGCCTTTAAATCACTTTGGCGCCCAAAATTTCCCACTCGGATTGCCAGCGTGGAAATGGGTATCATGTGAGGAGTACTAGGAGGGGGAAGTAGGGTTTGTCAGGGGAAGACATGGTGTTGTTATGGGGAGAAGGGAAAGTGATGGTGATGGTGTACTGGGTTTTTGGCGGGAATGGGAAAAGAAGAGGTAGGCGTTGACCGGGTCAAAACTTGGGATGTTTAACAATGACAGGGTCTTGGGGTTTATTCTTTTGTAGGCTTTTGGGTTTATTTTTAAGAATGGGCCTGGGTTATGTTTAGTGATGGGTTGGGTTAAGGTTTTAGGTTGTTGTGGTTTTGTTTAATGGATAGGATAAAATGGGTTGGGTAGTTATTGGTTTAGGATTAGAATGAAATAAACTTTGAGGGACCATTCTTGTAAATACTGAAAATCCAGGGACCTAGGCAGCCAAAATCTGAAAATTAATTCCAAGGACCATTTGTGTCATTTTGGTATTTTTGGGGTGGACTGTGACTTTTGACTTTGACTTTTGATCAAATTGCACAATTGTTGTCGAGTCGATCCAAAAATGCCCGTTTTTGCTCCGTTTTCAATCCTTTGTACCTGAAACACATAAAAACACAAAACCATAGATATCTGCAATATATTTGGGTGTTTTAGGCTATTTTTGTGTCTTTATCGGGTGTAAAATGATGAGTATTTACACACTCATCAAATCCCCCACACTAAACTATTGCTAGTCCCTAGCAATTCGATCATATGAAGTAATGAAAGGATCAAAAGAATACCAAGCATACCCCGTTTTGATTTTTTTTTTATTAAAATGCAAGAAATTTAAACTAAAACAAAAATAGATAACATGCTTGATTTTCAAAAATGGTATCATGGAACGGGATTCACACAAAATGGGTGTCTCCAGGGAATTAAAATCGTCATCCTCTTTTTTATACTCCCAACTAAGCTTAAACTTAATGTGCAAATGTTTTTGTAAAATGCCAACGCTAGTTATACCAATAATCTATGTAAGCCGAAACTTAACTTTTCACTCCCATATTTATCTAGTTTAGGTGACAGTGCTTGATTTTCAAAATCTTGATAACAAAAATCGACGTTTTTATAAAACTTTGACTAATACTAGTTGAAAGATAGATTTAAAATTCACAACAAGCAAGCTTCAAAATTTATTGCATTTTGCAATATCATTCCATTTTATTTCCTTTTTATTTTTTCATCTTTTTTTTTTTTTTTTTTTTTTTTTTTTTTTTTTGATACTTAACTTTGTGCAATATAAACTAACGGAGTTTCACGGGAACCAAGACCTTAAACCTTCCTGGAATAAAGGATCCAAGGGTCGTTACAACGGAGAGTTCCAAGACCTTAACGCCTTTCAGAATTAAAGGTCCAAGGGCCGGTGTAAGAGGGTAGCCAAGACCTAAACGCCTTCCGGAAATAAGGATCAAAGGGCCGATCTTGAACCTTAGCTTTTTTAGCACATTTATTTATTACTTAACTTTTTCAACTATGACATATGCTTGTTCCGAAGTTTAAATAAATCTTTAAACTAGTATTTTTCAAAATCGTATGAAAAAATAATTTTGTGTGTTCAAATGTTTGAAAATAAGCACTAATTAAGTCAGATTAGGAGCTACTGGGAGGAAAAGCCATAGATTACTTATATAAGCTCTTAAAGAGAACCAACTACTCTATGCTTAGCATTTTCATTTGCACAAATCGTAAAACCTTAGTCTAAATGTTAAGGAAGCAGCTAGATCAACACTCTAGCAGAGTCGGGATTCTCTTTGTTCTAACCTATTCAAGACTAAATACTTTTTATTTATTGCAATTTCTTATCTAAAAACGAGTTTTTTTTTTAAATTTTGGCAAAACGGGGTACTAGGGCACTAGAAGGTACATATGTGACAAAATTCGAGAGAATTCCCCCCCACACTTAGAATTGAATATTGCCCTCAATATTCAAAGTACCGGCTATTATGCGGACACTTAGAACATAAAAAGGTAATACTAATAGCCAAGTGTGGAACAGAAATCTCCATTTTCACAAACAGGATTAAAAAGATATCCCTAGATAAACATTAGCAACAAGATAGGATATTGGGCGGCTAGATTGAAAACAGGCGCGGCAATCATCACGATCCAAGAGAAACCTGCAAAAAAGGGCAAACGACACACAAACAGAGCACAGTAGAGGAATCCCCCCACACTTAGTGTCAGAAAATAGAAAGAAGTCAGAAACATGGGTTGTCACCTATGAAATGCTAATGTTTTTGTTAACCGAGTCACTAGCTTGACTCGACCCCGAATTCATTTGTTCTTGGGGAAGCATGTGGAAAAGAAAATCTCCATCGGACTTTCATTCGAAATGTTTGGATAAACATTGAAGTACGTGAAAGTTCCACTCCGATGAGATACACCCGGCTGAAAAGAATGATAATTGGGGATGCCGGGGTCAAAAACTTTGTCTTCACTCCCAAACGAGTGAATAAAAGGGCAATCTACCTTGTAAGAGAGGAAAGGTAGAAAAACTCGAACGACATATGTGAAATTAATATAGTGGCGATCCTCAAAGGGCAACGTCACATATGTCGGAGAAAGAGCGGGATTAAGAATTGAGGTCATTTCATCAAGTTTATGAATAATAGAGTCCTTGACCTCATCGTTCTCTAACTCTTCATCAAAGAGAGGATTTATTTTGCTCGAAAAGTACTCATCATCAAATTCAAAAAGAGAATTCGAATAGACTTTGAGACATTCACTTGAAGCGTCCTCATCAGAAAGTGATTCGTCATCACTAGAGGAAAAATCATCATTTGAATTGAAAAGAGGGTTAGAGAAGATCCCGGAAGAATCCTCTGAAGTATCAGGAGGATCATCATCATCAAAAGACCAATCACATTCACTGTCCGATATATCCTCAGACTCACTTGGGATTGGGATAAGGTTCTCAGCACTAGACGTTATGAATTCGTCCGATTCCTTTTTAGAAATAGTGCTAAGATGCTCATCCCCCATAATGAGAGAGTCCTCGGAGTCCATAGACTGTAAGATGGATGTGATTGCAATAGACTGAGGGAGTTGAGAAATAATATTGCTCAAAGGAATAACACTCTCCTCGTCGTCCTCCTCATCAATATTGCTAGCATAAATGGCTTTTATACGTTCCATTTGCTCTTCTGCTAGCAATGCTGCAATACTCTTGTCTTCCTGCCTTTTCTGGACAGGTGTGATTGCAGTTGAAGAATTCTCATAATATTCCTTTATTTGAATAGTATCCTCATCACCTTCATCGAGAATGGCAGCCTTAAGAAATTTGGCACGTGTTTCCGCTGCTCGTTCTTCGGCTAGCAATTCTGCCATAGATTTTTCATGAGGATGAATGATGGAATACTGTGGGGGTTGGACATTGTCAAAACCGGGAGTATTATACCAAGGATTTGGTTCTTGATCCCACGGTTGACATTGATAATCGTCATGAAGACCCCCACACTTCGCACAAGGAATATTCAGACCATTTTGGAAAGATGTATCATTGAAGTTTTGATAACACAGTTCTTGCTCAAATGAATTCTGGGGAAGGTAGCTGAAATCGTTTTGAAAATTTGAATAAGTGAATGTATTTTCGATTTCAGAAGTGGAACACATGCAAAGTCCGTGAGTAAACTCACATCCTTTGCAAAAACATCGTTCACAAAGTGAATTGTCTCCCAACGAATCTCTACATACACAGCAATTTTGCTGTTTGAGGGAAGATGGATGGGGTTGTGGAGGGTGTTCGGAAAAACTTTGAGAATTATTGATGGAATTAAGCTCTCTTATGAGGGCTACTTCACACCAATAACAAGATCCTCTTGGCTTGTGATTTCCACACCGCTCACACGCACACTTTGAACAACGAAGATTGTCAATCAATGGGCTTTTACAATCAAAACAGTGATAGCCCGGTGACGACATAAGAATTAAACATAAATGAGGGTTAAGAAGATAGAATCAAACGGTTTAAGAGGATGAAGAAAAATATTTTTGGGTTTTTTTGGTTTTTCAACTTTTTTTGGATTTTTGGATAAAAAAATATATTCACAAGATAGAAACGTAACTTCACGAGGAAGGATCTCCAAGTCACTAATCGTCAAACCGTAACGATATTGTCGTAACACACCTCCCCGGCAGCGGCGCCATTTTGATAACGCGCGAAACGCGTCTCAAGCGAAACCTCTCACGAAGAAAGGTCAACTCGCGACGGCTCGACGCGATACTCGATTATAATAAACCGGATAAGTGAATACCCGGGTCGTAGTCCCACCGAGGCGTGCAATTAAGGATATCGTATGAGGTTTGGTATTAAAATGCTTGAAAAGACGAGTGTCACTTGGGTTACTAAAATCTACTAGAACGAAAATTAAATACGCGAACTGGTAAACTAAAAACGAGCATAAACGTCAAAATGGAGATATATTAACTCTACTGGTACAAATCTATTTTTCCTAAATTCTAATTAATAAAAGCAAATTTTACAAAAAACAATTATATTTTTCTGATTAATATTTAATTAATTACGAATTAAAAACTAAATAAAAAAGAAAAATAGATTAAAAATACTAAATTGAAGCTAAAAATTATGAAAAATTACAGGAAACTACTTGATGCTAAACTAATCCTAGGAAAAATAAAATGGGCCCAAGTGCTTATCCTAATAAGCAGTTATTAAGCAAATGGTGAAATAAGCTTAAAATGACAAAAGAAGGTTAAGTAAAAAAAATGCAAATGTTTACTGAACAAAGACCCAAGGGCAAACGGTTGGGGTGTGGGTGTGTGAGCTGGAGGTCAAAGGTTCGAACCTGGCCTTTAGCTTTTTGCTAATTATTATTTTTTTTGATTTTTTTTTTCTTTAAAAACTTGAAAAGCACATTGAAATAAGCAATATTAACAAAGGAAAATTTTTTGAAACTGAAAAATAAGCTGAGAAAAAGCTGAAATAGAGAACAGCTTTGAAAAGAAGCTAAAAAGGAATTTTGAAAACTAAAAAGCTAATATAAACTGCTAAAAAGCTAAACTAAGGGTTCAATAAGCTAAGGGCTTCTAAGGGAATCCTAAATAAGCAGGTCCTACCTAATAAGCTAACCTAAATAAGCAGTTAAGCTAAAAAGTACTAAAAGGCTGCTAATGACTAAGCTAATCCAAACAGCAGACAAGGGGACTTAAAGCCTAAAAATAAGCTAGAAAACTAAAAGCTACTTCACTAAAAGCTGTAAAAACCTAAAGTCTATAATATAAGCTATTTGTAAAAGCAAAATGGGGCAATTTGAAACTGAATAAGGCCCTTAAAAATAAGCTCTAAAGGGCTTCTTATAAAAGCTGATGAGTCAGTTTTAATTAGACAGACCAAGGCACCTATTAGCAGACCTAAATTAAGCACTCTAAATAGCTCTAAATTCCCAATTAAGCACAAACAGATCTAGCTTATACCAAAAGCCACTAGTGTACCAAAATTCAGACCTAAGGGAGCTTATATGAGCTTATTTAGATAGCTGATAAGGTGGCTGGTTGAAACACTATCACAACTCCAGGCCTAAAAAAAAGAACAGCTTGGCCAGGGCATTTTAAGCTAATCTAAAAGCTTGAAGATGAATAAGCTACAACCTAAAAGTTAAAAACAGATAAAATACTCCAACTCAAGAACTAGTAGAAGCTGATTTTAGGAAATTAAAAAAAAGGTTTAAGCACATTGAAAGATCTTATAAAGGAGCAGATCAGTACATCCTTTTGGTTTTCCAAAATGTTGCCACAGACACAAAACTGACCCAAATGGCTTCTACTCTTTTTAATACTTACCCAAGACTCTGAAACAAGTTGTAATATGCTATTTTTAACCAATGCAAACAACTAAAAACACTTTATAACTACTTAATCAGAATAAGCAATACAAAACAGTTTTTTTGAACGTGAAATTTTGAAAACTAACTCAAATACTTAAAAACTTGACTAAACTGCTAAAACTTGACCAAATCCAACTACTTATACTGAACTAAAGCTGTTTCAAGTAAGACTTGTGACCAAAACACACCTAAACTAAGATTTCTACTCTATTCCAATCACCCCCTTAAAACCTGTTTTTGAGTTTCATAAAGGATTTAGATCAAAATAAGCTGAGATACTGAAAACACATGCTAAACAAACTTAACAAATTACTAATAAGCAGAGATTAACTTAATATAAACACTGAATAAGCCACAACCCTAATAAGCTATTTTTGGTTCTTTTCTAACTTTTTGAAGAGAACTAAAATTTAAGCTCAAAGAACTGATGGAAAACATGTAATGGGCACTACTGACATAAAACAACTAAAGATAAGCACATAAGCTGAAATTAAGCAATAAGCAAAGGAACAGTGGACTTTTGACTTTCGTTGACCAAGTAATGAAAACAAGAGAATTAAAATTTGCATTAACTGAAATAAAATTACATTGCTGAAATAAAAATAACAATAAAAAAAGAAAGATACCTAAGTTAAAGCTAAAATAAAACCTCCTTTTAAAAGCTACTATGACTAAACTACTTATACTAAAACTAACTAAGGTCTTCTCTTTCTTGTTGTGTTTCTTCTGTGAGAGAAACAACCTTGGAATAGCTTCTGTACTTCTTGGGATTAAATCCCACCATTGGATTAAACTTGGAATGAATCTCAGCCTTTAAATCACTTTGGCGCCCAAAATTTCCCACTCGGATTGCCAGCGTGGAAATGGGTATCACGTGAGGAGTACTAGGAGGGGGGAAGTAGGGTTTGTCAGGGGAGGACATGGTGTTGTTATAGGAAGAAGGGAAAGTGATGGTGATGGTGTACTGGGTTTTTGGCGGGAATGGGAAAAGAAGAGGTAGGCGTTGACCGGGTCAAAACTTGGGATGTTTAACAATGACCGGGTCTTGGGGTTTATTCTTTTGTGGGCTTTTGGGTTTATTTTTAAGAGTGGGCCTGGGTTATGTTTAGTGATGGGTTAGGTTAAGGTTTTAGTTTGTTGTGGTTTTGTTTAATGGATAAGATAAATTGGGTTGGGTAGTTATTGGTTTAGGATTAGAATGAAATGGGTTTAAACTTTGAGGGACCATTCTTGTAAATACTGAAAATTCAGGGACCTAGGCAGCCAAAATCTAAAAATTAATTCCAAGGACCATTTGTGTCATTTTGGTATTTTTGGGGTGGACTGTGACTTTTGACTTTGACTTTTGATCAAATTGCACAATTGTTGTCGAGTCGATCCAAAAATGCCCGTTTTTGCTCCGTTTTCAATCCTTTGTACCTGAAACACATAAAAACACAAAACCAAAGATATCTACAATATATTTGGGTGTTTTAGGCCATTTTTGTGTCTTTATCGGGTGTAAAATGATGAGTATTTACACACTCATCAGTTGGCTTTGTCAACAGTCTCCCTGAGAAGTGGCTCAACTTCTCACAAGGCCTGAGGAATGCTAACCACATTCAGACCCTTGAGCTCCCTGAAATTTATGGGAAGTTTGTCTATGAAGACAACTTGATCTCAAGGAGATACCCTGACTCAAAAGCTCTTGAGTCCAAAAAAGGCCTTAACCTCCACACCCATATCAACTGCTTTCTATTCTAATGGTGTTGTGCAAGATTTTCAAGAGGATTCTGAAGAAGAAATTGATGAAAGGACTGGTGAGGAGTACCTGAACGACTTGAACTTGGAATTCCAAGAATGGGCACTCCTTGCTAGTTCAAGACGTTTCATCAAAAGAAATCAGTCCAACTTTACAAAACCAAAAGCAAATGAGACCACCGAATGCTTTAAATGTGGTAAAAAGGGTCATTTTGCTAGGGACTGTTATTCTAAAACTATCTCAGAACCCTCTTACAAATTCTCTGGAACTAGCAAGTTTCAACCTAAAATGTTTCAGTCCACCCAACAATTTCAAAACAAGGGTCAAAAGGATTTTGAAACAAAATATAGGAAAATCAAAGCTAAACTTGCACTTCTTGAAACTAACCCCATATTGTCTCAGGCTGCTCAAACATCTAAACCTTTTCAGACAAATAACAAGATATTAGTAGCTGAAGCATATGATTGGGATGAAGAAGAGGTTTCCTCAGATGAGGAAATAAGAGTTAGTGCACTGATGGCACTTTCTGAAGAGGATCAGGTGGCTGTTGGAAAAAGCCATGCTAGGAATGAAGAGTGGGTCAACATCACCATGAAGAAGGTAACTACCTTACTTTCTATGGTTGATGATTCTGATTGGCAGTCTTACATGAATTATATTTGTGTTAATCTAAAGTTTGTTGAGGAACAAAGGCTTAACCTGTTTTCAAAATATAACAATATTGTGTCAGAATTGAATAAATGTAGAGATGAACTGCTTGCACTGAAACAAGCCAAATTAGAATCTATTACTCTACAAATTCAGAACACTGAAATTTTGAAACAAAACCAAGCCCTTCAAACAGAACTTAAGAAAGAAAAGGTTGTTATTGAAAGCTGGACCAAAAAGAACCCTAAGGTCTTTGATACTGTGGGCTTAATTCCTAAGATAACTATAGGAATTGACCACCTCACTGAAACCTCCAGTGAGAGTCCTAGTGAAATGACCTTTGTTCCAGCTGGCTTATCCTTTGAGCAAGAGATGGAACCCAAGTCAAATGACTGGATTGTCAGGGACAACCCAGTCAGTAAGTTGCCAAACTTTGAGACTGGAAACATCTTGCTCCCTGAAAGTCAGGCTCTGAAAGGTATGCTTGGACTCTTTGACCAACTCAGTATTTCTGATCCAATCAGTGAGCCTGAATCAGAATCAACTCCTCCACTCCCTCCACTAAATACCCTTCAGGGTGCTGCACCAAGCTCTGACCTCCCACCATTGGTCTACTCCCTACACTCTCCAAAGGAGAGATCAGGAAAAGGTAGAATCCTCCTGAGAAGACTACCCCTTGAAGTCTCAGTAAATACTGATGACTCATCAACTTCAGTCCCTTCTGAAGTAGCAACCCAAAGTCCTGATCCAAGAATTGATCAGTTGACTGAAATGGTCAGGAAGCTAAGTGAGAAGATTGGATCTTCTGAAAAACCTTCTCAATTAAAGAAGGAACAAAAACTAGCTCCCTCAAAGACCAAACCCAAACCAACCAAACCCCTAAAAAAGTGTGAACTGTGCAACTATACAAATCATCTCACTGATGATTGCTATAGAGTCCTTTATTGCATGATTTGCAAAAAGGAAGATCACAGGACCTCTGATCATAAACAATGCTCAGTCATGTCAAACTTTTCAGGACTTAAGGCTCAGTGACTGAACTACCCTTCTGATTCTAAGCAGAAACAGAAGCAAAAGGCCAAGCCTTTTCCACCTTGCCCTTTATGTGGATTCAATGACCATCATCCTGAGGATTGTCAAATTGACAAACACTGTGAATCTAGTGGAAGTTCCACTCAGAAATCCCCAGGAAAAGAGAATGTCATTTAGTCAAGTAGAGGAATGAATAAACAATCCTCTCAGACTACTGAGGCTACCCCTGCGACTAAATGCAAAACATGTGGTAGCTCAGTCCACTCAACCACTGACCATGAATCAATTAATACTTTCATAAAGACCTACAAAACCAAACCCTCCATGAAATGGAGTCCTAAAAAGAACTGACCCAGTTTACTATTTGTGCAGAGGCATGCCAGGGATCCTATTTGGCATCTAGACAGTGGATGTTCAAGGAGCATGACTGGTGTTAAGGAGTGTCTGCACAAATATGTGGAAGAACCAGGACCCAAAGTGATATTTGCTGATAATTCATCATGTCTCACTGAAGGTTATGGTTCAGTAAACTGCAATGGTATTGTCTTTACTAGGATAGCTTATGTAAATGGTCTTAAGTACAATCTGATCAGTGTCAGTCGACTATGTGATGCAAAATACATAGTTCAGTTTGATGATAAGCAAGGAACCATCTTCAATGCAAATAAGGAAATTGTCCTCATTGCACCAAGAAGACAAGATGTTTATGTATTAGACATGTCCAGTCTAACTCAGGATGGAACTTGTCTCTTTGCTAAGGCCAATGATACACTCAACTGGCTTTGGCATAAGAGACTCTCCCACCTGAACTTTAAAAACATAAACAATCTTGTAAAACAAAACAAGGTCCTTGGCTTACCATCACTAGTGTTTTCAAAGGATAAACCATGCTCAGCTTGTGAAAAAGGTAAACATCACAGAGCATCCTTTAAAACCAAAACCAACTTTTCCATCAGGAACTGCCTACATCTTCTCCATATGGATTTATTTGGACCTGTCAGTCCAATGTCTATTAACCATGAGAAGTATACTCTGGTCATAGTGGATGAATACTCTAGATACACGTGGGTATTATTCTTGATCAAAAAGAGTCAGGCAGCTGAAACAATCATGTCCTTTGTCCGGAACATTGAAAATCAAAATGACATTAAGGTCAAACAGATTAGAACTGACAATGGGACTGAGTTCAAAAATTATGAACTTGAATGTTTCTGTGATGAGAAAGGTATCTCCCAAAACTTTTCCTCTCCATACACACCTGAACAAAATGGTGTTGCTGAAAGGAAAAATAGAACACTCATTGAAGCTGCTAGGACAATGCTAAGTGGATCAGTCCTTTCCAAACATTTTTGGACTGATGCAGTCAAAACTGCCTGTTATACACAAAACAGATCCATCATTGTCAAGAGACATGGGAAAACCCCATATGAGTTATTCAAAGGAAGAATCCCTGAAATCAGCTACTTCCATGTCTTTGGGTATCCTGTGTTTATTCATAATCACAAGGATCACTTAGGGAAATTTGATGCAAAAGCTGATGATGGATACTTCCTGGGATACTCACTTGTCTCAAAAGCCTTCAGAGTGTTCAACACAAGGAGACAGCAGACTGAGGAAACATTTCATGTTACCTTTGATGAGAGCACTGATGCAATCAGGTTCTCAACTGCCTCAGTAGAAGAGATAGGAATTGATAACTCTTCAAGATATCCTCCTGATGAATATCTTCCTGAAAACAATCCTTCTACTCAGTATCAAGATGACGCTAACCTCTCCTATTACATAATCCCTCGCAACCTACCTAACCCAACCATCACTGAGTTTGTTGAGGCACATGCAAACACTGATGAAATTAATCAGTCTGTTCAAAATGCTCAAGAACCAAATAATCTCAGTGATCAGGTAGACACTCAAGATCCAATCAATGATCATGTGTCTACTCCAGAACCAACCCCTCCACCCAATCAGGCCTCCACAAGTTCAAATCAGTATCCAGGTCCTCAGGAAAGTTGGACTAGGTCTCAGGACATTGAACTTGTCAATATTATTGGAGAGCCTACTGAAGGCATGCTCACCAGGAGCATGGCTGCTAGTCTAAGAGCAGCCTCAGCCAATGAATGCCTATTTGTGGACTTCATTTCCACAATTGAACCCAAAAGTGTTAAAGAAGCACTTACACATCCAAGTTGGGTTCAGGCCATGCATGATGAACTGGAACAATTTGACAGAAACAAGGTAATGACCTTGGTCAAATGTCCTGAGAATGTCTCAGTCATTGGCATGAAATGGGTATTCAAAAACAAAACTGATGAAAATGGCATAATCATTAAAAACAAAGCCAGACTTGTAGCCAAAGGCTATAATCAACAAGAAGGCATTGACTATGAAGAAACATTTGCACCAGTAGCAAGGATGGAAGCCATCAGGATCTTCCTTGCTTTTGCTACATACATGAACTTCAAGGTGTACCAAATGGATGTTAAAAGTGCATTCTTAAATGGCTCACTGAAAGAAGAAGTTTATGTTCAGCAACCTCCTGGATTTGAAGCCATGAGTTTCCTGATCATGTCTGTAAGCTTAATAAAGCCGTTTATGGACTGAAACAAGCTCCCAGGGCATGGTATGAAACTCTTTCAGCCTTTCTGATCCAAAACAAATTTTTCAGAGGCAAGATAGACAACACATTGTTTATCTATAAGACAAATACTGATGTCATACTAGTACAAGTGTATGTTGATGACATCATCTTTGGCTCAACAAGTTACAAGCTTTGCAAACAATTTGAAAAACTAATGGCTAAGCAATTTGAAATGAGCATGATGGGAGAATTAACCTACTTCCTTGGTCTTCAGATCAAGCAGACTGATAAAGGAACCACTATCAGTCAAGAGAAGTATGTTAAGAACCTACTGAAAAAGTATGAACTCAGTGACTGTGCCTCAGTCAAGACTCCCATGGTTCCCCCAAACAACCTTGGTCCTGATCTCACTGGTAAACCAGTAAATCAAACTCTCTTTAGAGGAATGATAGGATCACTGATGTATCTACTTGCATCAAGGCCTGATATCCAATTCTCAGTATGTCTATGTGCCAGATATCAATCTGACCCAAGAGAATCACACATCACTGCTGTGAAAAGGATATTCAGGTACTTGAAAGGTACTCCAAACCTTGGATTATATTATCCAAAATGCTCAGGCCTTGATCTTAAAGGATACTCAGACTCTGACTATGATGGATGCAACATGGACAGAAAAAGCACCTCAGGCTCTTGCCAAATACTTGGTGGGAAACTAGTCTGTTGGAGTGCTAAGAAACAACAATCAGTTGCCTTGTCCTCAGCTGAGGCTGAATATGTTGCAGTAGCTAGTTGTTGTGCAAATGTACTCTGGATGAAAAGTCAACTCAGTGACTATGGAATTCAGTATAAGATGGTACCCATCTTTTGTGATAACACAAGTGCAATTGCAATCTCAAACAACCCTGTTCTTCATCAGAGAACAAAACACATTGATATTAGATATCATTTCATCAGGGACCATGTCATGAATGGTGACATTGAATTACACTTCATCCCTACTGAATATCAGTTAGCTGATATCTTCACCAAACCTTTGGATGAACCAACTTTCACAAGACTGAAAGCTGGATTAGGAATGTTGGATATCGAGAATCAGTCCACTGATTGAATCCTTCCAACTGAAGTGTAAATTCTTAAAACCTCAGGTCCCTGACTCAATGTGTACATCAGTGAAAAAAAAAATCACTGAATCCTCAACCTCAGGAACTAAACCCAAGTTCCTAAAATCTTTAGGGTTCAGGAACTAAACCCAAGTTCTTAAATCCTTGTAGCTCAGGAATCATTTCATATTCCTGAATCATCAGTGACTAATTCCAAGTCCCTGAAAAACCATCACTGAATGAAAAGTCATTCAGGGCCCTGAAAAGGACGTTCGATACTAACTTAAATGCTCTAAGTATCTAGTTAGTAAATGTCCGAGGTTGGTAACTGAACTCATATTTAATTTAAGAATATTTGTTCTTTTTGCCTTTCTGGCTTCCACCTCTGGGCCACCACATTCCCACTTGGCATTAAATGCCTCTCCAATCACATTACAGATATGTGATGACTCATCTCTGCAAATTACACTTTTGCAGAACTGCTCAACTGTTAACCTTGACTGTTGTGCCAAACCAGGGAAAAGTGGAGTGTTGGCATTAAATGCGGATCCCAAAATTTTATTCAAAACAGTTTCCAATAATTCTTTTTGAATAAATTAAATCCGCTTAATGCCTAAAGTACCCTCCACTTCACTTCCCTATAAATACCCCAACCAAAAAGAACACACACACGTCTATTAGAAATTTTAAGCAAATTCTGCCCATTTTTCCTCTCAAAACTAATAGTGTGTGTTCTTAGCTTTAAGAAATCCCAAACCATCTTTGTTACCAGACTTACCAACAAATATGGCTTCTTCTAAAGCTGTGACATACGCCCCTAATGTGGATTTCATATTGGAGGGTGTAGACCTCACCAAGAACAATGTGGTGGGAAACTTTTCCTATCCACAAAAGTTCCCAGCCTACAAGAACGTTATGAAGTATCTTCAAAACTGTTTTCTTGCAAAGGCATTTAACAAGACCCCCTCAGTCATCTACCATGACTACCTGAGGGAATTCTGGTGTACTGCTGTGGCTATTAGCCCAAAAGACACCAAAGAATCCATCATCACATTCACAGTGATGAATGGGAAAAGACCCCTTTCCCTGGATTACAACACCTTCATCAAGGCCACAGGTCTTGATTTTGCTGAGGCTTTTGAGCCCAATCCCACTGATCAAGAGGTCAAGAATGAATTAATTCTTCTAGGACCTCATGACCTCAGACGTCCTGATCAGTCTGCTGGAGCCTTATTGGAGAAGGCTCCACTAGTCAAAACCTAGTTCCACCCAGTCTGGAGGATCCTGATGACATTTGTCATTCAGGTCCTTGGGGGGAATAAATCCTCAATGGAGCAATTGAACTCATCACAACAATTGATGTTGTTCAGCCTCCTGGAGGGTACAATGATTGATATCGGAGGAATAATCTTCCGAGACCTCGTTGCCAAGCTCTCAGGAAAATCTAGGCAAAAACATTTGTCTTACCCTAGGTTTATTTCCTGTGTGCTTCAGGACCTTCTTGGTTCTGACTATGAAAGGTCTAACGTCGAAGGCACAAAGCCTGACGTCTTGCATAAGACCAATTTTTCTAGTGGCATCCCTGAGGTAACACCCATTGCCCTGACCACCTATATGATGGAGGTGATTCAGGGGAGAACGCTGTTTCTCCAGTACCTTCACCTACAAAGAAGGTGAAGAAGACTAAGAAGGTCAGTCCAGTAAGGTGGTTAAACCCAAACCGCTTGCCACTGAGACTGACACCGAAAAAAAACTAAACTTAAAAAGAGGTTAAATGTGGCCCAGACCTCTGAGACACCCACTACAGAGACCCTCCTGACCACAAAACAAAGGCCAACGGAGGGCACTGAGCAATCATCCTCAGTGTCCTCGGGCAAACCCTTTCCACATGTTCCCACTGACATACACAAGTCTGAGGGATCAGGAACATTCACCATTTCACATCCCCATGAAGGAACTGACAAATCACAATCAGTTCCTGAGGGAGAAAAGGGTTCTAAATCCTCGGTGGGGCAGCACTACTCCACTGAGAAGGGGACCCACAACCTCTCACATCCGATGAAGGAACAATAAATCACAATCAGGGCCTGAGGGAGAAAAGGGTCCTAAATCCTAGTAGGACACACTATCCTACTGGGAAGGGGACCCACAAACAATCACATCCTGCTAACTTCCTGATCAATCACACTCAGGATCTCAGGGAGTTAAGGATCCTAAATCCCCAAAAGGACTGTACAATCCTGATGGGAAGAGGGTCCATCAATCTTCACAATCAGTGCCTAGTGATACTACTGGAAAACACCCATCAGTAGTTGAAGGCGCTAAGGGGGACAAAGACTCAGAGGGAAAGAAACAACCCGCTGATATGGAACCCATCAACCCCTCAGGCGGATCCATTCACTTAGGAACTGCCCCCAAAAGCCAGGCTGGTATTACCCTAGTTATTATGGCTAGTTAGGCTGAGCAAACCCACTCAGTTATTATGACAACGGGGTCAGGACCTGGCCAAAACAAAGGCGGGTCTTTTTATGAAGAGGAGCCGGTTGAATTTTTGGGTATTGAGTCCATGGGGGACTTTCAGGCTCTTATTGAGTCTGATGAAGAGCTCAAGGAAGAGAGTGAAGAAGAAATTTTTGAGGCAGGTGAGGATATGGAAACTGATGTACAATCTGAACACTCTGAACAACCTGAACAAGAACATCAGTCATCTCCACATCCAAGTGAAAAATCAGAACCTCAAGCTGCTGGTTCTTCGGATACTGACAACATCCTCACCAAGTATGACAACACTCTTCCTCTCACTGAGAGACAATTGGTCAAATTCCTGCTCAAGACCAACAAGGCTCTCTTCCAGGGTCTGACTGAAGAAATGTTTGACCAGCACACTGAAGCCGCTGTTCATTATGTAAACCTGAAGGAATCAGTGGAAGCCCATCATGATGATGAAAATGAGCACATGTCAACCATCTCCTTCTCCCTGACGAATCTTGATTCCAATTTAAAACTGTTCAACGAGGCTCTCACCAACTTACAAAAGAGCGTTGAAACCATTCAAGAGTCAGTGAAAGATGACCCTGAGCTAAACAAAAAAGTTCTTCAGGCTTCAGAAACTTACCAGCAACAAACTTCTCAGTTGACTGAGCTGGTAACTGTGCTGAGATCCTCAAATCTTCAGGGACTCAACTCTTCAGTGGACTCCATCCGATCTTCCCTGGGTCTTATGGAGTCCCACATGGCTTCTTTGGCATCATCTTCTTCCTCTATGGCTTGGAATCTTGGCCCAAGGATGACTGCAGTCGAGGCTTCTCAGGCTTCTCTTGAGACTAAAGTCTCAACTCTTCAGGAGGACACCTCAGACATCAAGTCCATGATGACTGAGATCTATCAGGCCTTCAAAGGTCAAGCTCCCTCAACTTCAGTGAGGACACCAACTCTTGCTCTCACTATGGGTCAAGCAACAGTTGAGGGGGAGAAAGTCACTGAAGAACCTCCACAACCTGAACAAGAACAACCTCCTTCTCACACTGAGGGGGAGAATCCTGAAGCCACCACATCTTCATCCCACCAAGACAAAGGCAAGGGCATTCTCACAATCACTGAGCCTAAGCCCACAATCTTGGTGCCTGCCTCCAAGGAAAGAAGGCCAGACCCTGAAGAACCAGTCAGGGTTCCTTATGAAATCAATGGTGTAATGGAACTTCTCACTCATGCTGAAATTCAAGCTCACATAGAGAAAGAGGAGGCAGCAAAGAAAGCTGCTGAAGATGAAAGGCAGAACAAGCTTTCTCTCATTCAGGTTGCAAGTGAAGAGGCTGAGAAGATTGGGATTGAGGCAAAAGACCTTGCTAAAAGGAAAGGTGGCAAGAGCTTTGTGGAAGCTCAGAATGCTGAAGTGGCTGCCCTCAGGCAAAGAAGGGAAGAAAGAATGAAAAGGACTAAAGAGATCAGGCAAAACAGGATTAAGAGATATCAGTGGATCATGACAAACAGGCTGAAACCAGAACCAATCACTGATGTCAAGATTCATCGAAACACCAGCCTACCACTGTAACTGTCTACAGAGGTGCTGACATGAGAAACTTTGATGTTCATACCCCCTTCAGGTTCGCCGACTTTGGGATCACTGAATTGGATGAGTTGGGTCCAATATTAGCGAAAAAATCAAATGTTGTGGTCCCTGGTCTGTTGAAGTCCCTGAGCCTGAGGTATGAAAGATTGACAACAGCACCTCAGGAACTTGGTATTCCATCTCTTCTTTCTGCTTCAGCTGAACAGCCTGCCCCTTCTCAGTCTTCTTCAAGAAAGAGAAAGAAGATTGAAGCTGAGCCTGAGATCAAGGTTCCTGGTCTTGACTGTAACAGGGCTCTCCCTGAAGGTATTCCATTCAGGAACAATATGGTCATTGAACAACCTGAGAGAGGTATGTTCTTCATTGATGAGTTCGGTGACCAAGCCTTTCAGAGATGGAGTGATATTGATCTATCAGGGATCAAAGCCATGCTTGGCTTTCTAATGATGGCCTCCCCACTCAAAACTTCTGAAAATGTGAGGTTTTGTCAAGATCTGAAAAGGAAAATCCGAGAGCACCCTGACCAACAATAACTGCAGTCAAAGAAGCCTAAGCTTGAAGCCCTTGGGATTAAGTTGAACAGATGAATCTGCCTGACTACCACCACCACCACCTTTTTGTACTTAGTTTTGATAGGACTTGTAATGATATCAATAAGATGATGTTTTTATTATTTCAGTGTCCTTATTTACATTCTAGTACATTCAGTATGAGTAGAAGTCATTAGCTCACTCATTACTGATCAAAACACTTGGAATAATTTATATTCAAATAGGGGGAGATTGTTGGGTTCTTCAGTACCCAAGAATACTTAAAACAAGATTTGAACACAAATTAACCAAGTGTTAACTTAAACTGAGAATAATTCAAGTCACTGAGAGAACAGTCTCTCAGTGAGTCATCTTCAGGATGCTTAAGGCGAATTCAAGAAGAAGGATTCACTTCTCAGGAAGGCGGTACTCCCTGAGTAGAACTTAAGCCGAAGAAGAAGATGATGGTTCAGTGAGTGTTGGACAAGAACTCACTGAACCCCAGTCTCCTCAACAACATTAAAGTGATTGAAGACTGAGGAACCAATGCCTGATGAATAGGCGGGAACAAAAGGGAAGGATCTGAGAAGATAAAAGTGTCAGACCAAACACTCTTATCTTGTCAGATACCAACCTTCCCTATTGCGGCTAAAAGTCATGGAGTGTCAGCCAACAACTCCCAAAGTCTTATTAGCCCATTCCTATTGGTTCTTGGAAATGACGATTACTGTTTGTAATTGTCAGACACGCTACCTCAACAGCTTGTAATATTTTAATCACTTATACTTAGATTGCTTGTGTATAAATAGATCAGATGGAGAGAAGTTAAGTGTGCTTTGTATATTGAAAGCTTAGAACTTTTACAAAGTAACTTCTCTCCTACAAAGAGTATACAACTCACTGAGATAGCTCAGTGGGTATATTGTTACCACTCAAGCAAAACTTGAGTTTCGATAGGAGACACCATAAACCCTTGTCTATTCAATCCCAAGTGTTTGTTCCGCAAAACACTTGGGTAATAGATTCTTGGAATTATTTCTAATAAGAATTTAAACGTTGAAAAATATTGTGTTTTATATTCACGTATTATAACTGTTAGAAATATTCTTTGCATTGATCTCAGTCATAAGCTCACTTAGTTTAACTTAATTGTTATTACTCGGTGTGCTCAGGGAACAACAAAACGGTATGTCGATAGGTTGTGTGTCCATAGGTGTGTCGGTTCACATCTTATAAATAGGGCCAACCAAATAAATAGAAAAACCTTGTAATCATATCTGCAATTTCATAATAAAGTTCATAGTGTTTATATTAGAAAGATTGTGTTATTGCTTGTGAATTACCAACAGTGGCATCAGAGCGGTTTATTTGATTCGGAGAGAAAAAGGAAATCGATCAGAAGGGCACTGTTTTGATTCTTGTTCAGAAACAGAGACATAACAATTTTGAGTCGTGATTGTTCTTAATCGGAAATTTAAGAACACGAAAAAACAGAGTGTAACCATCAGGAAGAAGAACTCGATTGGGTTGTCTCTCATTGGAAATAAACAAGGGTTGTTGTACAATTTGTGTGTGTAGCAACCAAAACAAGAAAGCATAAGGAAGTCAGAAAAACAGGGAAAGAAGGAAGACGAAGATACGTTTTTTCTTTTGATTTTTTTTTTTTTTTTTTTTTTTTTTTTTTTTGTTTTTGTTTTAAATACTGTGGGGCTATTTCAAAATATAATAATAGGAATATCAAACAATTGTTAGTGGTGTCTTGCATTGTTTTTTGCAAAACCAAAAAAAAAGGGGGTTATAGTTGTTCGTAATAGTTTTTTATTTAGTGGGAAAACAACTTTTGTTTAGATAGTTACAAACAAGCAACAACATAAACAGAAATAATTGTTTGATAAACTTGATTGAAAAAGAAAAATCACCGGTTTTTGTGATTATAAGGAAGGAAAACTTTTGTTAGAAAGAATAAAAAAGGATTCAAATTTTTGTATAGTTTTTTCTGTCAAGTGGGTATACTTTAGAACAATGGGAAATACAAACGGAAAGTTTGATTCTTAAAGAAGAAGATTATTGGTTTTAGAAGATTGGGTTAGGGTAATTTAAGATCAACAGCGGATTAGCGGGATTGATAATCAATAGCGGGGTAGCGGGTTAGATTATCAACAGCGGAATAGCGGGATTGATCAGGATCAACAGTGGATTAGCGGGATTGATTATCAACAGCAGATAAGCGGGTTTGATTGTCAATAGCGGAAAAGCGGACATAGTTGTCATTAGCAAGAGGCGGAAGTGACAATTATTTGCAAGGCGGTTTTGACTTTCAACTGCGAGGCGGGTTTGATCAAACACCCAGAAATCAAAGAAACCAGGATTAGTGGTTTGGAAAAACCCGAGTAGAAAGTAAAATTTTCAATCAGATCAAGATTGGAAAAGGAAGGAAGAAAAAGAAAATGGAAGGCGATGGATCCAAGAAAAATAAGAACGAACTTACGAAGGATAGTGGAACATCAATGACGTTCCAATGCCCAGTTCTCAATTCAATGAATTACACGATTTGGGCAGTAAAGATTAAAGCAATATTTAATGTCCATGGAATCTGGGAAGCAGTTGAACCAACAACGGACGCTGAAGTTGATCAAAAGAAAAACAACATGGCAATTGCAATGTTATACCAAGCAATTCCAGAAAATATGGTTTTGCAAATTGCAAGCCTTACTTCGGCAGAAGAAATTTGGGAAGCATTAAAGGTTCGACACGTGGGAATTGAAAGGGTTAAGGAAGCACGCGTTCAGACACTCGAGTCAGAGTTTGAATTTTTAAAAATGGGTGCAAATGAACCACTCGATGTCTATGCGGGAAAAATTAGTGAGATTGCTTCATAAGCGAGTAGTCTTGGACATACTTTGGATGAAAAGAGACAGGTTCGAAAACTTCTAGGGTCGGTGCCAGAAAAGTTTATTCAGATAGTAGCGGCGATTGAGCAATTTGCGGATTTGAACAAAATGACATTCCAAGAAGCCGTGGGGAGACTAAAGGCTTTCGAAGAACGCACAAAGAAGCAAACTAAGGAGGAAGATATGACTGGTAAACTTCTATTTACAAAGGAAGATGCTATGGAAAAGGGTAAACACCATAAATGTGAGCATTGCGGTTGTGGAAACTCAAACCAGAAAGACTTTGGACGTGGCCGAGGACGAGGTCGTGGGTCCGGGAGAAGTCAAGGCGATGGTTGACCACAACGGGACAAGAGCAACGTGAAGTGTTTCAAATGCAATGAACTTGGGCGTTTTAGCAATGAATGTCCAAAATGGAAAAATGAAAAGGCTGAGGCAAATCTGATTCAGTACGAGGATGACGAGCCAACGTTATTATACACCAGTTGCAAAGATAAAGACGAAGACCTCATTTAAACTATATTTAGTTTAAGGGGGAGTATTGAAGATATAAACTAAATATAGTATATTATAAAGTTTAAGGGTGTATTATGTATATGTCTTAAAGTTAGGAAGTTATATAACCGTTATATTGAAACGGTATGTCGATAGGTTGTGTGTCCATAGGTGTGTCGGTTCACATCTTATAAATAGGGCCAACCGAATAAACAGAAAAACCTTGTAATCATATCTGCAATTTCATAATAAAGTTCATAGTGTTTATATTATAAAGATTGTGTTATTGCTTGTGAATTACCAACATAGAAAGGCAGGAGACTATAATGTTTCATAAATAACTTACCAGAAATAAACTAAAAGTATTTTATATGACAATAGCTTTAACGACATGCATGATTGTACTGTGTCGTGCCTGACGGGTGGATGTTTTTGGCACAGCACATTTACCGTACCTTTGCAAGTCAAGATCAATATTAGCACCATCTTCCTCAGCTTCATCCTCAGGGTTCTTTTCGAAAATCTGAAACACCCAAGATAACGTCACAATAAAAGGCACATTGGAGACTTGGTTCATAAAAATATAATATTGAAGTCTATCTCCAAATTCCAGGAAGCTTTAAATAATATATTCACCTATTTGAGTATAAATAAGCATCCCACTAAAACTATTAAGTTAAAAAGCGCAAACCTTAGCATATGTTGACTAACAAAATAATGATGTCTTTTTTCTAGGTTGCCATTTAGCTTATCAGTTTGCTAGTATGTATTGAAGGTAATAATTTTTGCTCTCACAAATGCAACAATATTGCACTTCTCATTCCCATCAATTTAATTTTTAGTTCTGTACACATGTAGCAGTCTTATGCCAGTGTATAGCACAATTGTGTCTCTAACACCTTCTAGAAATAATCACATTAATGCTCTTAGAAGCTAGTTACACAACCGAAACGTCCCGAACTAAAACTACCCATGCAGTTTGTTTATAGCTTTTTGTTTATAAAAAAATGGTGATATCATTCTTAGCAAGAAAATGCAGTAATATACTTGGATAATATATTTTATTTTCCTCGCCCGCTTTTTCGATTTAGAACTTGACAAGGTACTGGATTAACATATTAACAAATATTTTCGTACACTACAAACTTTCACAATCCAAAGCATGTATCATTTACATTTTTATAGCATCTGCTTACCTGGAAAATACCATTCAGTTTAACATGTTGATCATCGAGGCATTTCTTGTCTACTGCCTAAGGAACTTCTAAAGATTATGCTTCCTTGTAAATTTCATAAAACAAAGAAAAAGATTTACTCACCATCATAAAATTAATATGCTGCTCAATAACTTTTTAATTTTTTGACAGTGTTCTTACAGTTCGTATCCGAGGAAAAGAACTAGTTTCAGGATCTACTTTAAAGGGTTGCCTTCATCTCGTAGATCTTGCTGGAAGTGAGAGAGTGGACAAGTCAGAAGCTGTTGGGGAGCGTCTGAAGAAAGCTCAGCATATTAACAGTAGACCTCTCTCAGCACTTGGAGATGTCATTTTTGCCCTTGCCCAAAAGAGGACACACATTCCTTATAGATATAGCAAGCTCACTCAAGTATTGCAAGATTCTCTAGGTGGGCATGCTAAAACACTCATGTTATATAAATCCTAAGACTAATGCTATAGGAGAGACAATCACCTGTTCGCATATTGAGGTGTAATCCTACAAAAACTTTGAGGCCTGATGTTAATCAACGCCATGTTAATGAAAATAAGCCTTCTGAGGTTAGTCCTAATATTATATGGGGAAGATCAATAGTTAGTTCCTTAACGATTGGCAATCAAACACATAATCTCAGTTTGTAGGTAACAAAAGCACTAACACCATAGTCAGTTGGTTTAAGGAGGTAAAGTGGGTGGGTTGGGTAACGAGTCAAAATGGGATGTTCATTGGTATGGTTTGCAACAAGTCAGGTTAGCCCAAAATATTTGTGTCCATTTTTTATGAATGATTACTGAGTCAACTATTACAAACTTATTTCTTTTGAGATTCAAGGAAGAAAACTTATACCTTATATGTATATGTCATAGCAGGTTAGAAGTTGTTCATCAGGTAAGCAAAGGAGGGCTCGTTTCCCCTCTAAGTTCACTGACAAAGAGTTTATCCCTAGAATGCCCCTTCTAGCTGAAGAAGGGTCAGAATCTCCTTCTATTAGAAGATCCATATCCACGGATAGAGGAGCCCACTTAAAAACCAGAATCAAGCCCGATATACCCGACAATACTGCAATCACAAAATCACAATATCCTGCATGAGCTTTCCTCAACATATCGCTAGCCACATTACATGTTTTACCCTCAACCGAGAATAAAAAAGGGTATTTGAGTTCACAGGATAACTTTTCTAAAGCATTAAATAATCATCCGAGGATTAATTCTAGGAAAGCCAATCATGAGCAAGAAGAAGAGCAATTTAAGCAAATGCTTAACGTTACACATGGAGGCATAGGAAAAGTTACGCTCAAGAATAACCAAGTGAAGGCAAAAAGTCAAGTGCCGGCTAAGATCCACAAGTCTGATCTTTTACGGACAGTGTATGCTGATATGGATGCTAGTGAAACCATTGAAGAAGGTCGAAGAAGTGACTTTTCAGAGACGAAAAATGAGAATGGATCGAGTAAGCTGCACAATCCAAATGGGATGAAAAAGCTTCAACGCAGCTCGTCAAGAAGCTCTCATAATGTGGAAGTCAGGTATTTAAATCTCCTAGTCGTGGCTAAGGTGGATATTTTCACTCATTTACTTATAGAAGTCTCGATTTGGAAGTCAGGTATTTAAATATCGTCTAATGATCCCGTTGTTCTCAGTGGACGAGCCTTGCCCTGTGTGTCATAAGGTCGTCTTGGACAAGTTTGGGGAACATGCGGTGCACTGCAAAGAGCTCCCCAGGTTTAAGTACCGTCACGACTTGGTGCGGGATGTGTTGTTTGATGTCCTTCGGAGGGCGGGGATTTCGGCGAAAAAGGAAGCTCCAGTAAATTTCCGTACAGACCCTATTGAGGGGAGGTCCTCCCTGCGGCCCGCTGATGTTTTGGTTTTTGGATGGGCAGGGGGAAACATGCTTGTGTGGACCTCACTGGTGTGTCCCCCCTTGTGGATCTTCGGGGTAATGGGTTTACGGCTGAGCAAGCTATTATGAAGGCTGAGATGAAGAAAGTGGACAAACATGATAAATCCTGCTCCGAGAATCAAGACGTGTTTGTTCTTTTTGCATTTGACACTTTTGGTTCCTTAGCCCCTCAAGCTGTGCGTTTCTTGGATCGGGTTCGTAAGGTTGTTCGCAGCAATGTATCGACTCCGAATGGTGATGAATATGTTTTCAGTAGAATAGGTTTGCTATCCAAAAAAGGGTGGCGGCGCAGCTTGTTACCCGCATACCTACCACCTTGATGTAAATCCTTGTTTTGTATAAAAGTTGAGAATAGGTTAGGGCTTTACTGTTGTTTATATTCAAAGTGTTATGAAGTTATGTAGTTGAATTGTTTATTTTATATGATATTTGATTGCGCTTGTTTACTGTAAAAAAAAAAAAAAAAAAAAAAAAAAAAAAAAAAAAAAAAAAAAAAAGGTCGAAAGATTAAAAGTTATTAAGCAGCATATTAATTAATGGCTTAATGCAACATCTTTCTGTTATTGTCTTACTACTAAGACCACTCGGCAAGGGAGTGGTATCTTCACCATTAACTCAAAAATCACGCATGAAGTTCCTTGCCCTCCACCCATTTCCACGCGCTAGACACGAAAAGCAAGAAGCATAGTGGTGATCTGATCACCATAATATTAGTTTGATGTTTATTATTTTTTATTTTGAGTGTGATGTGTGTGGGGTATTTAGTGGGGTATATTTGTATAAAATGTGTATTTTAATGAAAGATGAAGATGTGTTTGCCTTGACTAGTAAATGGTGAAGTGAGGTGAATGGGAGTGAGAGGAGAGAGAAAGCTGACGTGACACTGATATGTATGGTGAAAAAACTGGTACCTTGCCATCCGGTCTAAGGCTTGTAGTACAAGTACTATTTAACTTTGAGAAAAAATTTTACTCACCGTAAAAAGAAGGGAGAATTGCATATATACCCACTAAAACTTAAATATTTGCATATTTCCCCATAATACAAGTTTTTACTAAAAAGAACATGTTCACACATAAGGCACAACCTCATAACTCATCTAAACCAAAAACCAACTACAAAACATTCAATCTATATTCGTTACCTAGCCAGAATCACTTAATGGCCGCGTTAAATGTCTTAAAAACCTCAAACTAATTCCACCAAATCGATCCAGTCAACTATTGAATTTTTCATTGAGGCATTTCATCAAACACTTGTACCACAACTACAAATGTTTTGATTGAGGCATTTTATCAACCACTTGCGGTCACGCTAAAAAATGCTAAATATTATATAATTATCTAATAAGTTTTTGCCCATAATTATGAAACTTTCAGAAAAAAGAGAATGATTATTTTTGTTTCAGGAAAACTAAAGATGGTGTAAAGTATCAGAGTTGGGATGTCTTGAGAAAACAAAAATGTTAAATCCTCCTGCTAAATTATCCAACAAAACTGACTACTCACATGATCCTTTAAAGTGGAAGAATTAAGAGTTTGTATGCAGAGAGAGAATGAGTGAAAAAAAAACTACTAATATTGTTGTGTGTGTAGAAATATTTATAGAATGATTTAGGCTATGTTTAGTAAAAGTAGTAGTGAGTAGTAGCAGTGAGCTGTGAGCAGTAGCCACAGGTCACAGCTCACTGCTCACAGCTTCTTAAAAAAGCATTGGAAAAATGAGTTTTCCTAAAAAATAGCAAAGCTCACCGCATATTTGCCAAACGAACAATAAAAATAAAAAAACTCATTGCCCACCGCTCATCATCCCAAAAATCTCCGCGCCAAACATAGCCTTAGTAGGAGGTTATAGCAAAGCTCCTTGAGAAAAACGTAGAGTTAATTATTACTTGAGTTACAAACATTACAAAGAGAGACTAGCAAGAGATATGCAAGTATATAAGGTGACGAAGACTCATAAGGAATATTGTCCAAATTAACTATGGACATGGGCGGAGCTATGTACAAGCCAGGGGTAGCGGTCGCTACCCCTGAACTTTTACCCGGTAGTGGAATTTTTGGCTATTTTTTTTACGTTTTTTGACGATTTTTGGCCATTTTTTGGCGATTTCGCTACCCCTGAAACAAATTTTCGCTACCCTTAAACAAATTTTCGTATTTCGCTACCCCTGAACTTGGCTCCTAGCTCCGCCACTGACTACGGAGTAGTTGTGTTTCTCGAAACGACTTAAAAAAAAAAAAAAAAAAAAAAAAAAAAAAAAAAACTTATCACCAAAGTTGGCGCCTTTTCATCAGTTATTTCGGATATTGTCATAAGGAATATTGTCTCATTAGCGCAAAGAAATGCTAAGAATTATGAGAGATAAAAAGTTATTGCTTGCATAATGATAAGGGTTTAAGTCATACAATAAACATATACTTTTACAAATGTTTCATTATGATACGTGTACTAAAAAAATTAATCATTTAATATTTTTACTTTATATTTCGTGCTAATATGGTCGCTTTTTACTAACTACCATTTTAACCGGCTAAAATCTTTTATATAATAAAACAAAACCCCTAGTGGGGACTTTTACATTTCAAAAAAATCAAATCATACCTTATTAAGTAATAATCAAATTATTATTATTATTATTTTCTTAAATATTAAATAAGAAAAGCTTAAATACTTTTAAATTTATCCATATTCTACAAAAAAAAGATTGTGATTTGTAATCATTCAATAAAAACTTACAAAAATATATGTGTCAAAATATAAAAAATTAAAACTTGAAAACGGTGGAGCAAATTTTTCAAAGATTTGGGCTGAAACTTAAAATTCAGTATCATTCCCACTAAATATTTGAAGTCCCAACATTCCCAAATTCCTCCTCCATCAATCAAACTCGATCTCTTATCATTCATTCACGCACATTCATTGATACAAGAACATCTCCTCCAAATCTAATTTAATATCTCAATCAAAGTACAATGGTTTTGAAGGTCCTGTTATAATAATTAAAACCCGAAATTAAAAATAATAATTCATTTAAATGATTAGAAAAAACCCCGCGCGTGCGCGGACATTATATCTAGTTGATTATAAAAAAGTACTATTTTTTTTCCTTTTGTGTCCATATCACTTATCAAGTGTGTTTTGGAAGGGCTTCCCGTAGATTAGTGTCCTTCACTGGCCCCAAATGCGAACTAATTATCCGATCAATACTAGTTAAGCCTAGTATTTAGATTCATATATAATGTCATGTTAGGCCAAGAATTGGATAAATGACCTAGTTTTCTTTTTATTTTATTTTTTATAAAGGACATGTTCTTTGTTTTATTTTTTATCAGATTTTAACTACTATTAAGTCCGATCATTTTTTATTTTTATTTTTTTTTAAAGGCAACATTATATTAGAAAAAAAAAATCAAAGAACTATACTAGGCATCCCATCTCAATTAACAAGGTAATTAAAAGAGAATGGAACCCAAAAAAACAAAGCACACAATAAACATACATACCACAGCCATATCCTCCAACTATAAATGATACTTTAGAGAAGTTACGCACCAAGTGCTACACACAAACATAGCCAAACCAAACACTGACGACCAATATCCATTTACGAAATATATTCCCAAATGAAATATTGGCCACCAACGCCCACATGATGACAAAAATGACACATTCTGAACACATTAAAACCAAATGAAACACACCGCACCAACTCAGCTTGCATACCAAAATTACCCACTTTGCAGATGACTGTCCCACTTGAAGTCCGATCATTTTATTAGCTATATTTTTTTATTTTCTTCTTTAGTGTTACTCCTGTTTGTTTGTATTTTTGCATGGGTCTCTTTTTGCTTTCCAAATAACTCAGGTAAATTGTTATTTTACACCATTAATTAACATCAAGCATGAGAGTAAAACTAGGAAAAGATCAAGAAAACATCATATCTATATATAAGCATCGGAAAATTCCTCCAAGCACGCTAAAATGCAAATACATGCTTATTATATTATATATATTATACGGCCACATATAACAAAATATATTACAAACGAACTTTTAAAGAGTAAAACTGATGAAAAACAACCACACACGGTCACAAGAACTTATTAAGTTTACAAATTAACTAGAATCCCGGTTTCAACATTATTTCTGGATGCTCATGCATGGTGAAATTAACTTCTTGATGCAGCATATTACTTCATTCTGGATCACATTCATTACTTGAAGAGCGGAGGTTATTAGGGATTCCTTAAATGAGCGCACCACTTGTCAATAAAATGAAAGTCATCTGGATTCTTCAAGCTTGGAAGTACGCGACCTTGAAGGACTTCGATAATTTGTGTAGTCTCACCGAGAAGTTGGACGGCAGCATAGACATTGGCTTCCCTTTTCTCTATCTCACTAGAGTGGCATTTCAATGCTATGACTTCAGGTAAGTTGGTGAGACAAGCAAACACTAGGTCAGATATCATTGATGATAATTGAGTAAACAGATCCTCTTGGCTAACCTGGTCAATGTCGGCTTTGTTGGAAAGCATGATTGTTTTGCTTATCCGATACATTGAGGTGGCACAGATAGACCTGTAAATGGAATCATCATCTGACCCTCCACTTTCTGCATTTTCCTCCTTAGTGACAATGCCTTCTGCTGTATTCCTGAACCATCGAAGTATATCCCCAACACTCACCTCAGAAGCCGAGTCTTTTAGCTTATGTCCTAACCATTTGTGAAAGATTTCAACTTCTAGCCACAACCTTTTAGCCGCCTTTTGAACGCGTACATAGTTACTGGTAGCATTGAGGCTTTCTTCCACAAGTGTAACATACATAAAAGCTTCACTCACACTCTCCAAAAAATTATCAGCTTTCTTTTGGTCCTTTTGGAAGTTAGGAAGAGAAACCACAATGGCTGTCAGGGTTACCACCGGCAAACTCCAGCAATCTGGATATTCTTTTAATGAGATAATTGAACAAGGAATATTGGCATACTTTTCAACTCCTTCAAAACCACTAGATTTCTCTAGAAGCTTCTTGAGATTGTTAGGTTGTTGCTTTTCAGCCTTATGGATCAAGCGGTTCACAGATTTCCCAAGGCTTTTCAATGTTTTTGGATGAAGCTCCAGATTTTCAGGAAGTTGCAAATCAAGATCTTTATAATTATCCAGTTGGTGAGTGTTTCCATCTGATGCACGACCCCACCTGACACTTATCGGCTTCAAACAACGGAGACAATACAAAACACACATCATAAAGAAAAATGGGATTAGTGATATCATCTTGCACGTTACCACAACTGCCTTCTGAACATCTATTAAAAAGTTCAGAATTGTGAATTTCAAATTCTCGATGACAACCTTGTATTTGCGGTAACGAAAAGGTATTGGTATACTACTTTTTTTCCAATCTGATAACTTCTGAATCCAGTAGCTCTCTGTTTCAAAGACCTTAATATGGTTCCAGATCTGCTTTATGTCCCTCTTAAAGATTAAACTGGCTGCAAAACATCTAGAAATTGGTGCAATTGTGCCCACTATTACTCCAATAAATTGTGTTACGAGAATCACTGACATTGACCACTGATAATCTGACTCACAGTACTTACTATTCAACGCAGGTGTAGCCACTAACACTGTAACAACGTGCAAGGTAGTGCTTAAAACACATATTACCCCAGAAGCAGAGGTTGCAGCAGAACAAACTGTAATGAATTGGGGACTGCCAGCCCAAATGATCCAATACTTGCTCACATGCTGCTTTAGTGTATCAGCAGTTAAACGTCGCGGTTGTTGGGTCTTTAAAGCTCTAGCACGATTGTCTTGGTATTTCGGTTTTATAACCTTTTTGGACTTTAGAATAGCTAGAGATGAACATATATGTATAATTAGCAACATCAGTAGCAAAATCACGTAAATTGCTGCTGATATGCTATTGAAATACTTGGATATGCTAAATGACTTAGGGTCAAGATCAGCTTTAATAAACTGGAAGATGCGAGCTTTTTCTTTTTCTGAAACGACACCTGTTCCTATTTGAATGCAGATGTTTACAACCAAAGTGATTACCAGAACAACCAAAGCTACGATATTTGTGAATAGTTCCTTGCTGTCCATTGTTTCTAAAGAAGGAAACAAATTAGCCATCATGGAGCACATGAACGCCATGCTTCCGAGCTTTGCCACTTGGTCCACATTACCAGGCATTGAACTAGTTAAATCCACGGGTAACTTCATAGCAACCGCTATCACAGTAAGCGAAGCAGCATTTATAGTGAAGTATTTACACGGAAACCATAGCTTTCTAGTTCGTAAACCATGCAATAAATCACCCACCATTGCAAGAATACAGATCAGAGATGCTAAAGCGATATACAACCCAATCCATAACATAGGACTGCTATATTTGCTTTCCTCTTCTGATCGAAATATTCCCTTTGTGTAACTGGTCAAGTTATTTATCATATCTGGTGGAAGGTTGTAAGGATCAGTCGCGAGTTGATCCATAATTTCAATATAAGCAAATGTTGAGGGGGAGCCCATAGTTATGTTTGTCCGAGAAACAAAGAAATTTATGTGAGATGAGTAAGGCTGGTGTAGTTTGATGATAACAAGTTATGGTTTCTTTAAATGATATAAAGGATGTTAAAAATTTGGGTAAATTACACCGTTCGTCCCTGAAGTTGACCCCGTTTTCACGTTTGGTCCCCCGTTTCGATTTAGTGGCGTACGGGGTACCTGAACTTCCAGAACGGTGCGCAAATGGTCCCTCGAGCCCCGTTATGACTAACACCAGTTAAATGTCTCGTTAAGTGCCTTGTGAAGTTACTAAAATGCCCCTTCTTTTTTTCTTAATTTACAAACACCTATAACCAACACACAAAATTTAAAAAACACACACACACACACATATGGTAATCCAAAATCCTTCAAAAAAATTCAAATTCAATAGAAACCGAAATCCTAAATCACCAAATTACCAAATTGGAGATTGATGCTTGGTGTTCTTTCAATTCCGTCCCTTTTTTATTTTCTTTTTGCAATCTTTTTTATATATATCTTCTTATGCTTTCATTTTGGTTTAAGTTTTGTTGTACTTTGAATCATGAAAAGTGAAGTAAATAAAGATATGATGTATAAGAATAAGACATCTTAACACTTCGAATACAAGAAACACACTAACCATTGCTTTACAGAAAATTGATACCCAAACAAAAATGCTAAACCATGGGTGGGAAAATACGTGAAACAGGAGAAATGACAGACTCCTGCATATATTTCTGAGTTAGAAGGATGGTCGTTATATTCTGAAGAGTATATTGTCATCATATTACTATATTAGAATTCAGATGTACAGGAAAAAGAAAATTATATGATAAATCAAAAGAACTTTCTCTTCTTTGCGGTCACTGGTATCACTACTACTTTCTCCCCTTAACATAGCAACTCCTTTATTCACCTTTTGATGATTTCTTTAAACTTCACCGGCAAGTTTAGCAGGTTTCCCACTCTACCATTAAATTAACGGTCTCCAAAGTAGCGCCATATTTAAGCCCATACGACCATATGTCACAGGTGGAACAAACTGAAAAACATAGCAAAGTAGCGCCAATTTGCTTAAAACCTTCCCAAGTTTCCTCTGTGAAAAACTGGTGAGCCTTCACTGCACTGATAGACCAACGTGTTGACAGTATTATGGACCATCAAACAGCACACAAACCACGGAGCAATAACATTAAAAAGTTCAAAAAGTAAAATAAACCTGTATATACCAATACAGGTGACACTAGCCAAATCTAGTTTGAATACTGAACGTTTATAAGCTATGTTTCCTCCTGAGACAGAATTTCGTATAAACTACTCAAGAGCAAACAGAACCCAATGTAAAAATGATATGAACAAGTAATACTAATAACAAAAACCATTTCCAACGTCAAATTTAATGAATCCAGAGCATCGATACATCAGAACTTTAAACAAAACACAGGTTACTCTGATAGTGTTACATTAATTGCTTTTTAGATTATTTCAAGGATATCACTGGCATTTCGAAAGAAGCCATATTAACTACAATTAGCATAGTTAAAGATGGCTCAACTTCAATCAAGTGTTAATATGTTTTGGGAAATGGAGAGAATTGAACTCTCAGCTCCATCAGAGAAACAGTTCAAAACTGTCTGTCAAACCACTTGACAACACTCCCAGTTCTATTAAAGAAGGATTATGTAGCGGGTTGCCATGTCGCCCGTAAGCTGACAGTGTCATTACCCATAATCCTCTTTAGACCATTATATATTTAATATAGACAGTAAAGTTACCGGAAGTCATAGTCTGGGTACATGTGAGATAATGTAAGAATCAGATAGATCAACATCTTTCGGCTGGAACAAACAAGAAACAGACCTAAATCAGAATCGATGTTAGTGGACCTACACTTATGTCAATCTAAGATGCATCATCACCTGGATCTACTAGAAAGATAGTCAGCTGGTGAGGAGTGCTCAACGTCAGGAGAGTTTCCAAGAAAATCAAGAATCTGAATCACCACACAATTGCAACGGAAATTCAAATATTAAAACAAAAAAGCAGAACATAAGGACAAAACTGTTTGTGCGAAAAAGAAAAAAAAAAGAAAAAAGAAGTAAGTCGTCGAGTATGATAAACATGAAATGTATATACCAATGATTGATAGAATCCATTATTTAACTTTCTGTATTTCATGATTATAGTTAAAACTATCTACATGTTACTCCAGAAATGGTACCTCATTTTCCAAACTCAGAGACAACCTCTTGTCGGTTCCTGTATGCTTGCCTAAGAAAGTACAAAATAAATTTTCTGAATTAAGTTGCTGAACTTAACAACTATCACACTGCACAAATTCTACTTACATGAGTATGCTTCAATGCATCCCTTGATAGTACGCTCGCCAAGATTTAGGTCATCTAGAAATGCATTTATTCTGTGCAAGACAAAGTTAAACACTACTTTAATCGCTACTAGCTTTTAATAGAGATCCAAATATATTAGAGCTTAAACGATGAGATACCGGTCGAAAGGGGTGTATTCCAAGTACTTCATGATGGTTAGCGATGCTTATACAAATAGTACACCTTTGGAGCTCTTTGAACTACAAGAGGGTATAAAAGAAGATAACTACAAATTATAATCAAGCAAAGCCTTCCTTAAGCCACAACATACCTACACATAGTTTTCTATATGGATAATTTCCCATTAGATAAAACTAGGAGCTCCTACTGGTCTTAATGAATTCTCATTGGATATTATACACCATATATTTAACACAGGTTACAGTTTCATACTCAGTTAACGTACACAAATTACACGCATTTAATAATTATCTTTTCGTTAGCAGCACAATGAATTAGTGTGACAAGAATATAAGCTAAAAACAAATAAACCACCAATATTCAATCCTACTATTCTACGGAGTACGGAGTACTAATGATCACAGATCACACGCACAAACACAAAGTATCTCATTCGCTTCATCTTTTGTACACAGCAGTCAATTACTCCATCTCTTACGAAAATTTACTAACACACTCCAAATTCCGCTAATCGAAAAAATACATATCTATAATAAACTAATTCTAATCATCGTTTCCAAACAATATTCATTTGCATAATCTAATACTTACTTTCAAAATGTTAATAACATACCGCACTAATATGATCCTAATATCCTACAAATACATATCCAATTATATACATGTCCTTTACAAACCGGCGACCTTAGAACGAAACGCCTAAAGGATTCAAATGTTCCTTCAACATAACTAACTTTCTACAGCTATAACTTACACGCCTAAGCTGTAATGATTATATTTTTTGTGCGGAGACAGTTAAACTAACAGAATTAACAGATCTAATTATAAATAGAGTGTATGGACACCATAAATTTTCTTGGTTCCCTATTAACTAAGACTATTTTGGTTCGAGAGAATAAAATATATCTCAGTCTTTTATAAGCAAGTAATATTTCGGTACTCAAGATCCAAAACTATCTCGGTACTACTTTGAATCAAGAACTCAGTCCAAACACACCAAAATATATTTCAATTTAACACTTACTACAATAATAAGCTAGTTTAAGGGTGTGTTTGTTTCATTAAGATGTTTTAGGTCTGAATCTGACTACCACATCTTACCAGTAAGAGGTGGCTAGAAAGTCTAAATCTGAACGAAATAATGTTGTTTGTTTTTTTATAATTGTCCAAATGATTTTAAGTGCTCGTTTATGCAATTTATTTAAGTAACTTATGTAGATATGAAACAAGACTTTTTATCATAAATATAACATAGTTAATAAACCATCACATATATTGTATTAACACGAGTATTCAATATCTTATCGAGTAATTGAGCAAAACATCTGATCACCTAAGAGGGCTAGTAAGATTTTTTTTTTTTTTTAAACAAACACACCCTAAGTTTCTAATGATAATAAGCTAATATATGTTTAACAATAATAAGCTAAATAATAACAACCTGTGTACAAAGATGATCGCAAGTTTGAGTTCTTTATGGCGATAAAGGCAGAGTCTCCTTTCTTATTAGAGTTCAATGTATCATGAGTCCACATCTCAAAGGAGAGCTGCAGACCAAAAATCGTAAGCAACCTTAAAAGTCAAAGTCAAGCATAACCTTAAAATTGAAACTATGAAACTACCTTAAGATAAACATAGAACTGACTTAACCCCCAGTCCTCCTTCACCAACGCCACCTCTTCCGCCGTCGTTTCTCCGCCGTTGTTTTCTGCGGCGAGTGAGGTGTTTTGTTGGGAGAGAAACTCTCTGAGAGCTTCTAGAGTATGTCGTTGGTTTAATGATATAGGATTAGGGTTTGCATTGAATTTGATTTTTTTTGGGACGATTTTGGATCCATAAATATGGTTATAGGTGTTTGTAAATTAAGAAAAAAAGAAGGGGCATTTTAGTAACTCCACAAGGCACTTAACGAGACATTTAATTGGTGTTAGTCATAACGGGGCTCGAGGGACCATTTGCGCACCATTCTGGAAGTTCAGGTACCCCGTACGCCACTAAATCGAAATGGGGGACCAAATGTTTAAACGGAGTCAACTTCAGGGACGAACGTTGTAATTCCTGCTCTTAAAGTTGCACCAAATTGAACCACTACTTTTTACCAAAAAGCTGGCGAGAATGTGACTAGCACAAAGCAAATGCAACAGTGTCATGTCTTTTTTATGGCATTCGCTATCCAAGAAACTTTTATTATCATTATTACCCCTCACGTGAAAAACATTTATGCAAAGTATTTAAAAGTGGGATCCATTTGTTGTTTTTTTTAAACACTTAAAGTTGTTATTTTTGAAAAATGTAACATATAAATATGTGTTGGTATGCAAAACACAAACAATTGAGATGTTTTACAAAATGTAACATTATTTTTCACACAATGACAAGTGCATTTACATTTAAGTATAGGAAGACAAAAGACAATTATATACATATAAATCATTTTAGACTCTGCCCCTTAACTTTTTTAAGATTTCTAAAAAAAAGAGAATTGAAGCATTTATAAATTATTAAGCACTATGTAAAATCATATAATACGCTAACATATAAAAATAATTGACTGGCCAACTTCTAATTAATGTTATTAAAAAAACTCTCTTAAAATGTAAAATATAATTTATTAAGCTTATTATACAAATTAATATTACACAAAATGTATACTCATTTTGAAAGCAAAGATAAACACTAGGTCTGAATTATCTAATTATCACTGTAACGCCCCGTACCCGTTTAAAACAAAATTTAAAACTTTTTAAGCAAACTCGCTAGACTTTTACGGACATACTGTTACTCTTTTGACATCTGACAAAAATCTATAAATATTCGGCCCTTGAGGCTATTTTTAAATGAAAGTACACTCAATTACCTTCGAAACAATAGGTGGTACGACCCGTGACGACTTACGAATTAAAATATAAGAATTTGGGAAAATCGCCAAAATCTGGAAAATGGCCCGGACCGCCGGCCCAGCCCAAAAAAACAGGTCTGGCCGCCGGCCCCAGCCCCGACCGGGCGGCCCAGACCTTCTGGTCATCTGGGAATTTTCCAAACTCTTCCCGGCCGTGGGTTTGGCCTCCAGACCTCCGGCCGAGGCCTGCAACTTTCAAAATACACTTCGTTTACATTCCGTTTTCGCTATAACCGACCCATACGACTTCCGTTTTACACCAAACTTGACCAACATCATTTATTTAACATAGAAAGTATGTTCCAAAGACGCTTGACCCGTTTACCACCCAAAATGGGTACAAACACACTTAAATCCAAACGCCCCTTTAACTTCCAATATAAACACTTTAAACATGCCTTGACACACCAAATAACTTCCAATTCATTACACAATACTTGACATACAATTTGACACTTGTTTACTCATTTCAAAGCATTACTCGATTCACGGGGGTACAAACTCTACACATGAGCTCGGTATCCAACCTAAGCCCTTAAATACAATCTACCTTCATCCCCGCCTAACCAAATCCTTATTCCATCATTCCAAGCCATCCATATAAACGTGTCAACCTACAAAACGGTTAGACAACTAAACTATAAGCACGAAGGCTTAGTAAGTAAAACGACCATAACATACCATTATACTTCAATCCACACATAGCATCATATACATAAAACACTTACTTACGGGCTCAACTTTCTAACTCCTACATAAACACATAACATTAACTTACTCTCACAACCTATTCCATTACTTAGATCATATTCATCATAGCACATAGGCACATTCAAGTCTCTTATCACTAACCACAAAACATACATAACACATATATGTTAGACATTCATATAACACATGTCATCATCATTTTACTTACCTTAATCCAAGCTACATCATAACAAGAACATCATCATCATCACATTCTTCCATCATCATCATCATCATCATCATCATCATCAACAATAATCAAAACCTAACAACATAACAAATCAAATACATAAACAAGGGTTAACCTAACCCATAAAACATACCCATCTTTCATTCTTCATCATCATATGATCATATCTTGATCATATGATGAAAACCCACTTAGTCCTTAATCTATAACTTCATTAATCATCAAGAACATAGATACTTACTTGGTGATTATCATAGCTAAGGAAGATTATTAACACTTGATCTCCACCTTCTTCTTCTTAGATCATCACTTAGCTTCTTTCCCTCATTTTTCCCTCTCTAGAACCGGCCTTCTACACCCTTCACTAATAATGTGGAGATCTCTAGAATCTCCTGGATTTATTTAGCTAAAACACAAGTTTGGGCCATTGGCAAGAATGACCCCTCAAGTCCCTTCCCTTCTATTTAAGCCACAACTAACTTATAACATAATTGACTTATGACAACATAAGTCCCTTAAGTCTATTCCCTTTCTATTATTGCCACACAATACTTCCATAACTTTATAACACATTCTTTGACCATCATTTAGCTATCGGGTTTGACTAAAACATTACACTGTTGACTAGCCAATCACGTAAGGCCTTTATCTACTTTCATCTAGGGTGGGGTCCCAACACCTGGGAAACGGGTGTTACAATTCTATCCCCCTTATCTAGATTTCGTCCACGAAATCTCTTATCTATTTCTAACCAAAACTTAGTCCCATTTTACTCCCGTTCTTAATACTTTCCATTCTTCATCCCCTTTTTGGTTGCACGATCTACATGATCTTGCAATCCAAGGTCCACAATACGTACATTATACCTCTAGCTCATTCCATTTCTAGCTTAACTTTTCTATCACTTCATTTCTTTTTATTCATTATGTCATTTAAGACATAATTCTTGCCTCTAATATATGCCATTTAACGATTTCTACGTCTATCGCATAACCTTCTAATTAGTTCCATTTAACTTTTTCGTCAAGGACTATGTGTCCCATGAACATTACACACCCTTTTTAACTTTTCATAAGTCGATTATTCATTAACTTTATACTTTTACAGCAACCTTTCCACTATATCATTACTATTTTGCTACACGTTACATTCGCCTTTACTTTTCTTCTCAAAATTTTATAGGGCTTTTAGTCCCTATTAGCGTTTATTAGCATTCATTGCTTCATTTTTCCTTCAATTTACATTGCAACAAGTCTATCATTTAAAACTTTAATCGTTCCAACTCACACTTAAACACCTAAGTCCTATACTTCACTTGACGTTTACCACCTAGGGTCGTCATTCGATTCATTATCTATCCACCTATATCAACTTCTTATGACTTCTAATCATCCTAAACTCCTTCTTCTACCTTTCCACCCTACTCATGCCATGTCGGGAACACATAGGTCCACTCATTCATACTTCCTCATTTACATGGAGAGGCGTCCCAAACGATGTAAATCAAGAAATACAAACTCATGGTTCGGTGATTTACGACTTCTTTATTCAAATGAAAAGGCGTCCCAATTCATTTAAATAAAGAAACCATAAACCATCCTACTTACATACTTCCGACATAACACTCGCACCTATTTATTACACACTTTAACTTCCAATCTTCCATGTTCTTCATTTTAAACTTTTCCATTTTCTAGCTTGGATCCAATTTACTTTAACAATTTCCCCGAAGGGACTATTACACATGCCGAGGATGTAGGCAATCTTTGCCGATGAAGGCAATACGTTTTATCCCGAAGGATTTCTTTAACACATCCCGAAGGATTCTTTAACATTCATTGACTCGGTCATCCCGAAGGATACCACCTTTAACATTTATCCCAAAGGATCATTAACATTCACACTTCATCACTTTCACATTATCACATTGGATCCAAGCTATTAACATTTAACACACACACTATCCCATCCATTTTATTTTCTGAACGCAAGCTCATAGTGCATATGAACTTGCTTATTATAAGTACACACTTCTATGTGTTTATCATCTTACATTTTAAATCCGCTTTAATCATTTTCACCCTCTTACTTTATCCTTTAGTCCACCCGACTCTTTCCACTTTTAAACCTTGCATAGGTTAACTTACATTCATTCATTAGTACCATTCATTCTTCTTGCACGTTTTAGTTATCTACACATTTCCTATGTCTTTATACTTTTCACTCTAACTTACATTCTTTAACCCGCGTTAGTCATTTCCACCCCTTTTACATTACACGTTAGTCTACTCAACTCTTTTACATATAGACTTTACGTATATTGTCAGTGACACCTGCATTCGTTATAGTAATTACCGCTAATCGCCTTAGCCGTAATATAATGATTTCAGGACAACACCTTTACTTTATACACACTCATCTCATTCCTTCTTACATTCTTAACTCATCGCGTTCTTATTCTTATACTTTAACTTATCTTATTTTAGTTATTTATGTGTTTAAGTAGCACTGTTCAATTTCATCATTTACGTACCATCATATCATTCATCCTTGTTACACGTTCACATCCATCCTTAGATCCTCATACCTTACTTACTCTTAACCCGTCTCTATACCTCATTAACGTCAATCATTAGACGCATACATATATATAACGAGACCATATGTTGGTCACTTTAATATCCTACGGTTCACAATGATTACATGCCGTTATTCTTTAGCCTCAATCTTTACCCTTCATACCATTTAACACTGCATCGTTAGTACATTAATTTCATATTATCTTTTCATGTTATACTTTAGCACATTTATAATGTTTCATACCTTGGACGTCAACACTTAAGCTCACTTATTAACCCATCTCTAATACCCATTTACCATTCCTATTCACGTTTCATTACCGTTACCCTAACATGCTTTCATATAAAAACCGACACCAACCAAGGTGCACGGCCAACTAATCATTTAAACACTTCAAGTCCTCCTTGGACTCACATCACATAAACATTAAAATGTTAAAACCTATTCATAATACTTACTAACTTAAGTTCACATATCACGTCACACATTCCTTCTTTTAACTTAAATGTTTACCTTATGTATTTCTTACACCTACGTCCAACATTTCTACGAGTGGTTTAAGTCTAAGCAACCTAAAGGAAACCTAATTCACTTAAACTGAAGATCTGATACCAATTTGTAACGCCCTGTACCCGTTTAAACCAAAATTTAAAACTTTTTACGCAAACACGCTAGACTTTTACAGACATACTGTTACTCTTTTGACATCTGACAAAAATCTATAAACATTCAGCCCTTGAGGCTATTTTCAAATGAAAGTACATTAATTTACCTTCTAAACGATAGGTGGTACGACCCGTGACGAATTACGGATTCAAAGATATGAATTTTGGAAAATCGCCAAAATCTAGAAAATGGCCCGGACCGCCGGCCCAGCCCAAAAAAACAGGTCTGGCCACCGGCCCCAGCCCCGACCGGGCGGCCCAGACCTTCTGGTCATCTGGGAATTTTCCCAACTCTTCCGGGCCGTGGGTTTGGCCTCCAGACCTCCGGCCGAGGCCTATAACTTTCAAAATACACTTCGTTTACATTTCGTTTTCGCTATAACCGACCCATACGACTTCCGTTTTACACCAAACTTGACCAACATCATTTATTTAACATAACAAGTATGTTCCAAAGATGCTTGACCAGTTTACCACCCAAAATGGGTACAAACACACTTAAATCCAAACGCCCCTTTAACTTCCAATAAAAACACTTTAAACATGCCTTGACACACTAAATAACTTCCAATTCGTTACACAATACTTGACATACAATTTGACACTTGTTTACTCATTTCAAAGCATTACTCGACTCACGGGGGTACAAACTCTACACATGAGCTCGGTATCCTACCTAAGCCCTTAAATACAATCTACCTTCATCCTCGCCTAACCAAATCCTTATTCCATCATTCCAAGCCATCCATATAAACGTGCCAACCTACAAAACGGTTAGACAACTAAACTGTAAGCACGAAGGCTTAGTAAGTAAAATGACCATAACATACCATTATACTTCAATCCACACATAGCATCATATACATAAAACACTTACTTACGGGCTCAACTTTCTAACTCCTACATAAACACATAACATTAACTTACTCTCACAACCCATTCCATCACTTAGATCATATTCATCATAGCACATAGGCACATTCAAGTCTCTTATCACTAACCACAAAACATACATAACACATATATGTTAGACATTCATATAACACATGTCATCATCATTTTACTTACCTTAATCCAAGCTACATCAAAACAAGAACATCATCATCATCATCACATTCTTCCATCATCATCAACAATAATCAAAACCTAACAACATAACAAATCAAATACATAAACAAGGGTTAACCTAACCCATAAAACATACCTATCTTTCATTCTTCATCATCATATGATCATATCTTGATCATATGATGAAAACCCACTTAGTCCTTAATCTATAACTTCATTAATCATCAAGAACATAGATACTTACTTTGTGATTATCATAGCTAAGGAAGATTATTAACACTTGATCTCCACCTTCTTCTTCTTAGATCATCACTTAGCTTCTTTCCCTCCTTTTTCCCTCTCTAGAACCGGCCTTCTACACCTTTCACTAATAATGTGGAGATCTCTAGAATCTCCTGGATTTATTTAGCTAAAACACAAGTTTTGGCCATTGGCAAGAATGGCCCCTCAAGTCCCTTCCCTTCTATTTAAGCCACAACTAACTTATAACATAATTGACTTATGACAACATAAGTCCCTTAAGTCTATTCCCTTTCTATTCTTGCCACATAATACTTCCATAACTTTATAACACATTCTTTGACCATCATTTAGCTATTGGGTTTGACTAAAACGTTACACTGTTGACTAGCCAATCACATAAGGCCTTTATCTACTTTCATCTAGGGTGGGGTCCCAACACCTGGGAAACGGGTGTTACAATCACCATTCAAAAATGCATAAAACCCGTTCTTTGTGTTTGCCAAAAGTCTTTCAATAATCAATGATTAGCGTTTGTAGACCTTCAAAGCAAAAAAAATCAATAAGCTACTCCTTCCATGCTTTTATAAAACATGGTTATGACGTCCTATCTTATATATCAAAATGCCCCCATTAAAAAAGAGCAAATTAACAGACATATAATTTTAAACACATGCAGAAGTAACTTTGCGTAATTGTAAAAAACCATTTTTTGGGATTTAGTATTAGTATTGTTCACAGATGATTTACATTGGAAATGGAAGATTATTTTAATAGGAAAAAAAAAAAAAAAAAAAAAAAAAAAAAAAAAAAAAAAAAAAAACCTTGAATATGCTTATTAATGGATCAAAATGGGTTGCGCTATTTTGGAGAAGATACACCCATATTGGTTGTGTGTGTGGCCTAATGTTTTGATCGGTCTTTTACTTTCATTATTTTTTTCAAATTATAACCCATGCATTTATAATTCTTAATTTTAACCCGTACCTTTGAGTAATAGATTTTGTTCAAAAACTCTTCAAAGCAGTTTAAGCAATTAAACCTTCACAGAAGAAGACTGTATTTCCAGTTTGAAATATGTATTAGAAAAAACATTTTTAGCTATTACATGTATTCAAAATAAATATGCGAGGGATCATACTTTATGAAAATGTTGTAACAGCGTGGAATTTAGAGGTCAATGGTTTACATATATATATATATATATATATATATATATATATAAAAGTATTTAAACTAGGATTTGCAAGTTGTTAGTTGATTGATTTCGATAGTAATGCATAGTGAAACTATTGTTTGCCAGTTTTATTACTTTGATATACATGGTTAAAGGACTTATTTTAAAATTAGGACACATGGCCTACAAATTTCATGGGACAACCCTGTTAACACTACAAAAAAAACTGAGTTTTGGGACGATATTCTCGTCCCAAATCTACAAAAGGTATCGTCCTAAACCAAAAATGGGACGATATCTTGTCCCATTTTGGTTGTCTCTTTTTTTTTCCGGGTTATAACTATCAAGAAAGTAGGAATGGCAGAGAAAGAGATGCACTTTCCTGAGTTACAGACAAGGAACTCCATTCTGTTGACTCTACCAGATAGAATAGAACCCGTAAGAAAACCTTTGATTCTTCCCGAAGGTCTTCCTTGCACAATGTAATTTTGGGACGACATTTTGCTGGGCCCTACTCTGAATTCAACTCTAAAAATACAAAATGGGACGAGATGGCTGATGCAAAAAGGGACAGTATTCTCGTCTCAAATCTTTTTTTTCCTTTTTTTCTTACTTTCTTTACTATTTTTAACTAAATAAGAAAATGTTTTTTTTTTAAAAGGGACAACAACAAAAATAAATTTGGGATGAGATTCTCGTCCCAAAGTTTTTAAATTATTTAAATACAAATCTGTGGGGACGAGATGATGTGGCAGTCACAAAAAATGGGACGATATGTGTAATGGAATTTAGGGACGACATTGTCGTCCCTAGTTTCCATGTATGCCAAAAAAAAAATGCAGCAAAACCTGCATTTTTCTAGATTTTTTCGGGATATTTTTCCCCAAAAAATCTACCAAAACAAAACCTGTAATCAACCACAATCCGCAATACCAATTCGACAATATGATACAATACCAAATTACTAAATGATTCAATATATACCATTCCTCAAATCCACGATAGCATTCGACAAATACGATACAAATTAAACTCACAAGTCACAAATTTACTAATTAAGTTAAAACAATATATATCATTCCTCAAATCCACAATAGCATTCGACAATATATACCTATGCCTACTCCTAGTCCTAGTCCGACTCCTCGTCAGAACCCGCCACCTCCTCCCCCCTCCTCCTCATCACCACTGCTAGCATTATTATTCTTGGGAATGCGGCTCAAATGAGGATTATTTTGTAAGATGTATTTGTTAAGGTCGGGTGGCGGCATTGCATAATTAGAACTAGAACCTGGGCATGTAGTAGAGTCGGGAAAGGAGGGACGATAACAATTGTCAAAGGAATAATTATTAGGGTCGGGAAAGGGAGCTTGGAGAGCAGTAGGGCCGGGAAAGGGAATAGGGCCGGGAAATGGAGCAGGTGGGGGAAATGAGGGAAAGGGAACGGGAAATGGATTACCTTGGCTGTTGTAGTGGCTCATAAACTGCCCAATGAAAGATTCGAAGGCGAATTGTCGAGAAAAAACCCCGTTAGCCTGTTCCCTAGCCAATCTAGCCTCATTCTCGGTCACTTGAGCCCGTTGTTGCGCCTCTAGAGCTTGCCTCCTGAACAACTCTTTCTCTTGCTCTTCTCGCCTCAACACCTCCGACATATTCTGCTGAGTAATATAATCTTGTGCAGCCGGCCGATGTGCGGACCTGGATGAAGCTTTTCCCATGCCCGGCATCATCCTGCCCCTGCCCGGCATATTCTGGCGGTTGTCACTCGGAACTACTTGACCCAATATTTCTTGCTCGGTCATCAACGGGTGTGTACCGGCTTTAACTTGATCCTAAAGTAACTTCATCTCCTGTTGATATAAATAATGCCTAAACACGTTATTAATATTTTACGATATCTCTACGTTTTAATAATCACAAAATGTAAAATCATTAATCGAAAAATTATGACGTAAACAAGTATTTAGTTGTAAATATCTATTTCTACAACTCAAATCACTTAAGGTATGAATGAACTAATGCTTAATGCATTATATGATCAAAGGAACATTTTCTTAGTAACTAGATTTTTTTATAAAACATCAAAAACATTTTATATATTTTTGAAAAACATTTTTGGTATTAAATAAAAATGTTTAATCTTTTATAAAAATATAAATTCAAATTTTTAACCAAAATCAGTTAAAATGTTCCAGAAAAACCTTCCCCACAAAAGGACAAATCTGGGCAACGGACACCTAGGGCGGCCCCCTTAATTTTACTAGGCGGCCCCCTTAAAATTAAGGGGACCGCCCCCCTATTTAAGGGGGCCGCCCACGCTCCAGTAGGTCTCCAGCTGTCCAGTTTTTCTCCTATAAATACCAGCCTTCTCCTGGATTTTTACTCACCTTTTGCACACTAAAACTTTCTGTTCTAAATCCTTTCTAAACATTGTAAATCCTTTGATCATATTTTCTTAAGCATTGGTTTCTAAGTGATCCAAGCTTCCACCACCAAAAGTGCAAAAGAAGAACTCTACTTCAACTAGTGAAGAAGTGTTAAACTTACCTCATTCAATTGTGTTGTTGTGTAAAGTGTTGTATATTTGTGATAAGTAGATCTAAGTGTAATTACGTAGTGGTGTTGTAAATTAGTTGTGAAGTAGTTGTGAATAAGTAGTTGTGAAGTAGTTGTGAAGAAGTAGTCGTGAAGTTGTCGTGAAGAACGAAGAAGTCGTGAAGAAGTCGTGAAGCCGTTGTGAAGCTGTCGTGAAGAAGTCGTGATTAAGTCGTGTAGAAGTTGTGTATAAGTTGTGAGATTGGTTCTAGCTACGATTAGGACTCGACATCTAGCTTTGTGTCGTTAAGCCGGTGTAAGCTAAAGTTGTGTAAGGTTTCTCCGCCATAAGGGAGTTTGTTGACATAGTGAAGAAAACTCTCGAGTAGGTGACTCAAAGGGGTGAGTAGGGCAAGGAAGGTGTCCTTGTAGCCGAACCACTATAAATCTCCGTGTTGTGGTTTGATCTTTCCATCTCTCTCTTTTATTTCATTATATTTACCTTACTTGCATTACTTATCTATATTTGTTTATATATGTTCATATTGATCAAGAGTTGAATTCACATAAGATAGAATCAAGTTTTAAAAAGTAAACAAAAGTTTTCATAAATTAAAAAGACGTAAAACTATTCAACCCCCCTTCTAGTTTTCCACAATTGGTATCAAGAGCCACGTCAAACAAGATTTTTAAAATAAACTGTATTTTAAAACTTGAAACGATCTATGAAATCTGAAAAATATTTAGAAGGGCAATCTATGCAAAGACCACCACTATTTGAAAGTGATGGATTTTTATATTGGAAAAATCGATTCGAAACTTATGTGAAATCAAAAGATCTAGATCTTTGGCATGTTATTACTAATGGTGATTTTTTACCTATTCAACATAATCTTGAAACTAAAAAGGATGAAATTGTACCTTTTGAAAAACAAAGTGATGATTTAAAAAGAAAACTATCAAAAAATAATGAGGCTAAAATGGTTATTTATAATGCGTTACCACGTAAAGAATACGAAAGAATCTTTATGTGCGAAACCGCAAAAGAAATTTGGAATTCTTTACTAATAACTCACCAAGGTAATAGTCAAGTCAAAGATAATAAAATAGATCTTCTTGTTCAACAATATGAACAATTCACGATTCCGGAAGAGGAATCAATTGATAATGCATTTGCTAGGTTTAACACAATCATCACAAGTTTAAAGGCACTTGATGAGAGTTTTTCTAGTAAGAATTTTGTCAGGAAATTTCTTAGGGCTCTTCATCCAAAATGGCGAGCTAAAGTTACGGCAGTTGAAGAATCAAAGAACTTGTCAACTCTTCAACTTGACGAGTTGATTGGCAACTTGAAAGTCTACGAAGCAATAATCAAGAAAGACTTCGAGATGGTAAAAGGAAATAAAGAGCAAAGCAAGTCAATCGCGTTGAAAGCTAGGAAAGCATCAAGTGACGAGGATAGCTCAACCTCCGAAAGTGATGATGAAGAATATGCCATGGCCGTAAGAGACTTCAAGAAATTTTTCAAAAGACGAGGAACATTCGTTAGACAACCACATGACGAAAGGAAAACACTCCAAAGAAACAAAGACGACAAAGGTAGCAAGAGCGAGAGGAAGTGTTTCAAATGCGGTGATCCAAATCATCTCATTGGAAGATGTCCTATGATGTCAAAGGAGCAAAACCAAAAGGCGTTCATTGGAGGAGCATGGAGTGACAGTGAAGAAGACGAGAAAGAAACCACAAAAGAGGAGAAGTGTCTTATGGCTAAGACATCAAGTGAGGTACGTTCCGAAACCGAATACTTTACTGATGAAAATTTATCATTAGATGAAAAAGACCTAGATAACGAATATAATAGGTTATGTATATTAGGTCAAAAAGTAATGACTAAAAATAAATCACTAAAACACATAAATAACCAATTAGAAAAGGAAATACTAGAATTAAAAATTAAACTACATAACTTAGAAAAAGGAAAAGAAGTCTTTGAATGTAAAACATGTCAAGATACTAAAAATGAAAACGAAATACTTAAGGAAGAAATTTGTAGACTTAACAAATTTGAAAATAGTAGTAATTCACTTAGGGATATAATAAGCATTCAAAGAATATCAGGAGATAAAACCGGATTAGGATTTAACTTAACTAAGGCTACAACTAGTGAAACTAAAAATGTAAAGTTTGAAAGTGAAACTAGTAATCAAAAAATATTAGAGTCAAAGCCTAAATATATACTTATAAAAGATAGAAAAATACCCATAGCCAATAATGAGGAAATAAAAGCTTTCTACAAACCATCTTTAAAAACCGAAGTAGAAAACTCTAAACCAAAGCTTAGGTCAAAAACACCTCCTCCTAGAAGACCACCTAGTCCTCACCCTCGGCCTAAAACACCTCAACCTAAAAGAAACCAAAATAGACCAAACCGTCATAATAATAGTTACCCAATGTGGAATTACCCGAATCCACCAAGCTTCAATCCTTGGGGAATACTTCCACCGTACATGCATCCTAGTCAACTACAACCCATTTTTGGTTCAAACAACTTTGGATCAATGAGACAATGGGGACCAAGTGGCTAAGTTGCTATCTTATTGGATTGTTGGCATCTCTTCCTTGATTGACTTCTACAAGTCAAACATAAACGCTTTGAAGCGCTTAAAGACCACATGTTGAAGACTAAAAGGTACGCCCCTCTTTCATGCTCATCATTATGTGCATAGATTAATGAACTAGCCAATTGCATGCCCCCATAAGTTTTTAATGCCTAGTTTTGATTAGTACTTGTATGGTAGTTAGTAGATAATCCCTTATACATATACATAATATAAATATATACATATATATATATATATATATATATATATATATATATATAATATATATATATATATATATATATATATATTATATATATATATATATATATATATATATATATATATATATATATATATATATATATATATATATTATATATATATATCCGCACAAAACCTAGATACGTCATTTGTTGACTATCTAGAACTAAAAGAAATTGTTCGTCCTCGAACCTTTTCTTCCCCCTTTGCCTCTTTTGAACTTTAACGTTCAACACGAAAATCTTCCGTGTCCACTATCACATGACTCATGGTGATGAAGAGAAGTGAGTTAAGTGGACTAACGTAGAAGTAGCACTTCGACCGTCGCATCAAGAAAACTATGGATGAAACAAACTCCCGTCCTCGTCAGCACCTATCTCCGTCATTATCTCATCATTTCTCAACTCCATTCAACATCCCACGTTTACACACAATAATATATATATATATATATATATATATATATATATATATATATATATATATATATATATATATATATATATATATTTTATATGCACCTTTACTCTCACTCCCTAAAACCTTTGTCGACTTGACATCTTGATCATTTTATCCAAAATTCTCAAGAAATGTTTTCTTAACGAAATGTTAATAAAATGTCAAGTATTCCTTCCTCGTGCCATTAAAACCCAACGTATTTTTGATATATAATAAATCTATATATATATATATATATATATATATATATATATATACTTAAAATAATTTTGCTATCAAAAACTAAACCCAACTAATTCCAAGTTTGGTAGGCGGCCCCCTTAATGTTTAAGGGGACCGGCTAGTAAACGGGGGCGGCCCCCTTAATAATTAAGGGGACCGGCCTACTGTAGCTCCCAAAAATGTTTTTCTTCCAATTTCATTTGCCAAACATCCCACTTTTCAAACACACCCATACTTGCTGCTACTGTGAACGAACCAAAACCCAAAACCATTCACCAAATCATCATTTCCGACTAATTTCGCAAGGGGCAAACACCTATATTTAGATTAGCAACACATTTTGTAAGTTTTCTAATTCACATTTCATCTAATTCCATTCAATTTTGAGTCTAATCATAATTAGGTCTTTTACTTAATTTTCTTTTAATCCAAATTTTGTTAAAATTAAGTCTAGAAATCTTATAACCAAATGCTCCCCATAGGATTAGCATGCTTAATCAACCTAGAAACTAAGTAATTAAACACCATTATGTCAAGGCATTGATAAACTAATCACTTCTTTTCAAAACTAATCACATTGTTGAATTATGCCATAAACACTTGTTAAAACTAATCACATTGGTTTATTACAACTCACTAATCTTAAAAATATATTTTTCGAATCATAAAAAATGTTTTTGTTAAATATAAGAGAATGTTTGGATTAGGAGCTAGAATCATCAAAATTTGATCATAATTAAGTTCACAACTACTTGTCAAGTTTATAAACACGCAATTAGTTGTTTTAAGTCATCAAGATACATAATTCATATGTATATTGAAATTTCACTAGTTATTTTCATATTTAAAGGAGCATTTGGCACAACATTTTGAAAGAAATTTTTGAGTCAAAATCTAAGTTACTTAACATGAACACTCGTAAGAAATAGCTAGATATACAATCCAATGTTTGTCTAGCCACATTTCAAAGTAGCTTATGACGTATAAAAGAACGTTCGGATGTTTTTGATTTCTTATCATAATGTCCCTATAACTATTCTTTAACATCATAAAATACATTTTAAGCGAGTTAAAAATTAAAACTAAGGAACATTGTAAACTACTTCTTAGGATTTAAGTTTTAGAGTCGAAGTATGTTTACGTTCCACATAAGTAGCATATATAATATATGCATGTCATTTTCTTATTTTTCTTTGTTTGTTGCTTTCTTGTATAGGTGAAAATGCCCAAAACTACAGTCGGTGATGTCTCAAAAACAAAAGAATACATTCCTAAAGTCTCTGCCACTCCAGGCATTTCTCCCGCTGTTGCTTGTTTCTATCGTCCCATTGAAGATAGAAACATTCATGAAGGGAGAGTTGTCTATCCATCGTTCTATGAATCCGACTATATCGAACGAATGTTCTCCAACGTTAGTCTTGATTGTCTCTACAAAATCAATGAGCTTATCATTCCCCGCTTTGTTCTTGACTTCTATAGCCAAGTGACGGTGCAAACCGATCCCAATGGCTGTATCCTCATATCCTTTATGATTCAACACGAATTCATTACTCTTACTCTCGCTCAATTCGGTCAAATTCTAAGAATTCCCTACTCCGGTCAAGCTGTCTTCTCTAATGAGTGGGATCTCTCATCTCTTGAGCAATATCAACCTCAACAGGGTCCTTACTACTCTGAGATTCCATCCTCCGAAGAAATTCGTCAATATCTTGGGTTAGCTCGTGGTACGACTAGCCGGAGAATCAAGTCAAAAGATGTTGACATCCATGCTAACCAAATTCTCCTCAAGGAGTTACGCCCGGACATGAAGCGTTGGGAAGAACTCATTCGTGAGAATGCGTTCGGTACCGGTGGTCACCATGATCATGTCACGGAGAGCATAGCTCATATGTTGTATTGTATTGTCGCTGAACAGCCGTAGGGTATTCACAATGCATGAATCACTATCTTGAGGCTTGTTTGGATCGAATGAAGGAGTTTTTAGAGAGAGAAATGGGAGCCTTTAGTGAGAGAAAGTAACTAGTGTAATATTAGCTTGAAAAGGTCCAACCCTTCCCATGTGTGGGAAGGGATATATATACTACTACATATTACGTCCCTAGTGGACTGTGGAGCGAGCTGACAGAGGGGAAAGCCCCGACCCACTCCACAAATATAGATACTACTAATACTAATACTAATTATACTAAGCAACTGATAATATTACAGATAATCTTATGAGCAATGATGATCTAATAAGTACTCGGGGTGACCGAGTCTTCTGCTGAATATTCATATTCCTAACAATCTCCCCCTAAGGGAGGTCACCCCAGAAGTAATGTTCTGAAATTCAGCACTTCTTCCTTGGATCTTGACATCATAGCTCGTATTCATTGAATCTTCAATGTCATAGATTGCTGTGCAAACGTCAGTGATCTGAAGATGACTTCTCTTTTGTCTTGGATGAACTTTGAATAATCTCTGAACGTATCATCCCACTTGAGTCTCCACGTCATCTTTCAGTAGTAATACTCCATGTGATGAAATATACTTAGAGCCGACATGCTCACACGATATGGGGTCATGATCTTCAGCATCAGAGTTAGCAGAAGCTGTGTCGAAGGTCTTTTAGAGTGATCATGACTTCTTTGATGATGATGTAGTGTGAACATGTGGTGATGGATTGGCATCTTTTCTGCAACCAGCTACGACAGCAACCAGCTACAGCATTCCACTGCTACAATCGCCAGAAGTTCCTGCATACGACAGTTAGCAATAATTCGACCGGTACTTACAAGTTTGGACTTCGAGATAGTCAACAGCATATTGTGAAAACTATCTCTAATCCTTACCAAGACCGTTCCTAATCGAAAACTCACAGAGAGCTTTTTAAGATTTTACCGTAGTAAATCAGCGATTAGGTGAGTCGCTGGAGATCACTCCACGACTGTAGACCGGTTGAAACCGCCGCGACCACTAAGCGTAATCCACGAGGAATTACCGAAGTGACCTGCTTTCAGGGCTGTTTGATGTTGACCCTGGCAGGAATTTCCATTCAATCATTGAGAATTACATAAGTAAATTCTCTCATAAATGTTCTGACAGATTGCTAAGATCTGCGTAGGACTCATGAGATTACAACTGGCGTCCTTACTGTTGAACAACCAGTGTAGAAATGATTCGTGTCCCTATGAGATCTTATTATGTATCTCGTGGCTCTAGACTCAATTGTGCGTTTTGATTTGGTGATCGGAGGCTGGAGAGGACTGCCACCTTTTCAATATCATCTAACTCGGAGTGAGAGAGACGATAGGAATGTATTGAACTCCGTGACAATTGAAACAAGAATCCTTTGAGGGACCTTGAGTGGCTAGGGAGGGTTGTGCAGCGTATCACTGGGTCCATGATACTTTGTCTTCAATGCCAGCAATCAACTAGGTGATTCTGACAGCATATGTATTGACCCGGTTTCTGCCTAAGTTGTAAGGAGGGCTATTTCTTTTCACCCTTTCTCTTTACAATTCTTTTTGATTCTTCAACCCCTTCAGTGCTTACCGAGACTTCATAACTAACACCTTGTTGGGTTTGTTCCAGTACTAGCTCCATCTCAGTCGGCACTTTTCCCTCATTCACTTTTCTCCTTTTTAATCATACCTAAGGACTTCTACACTAACTAGTGGATTGTCCCTGGGTAGATCCCTCCGGCTTTGGCAGGATCGTGGGAACTTGAGCCTAACCTAACCATCCTTATAACTCCATGCATTAATTAAAATGGTCGGTCTTTGGTGTACTTCCACGATTGCCATAAACCAAATCTTTGAAAAATCTCTCAAAGTGTTCATGATTCTGAAGCACATTTTTGCATACACTTGAGAGTTTTATATTTTTCAAATGCTCCCCCTCAACATGTGCTCGGTTGATTGTTTTATAAATTTGCACATGTTAGGTAGAGCCTGCACTTTTTGAATTGATCCACTTTCAGTGAACATGACCGATTCGAGACACGCTTACATCACTGGTTAGACCAGCTTGAAATTATTACCCGTCCTGGTCAAGTCCATAGAAAGTTTCTCGAAACGGTACACTCTACTCAGATACATCTTTTTCGAGACACGCTTACATCACTGGTTAGACCAGCTTGAAATTATTACCCGGCCAAGACGTATCCTTTCGATTGATGACAATTCAAGTTTCGTCAATTCTTTTGTTAATTCTGAGTCACAGCCACATGCGATGCCATAATCCATTGTTTTGTAAAACCATTTGCTCCCCTCTCAATATATGCATTGATATAAGAAAGATTTTCGTACTTATGGAGGAGCTTGCTTTTATGTCCAAAACATTTTGCTCCCCCTCAATATGTGCCTTGATATACAAAATGGTTTAGCACATACGGGAGAGCTTACATTAATTGCCAAATCATCACATTTTATCAGAATTTCCTATTTAAATCACATTCTCTCCCCCGATCAAAAATTTCAAACCATTTGAGATTTGTGATCCCAATTGATTTAAATACGTTTAGAAAAAAATTCGGGAGAAAATGTGGTCAGGTTTAAATGTATTCTGATTTAGGAGCATACGATGCTCCCCCTGAAACAACGAGAGAGTGTCACTGCTGATGTTGCACAAATTTGGTAAGGTGTCGGAAATTTGAACAAATATACTCCCCCTCAATTAATGACCCGTTTTCCATTAAAAGAGCTGTAGTCATTCAATTGAGCGACGGACATTTGTGAAAATTTAGTTCATTTTACCACCTTGTGTAACATCAAGACTCTCTTGAGGGATCTAACAAGATAGAGAATCTTGATGAAAAGAAGACTTCTCTTCTTATATACGAAGTGATGCACTGAAACGTACATCAAGTCGGGAGAACATGGATATAAAGTAATCCATGCCCAGGTGAACATCACCCGGTTGGAGAAACAGCTGTCTTTTTGGCGACATGCTTTCCCCATTGTACAGTGCGGGTTGCAGTATGAAGTAACTGCAAGCCATTTAGACATGTTTTAACTGATTATAACTTCTGCTCGAGCTTCATTTAAGAATCCGTGCCATTGTTGAATGACATTTCTAGATACGTAAATGTTATCGATAAACAGAAGACATGCCTAGGTAGAACTATTTTTGGTATTTTCTGATTTTTCGATTTTTATGGTTTTTATAGGTTTTATATTTTTGTATTTTTCTTTTAGATTTAAGATATATACAACTATGTACAAGGATATAAGAAGACAATCCTTTACTCCTCCTTTTCTTCCTGAAGACACTTGAGGGTTTCAGGAGTCATGCTTTTCATGCCAAGGCGTGGGAGAATAAACTGAAACCTTTCTCTTGGGAGGGCCTTGGTGAAGATGTCAGCTAACTGAAACTCTGTCCTCACGAAGTATAGCTCCACAATTCCTTTTTCCACCTGTTCCCTGATGAAGTGATGCCGGATGTCGATGTGTTTTGACCTGGAGTGCTGAACATTGTTACAACAAAGAGCAATGGCGCTTTTGTTGTCACAATATAGGGGAATTTTGTTGTATGAGAATCCATAGTCCGAAAGCTGTGATCGCATCCAAAGGATTTGTGCACAGCAAGCAGACATAGCAATGTACTCAGCTTCAGTAGATGATATGGAAGTACTCATCTGCTTCTTAGAAGACCAACTAACCAACTTTTCCCCTAAAAATTGAGCTCCTCCTGAAGTACTTCGACGAGTGTCTTGACAACCCGCATGATCAGCATCTGCGTATGCCGTTAACTCCATTGCAGTGTCCTTAGGATACCAGAGACCCATATGAACTGTGCCTTGAAGATATCGGAAGATCCTTTTCACAGCTTCAACATGCTTCTTGGTTGGTCTGGATTGATACCGAGCACACATACACACAGCAAACAGAAGATCTGGTCTGCTAGCCGTGATGTACATCAAAGATCCAATCATGCTTCGATACTGTGTGATATCAACTGGAATCCCTGAAGGATCTTCATCCAGCTTCGTTCTATCAACCATGGGGGTGTCAACAGGTTCACTTGAATGGAATCCAAACTTTTTCAGGATCTCGTTGGCGTATTTGGATTGATTGATGAATATGCCTCCGGGACTTTGAGAAACTTGTAGTCCTAAGAAGAATGACATTTGTCCCATCATGGACATTTGGAACTTGGAATTCATCTCCTTTGAGAAACTATCACATTCACCAGGATCTGTTGAAGCAAAGATGATATCATCTACGTATATCTGAACTAGCAGTAGATGGTTTCTTGATTTCCTGGTGAATAGTGTAGGATCAACAACACCCTTGGAGAATCTGTTCGCTAGGAGGAACTTGGACAATGTATCATACCATGCCCTTGGCGCCTGTTTTAGCCCATAAAGAGCCTTCTTCAAGCGGTAAACATGAGTAGGGTGTTCAGCATTCACGAATCCCTCAGGTTGACTCACATAAACTTCTTCCTTTAAGTCACCATTCAAGAATGCCGTTTTGACATCCATCTGGTAGACTATCATATTACGACTCTTAGCATTTGCCAGGAAGATTCTTATGGCTTCAATTCTAGCAACCGGAGCAAACGATTCTTCAAAATCAATGCCCTCTTCTTGTCTAAACCCTTTAGCAACTAGCCGTGCCTTGTTCTTTAGGACATCACCATACTCGTCAAGCTTCACTTTGAAGATCCACTTCAAGGCAATGATCATTGCACGCTCCGGAGGAGGCACTAATTCCCAAACTTCAAGTCGATCAAATTCATGGATTTCATCCTGCATGGCCTGGAACCAGCAATCTTTAGTCATTGCTTCTTTGGCATCCTTTGGTTCGACTTTAGACAGTACGGAATTGAAGAAGCACCATAGTGCATCAGTGGCTAGTTGATTACGTGTAGATACTGGACGTGAGGGATTGCCAATGATGTTGTCGATTGGATGATCACTGGTCCATTTCCTGAGATGATCGTGAGGTTGATGGTTATGAACAGATGTAGCAGTGCTGTGTTTCTCAGGTAAGGATGTGTCTGATGAATGTTCAGGAGCAAATATGTTTTCAAAAGGAGCTTCTTCAACAGGAGCAAAAGGATTAACTCCCAAAGGATTATTATCTGAAGATTCTTGCATTACTGGAGAAGTTTGAGTGTTTGATGACGAAGGCGATTGACTGGCAGCAGGAGCATTGTGACTGACTGATACTGAAGCTGCAGGGCCTTCTGAGCCTTGTGGGGCTTGAACCTCATCCATAGGAATTGTATCTGGTTCACTCGGGATGGTTCCATTCGTTGGCTCAAAGTATTCATCAAACATAGGATCAAATAACTTCTTCAACTCCTCACATGTAGAAGGCACATAAGAATCTGCAGGCGTGGAATTCTGTACAAGTCCTGAACTAATGGGTCCAGGAGACAAAAGGTGAAGATCGGGTCCAGAACTGATTTGTCCTGAAACAGGTAGCTCACTCAGCTCATCAAACGTAACATGAATGGTTTCCATGATTTTACGGGTCCTTTTATTGTAGATTCGATACCCTTTACTGTCAGGTGCGTATCCAACGAAAATACCTATATCTGCTTTAGCTCTTAACTTTCCCAAGTCTTGACTATCATTAGTTGGATAGCAAAGAGCACCAAACACACGCAGAAAGGAAAGATCTGGTTTCTTGTTATGAATTAACTCGAAGGGAGTCTTCTCATGAACCGGATGAATTAGGGATCGGTTTTGAGTGTAACATGCTGTTGCTATAGCTTCTGCCCAGAGAAACATCGGTGTCTTTGAAAATATAAGCATGGTTCTTGCAGCCTCCACCAGAGTACGGTTCCTTCGTTCAACCACCCCGTTCTGTTGAGGCGTGCGAGGGATACTTTTCTGATGCGTGATGCCAATACTTTCATAGAAATTACGGAGTTGTTGGTTAACAAACTCAGTACCATTATCTGTGCGAATGATTCTGACAGTTTTATCTAGCCTTACTTGCAGCTGTTTTATCAGTTTAATGATAACCTCTGGAGTTTCGTCCTTGGTTCTCAAAAACTTTACCCATGTGAACCGAGAATAATCATCTACTATCACCAGAACATACTTCTTTCCATTTATGGTTTGTATTCTCATTGGACCGCACAAGTCCATGTGGAGGGTGTGAAGAACTTCCAAGTTGGTGTTGACGGTTTTAGGCTTGTGGGTTTGTTTCTTGCTTTTACCCAGTTGACATGCAGAGCAGAGATGATCTTTCTCATATTTCAGTCTGGGCATCCCTCTAACAAGATCTTTACGGGAAAGATTATTTATGGTACCGAAGTTCAAGTGGTTCAGACGACGATGCCACAGCCATGATTTTGTTTTAGAGGCTTTAGAGAGCAAGCATATGGGAGAGGACTTCAACATTTCTTCAATTGAAATGGTGTATAGATTGGTGCCCCGACTGCCCTTGAGGAGATCTAAACCATCCAATTCTCTGACGAAACATGTATGCTTTCTGAAAGCCACTTCCAGATCTGAATCACAAAATTGACCCACAGAAAACAGATTGTGTCCTAGTCCTTCCACATAATATACCCTTGAGATTACACTATTACCAAACACATAATCTCCATAACCCATAATAGCACCAAAGTGGTCGTTCCCAAATCTAACTGTCCCGATAAACTTTTTCACGAAGTTCTTGAGTCGTGAGCGATCTCCAGTCATATGTTTTGAGCAGCCTGAGTCCAAATACCACAGGACGATTTGTACGACCTGCATTTGAAACCAGACAACAATGGATAACTGAAAAATGTGGATCCCCAAGTGCAATTGGGGTCCATTTGGTCAGCATACACATATTCAGGAACTACAGATTTCACAGATGCTACTATCTTTTCTGTGGAGACAGAACCTGAGACAGGACAAGACCTAGATGGAGGGCATTGTGATTCTAAAGGCAAGATTCTACCAGTTGGTCTCCATTCCTTATTCTTCACAATTTTATGCATATTCATTTTAGGCAATGGTCTCTGTTTTCCTAAATTGAATTTCCTTCCAGTGGGTCTCCATTCCTTAACTTTTACAATTTTATGCTTATTCATTTTAGGTAACGTGCACGGTTGTCCTAAATTGAATTTCCTTCCAGTGGGTCTCCATTGATAGCCTATGCTAGCAAATGTTTTTCCTGTTGCTTTCCAAACCTTTTTGCATGCTTTAGTTATCCTACCATTCTTAACATGGGATGATGCAGAAGACATCAGAAAAGACACAACACATTCATCATGATTAGCAGAAATTAAACAATTGTCGCAAGTTTTACAGATAGCATTAGAATTCGAATTAATTACAGTACTTTTGATACTAGAATCAACACGATTCATCCTACTCATTGTAAACTTATTGTTCCTAGGTTGAGCTTCTACATTCTTCAAGTGATCATTCTTAGCTGGCGCAGTCATATCCTTTCTTTCATTTCCTCTAGACCTTGACCCGCTAGCTTGGGTGTCACTTTTTACTCCTGTAGAAGCATCGAAGGTAACATTAGTTTGTTTTTCTGCCTCATGCCTTCTTGATAATGATGTGTTGGGTTCTAATGTTTTGGGTGGTAGGTCAAAGGCTACATACTTGTTCACAACATTTGATGATGATGCAACAAATCTATCTCTATGGCCTCTAAACTTAGGAATTGAGCCTATGGCATATTCTAAGTTTTCCTGAATCCTTTTCGTGAGTTTGCATGCATAGACAACTGCTTGATCAAGTGGCTTATCATTCCTATCCTCTTCAACTACCTCACGAAGTGAGTCAAGACCTTCTCTAAGATGATCTAGATATGTTTGATGGGCAAGGCTGTTATTTCTAATCTTAAACGGAATACGCCCAACATCAACATCATACTTTTTACAATCATTAGCCTTTGGTGTATCACAGTTACAAGTGGTGCATGGCATTTTACCTTTCACCCGAGCCTTAAGATTCTCAATTTCATTTGTCAAAGAGGTTATTTGATCATTATGATTGCTTCTTGTAACTTTAATAGAATCATATAACTCTTTGAAATGTTGTTTAACCTTTGAATTTTCTTCTCGATAGCACTCATTTTCATAATGTAACTTATTTATGGTGTTTTGATATTGAAAATTCTGAGAATCTGAAGACGAAGGTTTATTGGTGCCATATACTTCACACTTGTTGGATTTCAATTGGGCAATTTGGGCCCTCAGCAGTCGAATCGTGTTCGTGTGAGCTTGAATTGTCTCATCTCGTTTGCTTAATTCAAAATAAGTATCAAACTCAGGAGCATCCGAGGATGTCTTGACATTTGATATTTTGCATTTTTCTTCTAAGTGTTGATGTTTGAGTTGCAAATTCAGATAATCAACTTCTAGTTTTGAAAAACGTTTAACCATGTTAACATGGTCATCATTTTGAATTTTTTCAAGCAATTTCAAATTCTCCCCCTCAAGCTCAACAACACGATTCTGGGTGACATTTAACGCAATAGCATACTCATTAAATTGACAAGCAGACAATGCAGAATCAGTGACAGTGTAAAATACATCTTGTGCAATACATTTAGCAATCAAGTTGTCATTAGTAATGAGTATGTTTTTTCTTTCAATCTCTCGACTCTTAAGTTCTATTGCATGTTCATTCACCTCATTTTCCATATCTTTAAACACTACTTTCATTTCATTTATTTCAGCTTTAAGGGCAGTTTGCAACCCTTCAAAGTGTTCTTTAAGTAGTTTAAAGAATGGCATGACCTCAGTTAAGTAACACCTTTTTGCATGTTCAAAAACACTTTCCCCCTCAGTAATGCCAGTGGGTGTGATTCTCTTCTTACATGTTTTATCGAAATCAGCAAACAGTTGCCAAAGCACATATAAGCTAATAAAGGTTTTGCATTCAGTGGGAAGAGACAAAGGCACCAAATTCCTAGGTGTATTGGGAGGATACACCGTTATGGACGCAACTTTTCTAATGAGGGGGGTGTTGGCCTTAAGTTTTTCTACCTTAAGTTTTTCATTATCTTGTTTCCAAAATATCTGCTCAGGTGTTAACTTCGTTTGAGGAGCAAACACAGTCAAACGATTTTCCTCATAATAATCATGGGGTTTGATTATTATTCGTCTGGCTATGCATTCGGGATCCCTCATTTTCTCATTCATTTTTTCCCTCGTTTTATCACTTAACTCATCCTCTTCATCAGTGTAGATATGCTCAGGTTGGTCATGAATAGGCTTAATCATCACATTACCATCATATAGGGCTGGTTGAAGTACTTGCATACCCTTAAGGATGGTTGACTTTGGTTCACCTATCATGATTTTACTATGCTTATCACTCAACTTTCTGTGCTTATGAATCATTTGAGCAGTTTGTATGGTTTGATTTTGTGTGTACAACTTATCTTCAAGCTTATTTTTTAGCGTCTTGAGTTTAGAGAAATCATTTAAAAGAGTTGTTTCTTTTTGTTTGAATTCTTGCTTAAGTGTTGTTACACACTTTTGTGCATCCTGTTTCTGTTTGTCAGACTGTTCTAGCTGACTTTTCAAAGAACTTAACTCTATTTTTAATGTTTCTTCTCGCACTCTAGACTCTTTAATAAGTGTATTCATTTGACCCTCTAATTTCTGCTCACGATCATTAAGTTCAAACTTAGCACGCTGTTCATACATAGCAACTTGTTCTTTATAGATGTTAAGTCTAGTGATCAAGTTATTATCAGGGACAGGCAATTGGTTCTCATGGTACACACAAGCATTATCTACATTACTTGCATTATCTAAGGCACATGCATTACTCATAGCACACACATCATTATTGACAAAGGATTCACCATTTGGTACATCAGGCGAGTTGTTGCTATTCAAATACTGTTCATATGAGACAATATTGCTATTTTCCATATCAACATCACTTGAGTCAGAAACAACTGCCTGATGTACTTCTTCGGGAATCTGATGTCCCTCGACAATATTATATGTGTCATAAATTTTTAGTACCTCAGAAATCACGGATGCATTAGAAGAACCAGCTTGACGAGATGAGGCCAGGGAAGACAAGTTAGCCATGAAGATTGTTTGAGCAGTAGGTTCATCATCCACATCAGAGTCAAATGCATCACAGTCATCTGCCTTGAAGATGTTAGGATCATTAAGTGCCAGATCCTGAACAGGCTTCTCATCCACATCTTCATCAAAAGTATTTCCTCCATCTCCTGCCAAAAACAATAACTCTTCCTCATCCAATACAGCACCATTTTCTTGAGCTTGCATTAACAGCATCTTGTCTTTGAAGTAATCTGAGTTCTGAGGACGTTTAGGTTGATTGCAGTTTCTAGCAATGTGTCCAAGCCCCCCACAATTATAACACTTGATCTGTTTCCCTTGCCCCTGATTGGCATTCCCTGCTCTGTTCTGCACATAACCTCGACCCATGTTTCTGCCAGCTCTCCCTTGCACATTCTGGACCACAATTTTCCCGTCCTCCACCATTGCTAGATTGCGTGGGTTGGAAGAATTCCTTAACTGATTGTTGGTCTGAGGGAGTGATGCTTGAAACTGTTGAACCAGTAGAGATACTTGATTGGTGAGGTTGTCAATCATTTTGTCGGTCTGAGAGTAGCCTGAGTCAAGTTGTGAACTCATAGCAGGTACTTGTGAGTGAAGTTGGTGATAGCTTGGATTGGATGATGATTGGATTGTTGGTTGTACATTTGTCATGAAAGCCAGTGGGTCATTCGTAGTTGAAGGATTCAACTTTTCTCTCAGCACCCGATCATAGGCAGCATGCTTCTCATGTTGTTGCAGGTAAGCATACAACTGTTCATAGTTAGTCTCCCTTAAACCTTTGTTGAGTTTGACGGCAGTAACAAATCTGTCCCATTCCGGAGTCATGTTGTTCACAAACTTTGAGTTAAGTTGGATGTTGGGCATAGTCATTCTGATCATCCTCATATCATTTACCAACTTATGAAATCTCACATAGTAATCTGTGACATTTTCTCCTGGGTTCATTTTGAAATGCTCGAACTCATCATACAGCTGTGACTCACGATCTTCCTTTGTGAGTTCTGACCCTGCCAACAACATTTTAACGTTGTCCCACACAGCCTTGGCTTCAGTGTTAAAATTGATGAGCTTGTATACATCCTTTGGAAGACCTTGAATAACTATGTTGGAGGCTCTAATATCGGCATCATACCTCTTCTTTTCTTCTTCATTAAGATCATTGTAGTTTCTAGGTCTGTCGATGCCCCAAGTTACAGTACCATCTTCACCAGTTGTAACAACGTCTCTGGTGGTACCCATCTGATAAGGTCCTTCGTCAATTGACTTAAGAATGTTAACACCATTATCTTTTCCCAAGCAGTAAAGTCTAATTCGTTGTGCCCAAGACTCATAATCCGTCCTATCTAGCATAGGTGGACGAGTGTCAGATCCTGCTGCTTGAATATCATCTGATGATGTACTTGATGTGGTAGCCATAGTAACTACGGGATTTTACTGATCTTGTGATTTAACCGAGAAATCGAATCTTTCGCGGGAATTTCTAAAATCACCAAGACACAAACCGCCTAGGCAAACAGCGTAGACACAAACCGCGTATGTGCCTAAGAGACAAACCGAGTTCACACAGGAGACACAAACCGCGTGTGCGCCAAAGAGACAAACCGAGTTCACACCAAAGACACAAACCGCGTATACGCCAAATAGACAAACCGAGTTCACACCGGATATACAAACCGCGTATGTGCCAAGAGACAAACCGAGTTCACAATGGAGATACAAACCGAGTTCACACCAAAGATACAAACCGCGTTGACACAAACCGCGTAAGCGCCAAATAGACAAACCGAGTTCACACCGGATATACAAACCGCGTTGACACAAACCGCGTGTGCACCTTAGAGACAAACCGAGTTCACACCAAATGTACAAACCGCGTATGCACAAACCGCGTATGCACCTAAGAGACAAACCGAGTTCACACTTGAGATACAAACCGCGTAGACACAAACCGCGTATGCGTCAAAGAGACAAACCGAGTTCACACCGTAGACACAAACCGCGTACGCACCGTAGAGACAAACCGCGTTGGCTCAAACTTCCAAACCTGTCACTATCAATGCCGTTTGTCCTTTTGCCTAAACTAGTATAAAGACAAACCGAGTACACGATGCTACACAAACCGCATTCAAGAATCGTCCAAACAACACAAACCGCATCCAAGAACTCTTGAAAGAAAAACCCTCGAATCACCCACAAACACCACACGAGCCTTAAATCTGTGAATCCAAACACTAAATACCACTCTAATACTAATCTTAATCAAGAAAGTACAAAGAAAAACAACTTCTAATCACTAAACAAAGTACAAAATGAGATTTATGCTACTAAACAAACAAAATAAAAAAAAACTAAAACTACAAGTCGAATCCAACAAGAAAACCTCAAGAACTACACAAATTCGTGAATACCAACTCTCATGGACCTAACCATGGCTCTGATACCAATTGTAGGGTATTCACAATGCATGAATCACTATCTTGAGGCTTGTTTGGATCGAATGAAGGAGTTTTTAGAGAGAGAAATGGGAGCCTTTAGTGAGAGAAAGTAACTAGTGTAATATTAGATTGAAAAGGTCCAACCCTTCCCTTGTGTGGGAAGGGGTATATATACTACTACATATTACGTCCCTAGTGGACTGTGGAGCGAGCTGACAGAGGGGAAAGCCCCGACCCACTCCACAAATATAGATACTACTAATACTAATACTAATTATACTAAGCAACTGATAATATTACAGATAATCTTATGAGCAATGATGATCTAATAAGTACTCGGGGTGACCGAGTCTTCTGCTGAATATTCATATTCCTAACAACAGCCGTACAATTTGGCATATCTCTTTGTCTTCCGCATCATGTCCGCCAAAAACACTCATAATGCAAATCTTCCGTATGGCATGTTTCTCACTCGCCTCTACAATCATGTCATGATGCATTATCCACATCTTCAGAGTCCAATTTATGAGTATGTTCAACCGGTCCTTAATCCACTTGTTCGTGTCCGTGAACGTCGCCCCCGAAGCGACAAGGGAAAATCTCGTAAATCTGTCTCACTTCCACCTCGTGGTTCCACGTCACATCAAGGAGACGATGATGATGATGATGAGGAGGAGGGCACAACACGTGCTAGTACCCCATCACCTAGGACCGTCGTTGAAAATCTTCCGGATCTTGATTACACCGAGTATCAAGTTCCTTCTCGTTCCGAACGAACAGACGAACTACTGTTTGAAAGACAAACCGAACTACTCAACAACACACAGCAGATGCACCAAGAAGTACGAGGCGGTTTCAAGTCTATTGGAAAGACACTTGGAAGGATGTTTGGAAAGAAGAAGAAATAGACATGTTTGATGAGTGTTTAGTTGATTTTTATTGATGTTATGATTAGACATTTATATGTAGTATTATTATCTTAACATTTGTTTGCTATGACTTTTATTATGTTTGATGATAAACTTATTAGAACTAAGCTACTAGTTTATTTGAAATTATATGCCTATGCTTCTAATATGATTTTTTTTTGTCTTAATATGTATATTATTTGTTTAATATGCTATTGATAATATTTAATCATTCTTGATGTACATGATCCAAATGGAACTTTCTGCAAATACACCCTAAAAATGACCTTTTTCTGAAAAATTTTCAAATTTGGTCACCTGGGAAAACACCAGATGGGCGGTGATGTGCTGCGTGTGTCGTTGCGGTTTAGCAGTTTTAATGCCTAATCAAGTTTTAAATTTATATTTAGCCGACTTATCAATAACACACACACCTAACGAGCAGTGTACCCGGTCAGTATGAATATAATGGTAAGTAGAGTGTCGATCACTAAGAGTGGAACGTATTATCAAGTTATTCTAATCAGTATTTTAATATATTAAGTTAGCTATACAACCTATTCTAACGCAAGGGGGTTCAGCCTGAGAGACTGGCACAATTTGGTTGCAATTAAATAATAAACTAAACCAATAGGCACGAATCAGCAAGTAGCACACACGTACACAGATAAATACTCGAGACAATAAGAGGGCTGTCCTTATGATAAGTAGTTTGTCACTTGTTTTATTGCTAGTGTTATATGAAGTGTATAGTTCGATGCAACGCACCGAGATTAAGTCCTTTCTCGTTGGTTCTAATCTTATCGGCGAGTAAACCCTTAATGATTACTTATGACTATCCCGTTTATCTTTCTCCTACTTTTCTACAGACCATAGAATACATAGGCGATCTAATAAACAGGCGAGGGCAGAGGCATGGCGACCCGATCAACGCTCAGCTAGCCACAGAGGTTATCAATGCACTAATAAAAGTCACCAATGACATCAACATATAAACTTTAATTAATGAGAAAGCAGTTTTAAGGGAGTGCAACCTTTCCGTTGTCACATTACACAAGCCACCAATCTTGATGAATTAAAGTTTACTAACACAATAAAACAAAACTACTTAATGAATTAAACACATGCAGCACCTTCTTACAGCTCTTGTATCTTTGATTTGGGTGTGTCTTGTGCTGCTGCCTTGACTGAATTCGTCCTAGGTTTCTGGTCTTCGGTCTCATATATAATATATGTCACATCGAATTCGTCTGGTCTTGGGGTATTTATAGTTTCTGTCTGAGGGTAAGATGCGGCGCATCTAGTAAGTAGATGCGGCGCATGTACTTAACTTCGCGTGGGGTCCAAGATTATAATATTCAGGAATATTCGTACACCGCCAGAAGATGCGGCGTATCTTCATCTTTGGATGCGGCGCATGTCCTCTTGTATCTTGGATCGTATCTGGTGAAATATTGATAGTGATGCGGCGCATGTAATGAGTGAGATGCGGCGCATCTGGAGCAGAACAAGTTGGTTATTCTTCGTTGACCAAAGTTTCATATGTGGCGCATGGGATAAATCCATGCGGCACATTCTTCAAAGTCAGGCAGTGGTCTTCATTCTCTTCATTCCAACAACCAATTCCAATCTTGATCATTTTACTCCATTTTTAGTTCATAATTGCTAAGTTTCACCAAATGTTTGTTTTTACCTGAGAATTACAAAAGTAAACGATTAAGTATCAATCCTCATACATAATATAGTAAAACAAGTCAAATTAATAGGATAAATGATAGTAATAAAATGTACTTATTTGAGTTCATCAAATATCTCCCCACTTGAACTTTACTTGTCCCCAAGTAAACCTTAGAATTAATCTTATGAAAATGTATCCTAAAAATGTTAGGATTTATTTTTATATTTAAGCATGTATTCGTCTTTTGTCAAAATCACACAACTAAACACTTAACGAATTAGAAGTAGAATAAAAATATTTCGATAAAAGCAAATCTAATCGTTTAACTGTCCAGTCGTGATGAATATTCTATCATAAGCTTGGCAAATATACACATCTCCACCACTAAAGCAAAGGAATAACAAGTCTAAAGCGGTAAAAAGGGTTTTTAGGCTTAAGGGTTAATTATTCTTAATCTCTATCGATCTCAAATTCCAGAAAAGGCGACAAAATCACAAATACATGATCGAATCCACGAACACGATACTTGCAATTGCTCAAATCCTTAACTCGAACAGGCTAAAGATAGGTCCAAACTTCACCAATAATAATATATCAAAAAGGGCGACAAAATCATAAATACATAGCCGAATCCACGACTACGATACTTAAGATTGCTCAAATCCCTAATCTCAATAAATCAAAGGTTTGGTCGGATAAAGAATAATACAGGCATGGATAATATTTGGGATATAAATTGGTGTAAAAATAAAAAATAAACAAAACAAATAAATTAAAATCCTAAGTGTGGTTAATCACTATCACAACCATCCCATGAATAAGACTCATATCATTGAATAACTCACGCTTTAACACTTGAAACACACGCTTTAGGTAGACACGAATTATACTCAACAAGATCTTAATCAAAGAATAAACCTTAGTTGACGTTCCCATAACTGCCAACTCCCATTCAATCCATAGATATAATATACAACAACTAGTGGTGATATCGACCACTTACATAACTTTACATCGTTGGTTTAAATCAAACATCCAACTTTCTTCTTTTCTTTTCTTTTCTCATTTTTTTTTTTTTTTTTTTTTTTTTTTTTTTTTTTTTTTTTTTTTTTAAACATAAACATAGATGTGTAAAATTTCACCACATCACTAAAACAATAATTCTGGATAATATTTCCATACTTTTCATAACTTCAGAAATAACGGTAATAGTGAAAGTAGTAAACACACGAAAAATAAACTCAAAGATATACAATATTTACTTTCGCTCCAATTGCATTGTGCAATTTCCTGACCTAACAATAGATAATGAATTACGCACACGAACACAGGTAATGTAAGGAAACACACTTTGCCTATAGCAATTAACCAACCACGGATTCTAATCTACAGGGTAGGCTAAGGTGTAAGGGTGTAACGAAACATTTTAACAAAGGTGTAAGAAACGAAAGGAATGGCTCTGAGTGTTTTTCTAGGGGTATCTTACTCTAAAAATGAGAGTAACAAAAGGGTTTATACGGGGGTTAACTAACCAGTGTAGTTAGCTAATAACACATAACATATAAAGGCTATTTGGGTGTAATCCTAGAAATTTACCAATTTAGACAAGTCATTCCAATTATATAAATAATACTTATTATGGTGGTCTCGAATAGTATACAAGCCAAGTTCTAAAGTTTACAAGTCACCGGCACACTCATAGATTTGTGAACTTTGAAAAATCACAATTTTTTTAAAAATGACGTCATGTGTGCAGCTATGCAACTTAGACTTTAAACAAAAACATGCTAAAAATTTTAAATTTTGATATATTAAGCACATTTTAAGCATATTTTGAAAAGTTTAGGACAAGTAAGTGTTAAGTGTTTCTAATTCTCCAATCCCCCCACTTAAGTTAAACAACGTCCTCGTTGTTTGTATGAAAGGTTAAAAACTGGAAAATAAAAGAATTAGAACAGAAAAACTCCCCTGAGATTTGCTCGGTATGATCCTCCATTAGTAGTAGAGCAAAAATCATCTTTCTTGTGGATTAGAACGTTTAAGCTTCATAATCGATGTATCCACAGGAAATGCAGGAATCTATAATACCACCAACACTTTAAAACACACCTAAGATAAGAAAGGTTCAACTTGCATAATACATTAGTAGTTAGGTAAAAATAAAACATAAAAATTAAAAATGAAAATCATCAGGTCAGTCGATGCGCCGTATCTTATGGAAGAAGATACGCCGTATCGAGCCTGGAATAAATACGGATCAGAATAAAAGATGCGCCGCATCCTTAAACAGGATGCGCCGCATTAAAATAAACTGATAAAAAGTTTTAAATTCGAAAATTAAAAATGCAGAAAAATAAAATAAGATATGACCATCTGCAGGAGATGCGTCGCATCTCAGAATTGAGATGCGCCGTATCCTCTGCGGCCTGACTGACTCGACACATAAACAGAAAATTAAAAGGTAAATCCGGGTTGTCTCCCGGTAAGCACTTGTCTTTATTCCAGAGTCTTCAAGTTAGACTCACGTTCAACTCTTCACTTAGTTCTTGTCACGGTCCATCCTTCTTCCTTCATCCGAAAGATGTTCCCGTATAGTTCTGCGACGTTTTCTTCCGTTCGACTTAATCTAGTATAACTCTTGGTCGTCGTCGCAACATACTCTTCCTCTGGTCCCAAAGAATATTTGATGATTTTAAACTTTTCAGAAATAATCATGGGTGGCTTATTATAAGGGATTCCAAGTAGTTGACACTTTCTTTTGGTGAATTCTTCCTCGTCATTATCAACATACTTAAAATAAGGATCCTTAATCAAATAGTCATCTAGTTCATCAATTAATGACTTATTGTTATCATCATCCTGAATCGCCTCCCATTCTCTTTCCAATTCCCATTGTAGCCGTCGACTAAGCTTTGTGTAATCATCAAATTGTTCATGCACCCATTCCCAGAAAGTAGTATTTGATGTTCCCTTAAGTCCTTTCAAGTATTCAATTCTACCCTTTTCTTGCAAAGCTTCAGTTTTTCGTGGGCAGTCTTCAACATTATCGTACCACTCATAATCTTCAAAGGTTACATCTTTTCCAACCCGTTTCATCCCAATAATACTTCCCCCATTACAGGTTCCGTCACTCTTATAATCACAGGTCGGCCAAACACTACTCCCATCCTTGAAAACGAAGGGTGTACAGGTGTGATTAATGTGCTCAAATTCCCATGGTTTATCCCAAACCCATGGTATTTAATCATTCCATTCGTAGTACCAGGTGTTTTTGAAATCATCATAAGTCTTGAATCCTGGTAAATCTCCAGTAAGCACATCATCGTCGACTCGAAGAAGGTAGTTAAATTCCTTGAACTGCTTGCACAAGGGTGTCTCATAATCGAACACATCAATGTCAATTCTGAATAATTCTTCAATCCCCTCATTGATTGTTGAATCATGAAGTGACGACCCATAATCGCTTTCTACTTCTTCGTCTTCACCTCTTATCCAATATACCCATAATGCATCCTTAGTAGCTCGATCCATGCTCTTATGGTTATTAAACTTACTAGCCAACCATTCTGAAAAATCAACATCGTTAGGATCGTGGTTAACGTCAAAGCAAGTCTTTTCAATCATTTTCCTTTTTATCTCCATGAACTCGTTAAATTGCTCCCTAAAATTCCGTGTCAACCATGAAGTCATAATCTGCTTGACTTCATCTGCAGGGGCAAATTTAGGACTACCATATTTAAGTTCAAGCCAATCATTGAGGGAGAGGTCCATTAATCTTACCAACTTGCCATGAAATAGTAACTCCGCCACAGCATAAATTCTGTCATCGTCCAGATAGTTCTCATTTAATCCCCAGTACTGTTCGAAATAAGGCATGTAAGAAATTTAGGTATTGCCTCCACCACAGCTTTTGTTGCTTGAGTCCATGTATGCAAGATAGAATTTCCCATCATCTTCTTCGATAGTAGTCCAGTTCAATCCTTTGGATTCAATTATAGGCCATAAGAGCAACAGTTCATCTCCAGTGTACCTTACAAATACATCATAAGAGAATACCCCTTTGTCAATGTTGCATAAACGCATGAATTCCTTAAAAGCAGCTTCAAGAGGGGTCTCCCAAGAGAATAAATCTGCATCGATCATGAGCACATTGAATGAATCTGAAAGCAAGCATTCCATAGCAAGATATCCGTTAACTGACATGTCTTCCATAGCAAAATCTGTCATCAAAGGTAAAATCATCAGTAGGATTTGTTCGCTAGAAGAGAAATTAATGAATATAGAAACGGATATAAGAATAAAAATAGCTGATGTCTGCAGACGATGCGCCGTATCCAAAAAGTTGGATACGCCGTATCTTATAATCGTTAAAATTAAATCAGACTTTATTCAGAAAATAGATACGCCGCCTAGAAATTCGAATGCGCCGTATCAATTTTAATTAATCAAAAATCGATATTTATAAAAATTAAATGCGTCGTATTAACAAAAGTTAATGCGCCGTATTTTCGTTATGTTTCAAAATACGAGATTTTTGATTCAGAAGATACGCCATATCGACAGAGATCGATGCGCCGTATCTGTTTAATAATTCGAAAACTGTTTTTAATAAAAATAATAGATACGCCGTATCTGCTAAAGCAGATGCGTCGTATGGCGTTATCGTTTAGAATTTTTTTTTTTATCAAAAACAAATACGCCGTATCTTGGGGAAAAGATGCGTCGTATCGAATTAATTAAACGCGTTGTATTTTATAAAAATTGAACGCAATACGCCGTATCTGAAAAATCAGATGCGCCGTATCGTTCGATTTAGCTCAGTACAACGATAGCAGAAAACAAAAAAAATACGAAAAATTAAAACAAATAAAATCACACAAAAATAAAAACAAAATAAAAGCAAACAAATAACACGCAAAAACAGAAAATATGCAAAATAGTACAATGAATGCAAATTAAACTAATACACAACAAAATTAGCGGTTAGATAAAAAATTAAAAACCTAATTAAAATACTAATCAAATTAACAGATAATAACAATTCACTCCCCGGCAGCGGCGCCAAAAACTTGATGTGCTGCGTGTGTCGTTGCGGTTTAGCAGTTTTAATGCCTAATCAAGTTTTAAATTTATATTTAGCCGACTTATCAATAACACACACACCTAACGAGCAGTATACCCGGTCAGTATGAATATAATGGTAAGTAGAGTGTCGATCACTAAGAGTGGAACGTATTATCAAGTTATTCTAATCAGTATTTTAATATATTAAGTTAGCTATACAACCTATTCTAACGCAAGGGTGTTCAGCCTGAGAGACTGGCACAATTTGGTTGCAATTAAATAATAAACTAAACCAATAGGCACGAATCAGCAAGTAGCACACACGTACACAGATAAATACTCGAGACAATAAGAGGGCTGTCCTTATGATAAGTAGTTTGTCACTTGTTTTATTGCTAGTGTTATATGAAGTGTATAGTTCGATGCAACGCACCGAGATTAAGTCCTTTCTCATTGGTTCTAATCTTATCGGCGAGTAAACCCTTAATGATTACTTATGACTATCCCGTTTATCTTTCTCCTACTTTTCTACAGACCATAGAATACATAGGTGATCTAATAAACAGGCGAGGGCAGAGGCATGGCGACCCGATCAATGCTCAGCTAGCCACAGAGGTTATCAATGCACTAATAAAAGTCACCAATGACATCAACATATAAACTTTAATTAATGAGAAAGCAGTTTTAAGGGAGTGCAACCTTTCCGTTGTCACATTACACAAGCCACCAATCTTGATGAATTAAAGTTTACTAACACAATAAAACAAAACTACTTAATGAATTAAACACATGCAGCACCTTCTTACAGCTCTTGTATCTTTGATTTGGGTGTGTCTTGTGCTGCTGCCTTGACTGAATTCGTCCTAGGTTTCTGGTCTTCGGTCTCGTATATAATATATGTCACATCGAATTCGTCTGGTCTTGGGGTATTTATAGTTTCTGTCTGAGGAAGATGCGGCATCTAGAGTAATGCGGCGCATGTACTTAACTTCGCGTGGGGTCCAAGATTATAATATTCAGGAATATTCGTACACCGCCAGAAGATGCGGCGTATCTTCATCTTTGGATGCGGCGCATGTCCTCTTGTATCTTGGATCGTATCTGGTGAAATATTGATAGTGATGCGGCGCATGTAATGAGTGAGATGCGGCGCATCTGGAGCAGAACAAGTTGGTTATTCTTCGTTGACCAAAGTTTCATATGCGGCGCATGGGATAAATCCATGCGGCGCATTCTTCAAAGTCAGGCAGTGGTCTTCATTCTCTTCATTCCAACAACCAATTCCAATCTTGATCATTTTACTCCGTTTTTAGTTCATAATTGCTAAGTTTCACCAAATGCTTGTTTTTACCTGAGAATTACAAAAGTAAACGATTAAGTATCAATCCTCATACATAATATAGTAAAACAAGTCAAATTAATAGGATAAATGATAGTAATAAAATGTACTTATTTGAGTTCATCAGGCGGCCCCCTTAATTTCCTAGGCGGTCCCCTTAATTTTAAGGGGGCCGCCCAACAATTAAGGGGACCGGCCATCTGGACAGTAAAATTTACTGTTTTCTTTTGCATCTTGTGACCACTTTTACCTAGCCCCAGCTACTATTTCTCCTTATGGACGAACTGGTATTGGAATCTTTCTACAAAACCTCAAAAATCAACCTAAACCAACCACATTTTGATACTATAAATTCCCTCCATACAATCACCTCTCATTCCATCATCCTTCATCATCCAAAACCACCATGTTATCACCAAAATCCTCCATCTCTAAGACTCCAAGGAAGCAAAGACTTGTTATCATACCACCAAAACAACCTTTCATAGACCTAACCCAAGATGACATCAAAACTTCATCACCACCACCTTAAAATTCATCCCCAAGTGCACCAAATGCACCATCAAAAACACCCTCTACCCATGGAGCTTCATCTTCCTCCATTCCATCCACTTCATCCATTAATGACTACATCCACACTCACCTAACATCATCACCAAGAGCATCATCACCACCATCCACTCAAGAACCTTCATACACCCAACTTGCCATTTCCTTATCACCCATCACACCTCTTGATGCTCACTACTCACCATCACCAACCCCACAACCACTCTTTCCTATACCTTGGGCATTGCTTGAAGCCCATGGTGACAATTGTCTTTGTTGCATCCATAACCGGACCATAATCTTTGGTCTTAGAGATGAAATACAATACATGTTTTCATCTCTTGAACACATGCTTACCAACCCACCACCACCACCTCCTCCACCTCCTTCACCCACTACACCACCACCACCACCACCTCCATTTTCACCCAATTAAGCATATGCAATGCTTAAAAATAATTTTTCAAAACCTTCTTGTAAGCAAGCTCCATGGAAGACCATGTACTACTAGGACGATTATGTAGTATCATTAGTTGTTTTTGGTTGTATGTTTGCATGTCTCATGTTGTAATCTTCTTGGTTGTGTATTTATACACAACACTTTTATTAAATGAATGATCTTATTCTATATGCTTGCTTATTGTTGTTACATATACTTGTGCTTCTAACATTTTTTTTTGCAAGCGTTCCATAGCTCGTTTCCTTGGTGCCCCCAAACGAGGGGGAGTACACATCAAGGGGGAGTTCTCGTCCTGACAAATTTAGTTTCTAAACCTTATCGGCATAACCTTTTTGATTCTACAAAAAGGGGGAGAAATAGATGTAAACTCACTAAATACTTGTCTAAAAACTAATTTTTAGATTTAATGAGTTTAGATTTTGTAATCATCAAAAAGGGGGAGATTGTTGATATAAATAATGCCTAAACACGTTATTAATATTTTTCGATATCTCTACGTTTTGATAATCACAAAATGTAAAATCATTAATCGGAAAATTTTGACGTAAACAAGTATTTAGTTGTAAATATCTATTTCTACAACTCAAATCACTTAAGGTATGAATGAACTAATGCTTAATGCATTATATGATCAAAGGAACATTTTCTTAATAACTAGATTTTTTATAAAACATCAAAGACATTTTATATATTTTTGAAAAACATTTTTGGTATTAAATAAAAATGTTTAATCTTTTATAAAAATATGAATTCAAATTTTTAACCAAAATCAGTTAAAATGTTCCAGAAAAACTTTCCCCACAAAAGGACAAATCTGGGCAACGGACACCTAGGGCGGCCCCCTTAATTTTACTAGGCGGCCCCCTTAAAATTAAGGGGGCCGACCACGCTCCAGTAGGTCTCCAGCTGTCCAGTTTTTCTCCTATAAATACTAGCCTTCTCCTGGATTTTTACTCACCTTTTGCACACTAAAACTTTCTGTTCTAAATCCTTTCTAAACATTGTAAATCCTTTGATCATATTTTCTTAAGCATTGGTTTCTAAGTGATCCAAGCTTCCACCACCAAAAGTGCAAAAGAAGAACTCTACTTCAACTAGTGAAGAAGTGTTATTACTTACCTCATTCAATTGTGTTGTTGTGTAAAGTGTTGTATAGTTGTGATAAGTAGATCTAAGTGTAATTACGTAGTGGTGTTGTAAATTAGTTGTGAAGTAGTTGTGAATAAGTAGTTGTGAAGTAGTTGTGAAGAAGTATCGTGAAGTTGTCGTGAAGAAGAAGTCGTGAAGAAGTCGTGAGCCGTTGTGAAGAAGTCGTGATTAAGTCGTGTAGAAGTTGTGTATAAGTTGTGAGATTGGTTCTAGCTACGATTAGGACTCGACATCTATCTTTGTGTCCTTAAGCCGGTGTAAGCTAAGGTTGTGTAAGGTTTCTCCGCCATAAGGGAGTTTGTTGACATAGTGAAGAAAACTCTCGAGTAGGTGACTCGAGGAGTGGAGTAGGGCAAGGAAGGTGTCCTTGTAGCCAAACCACTAAAAATCTCCGTGTTGTGGTTTGATCTTTCCATCTCTCTCTTTTATTTCATTATATTTACCTTACTTGCATTACTTATCTATATTTGTTTATATATGTTCATATTGATCAAGAGTTGAAGTCACATAAGATAGAATCGAAGTTTTAAAAAGTAAACAAAAGTTTTCAAAAATTAAAAAGACGTAAAACTATTCAACCCCCCTTCTAGTTTTCCACATCTCCATCTGTGTAAGTAAAAAAAAAAAAAAAAAAGTATGTTAAAAACAAGTAAGTTAAAAAAAACAAGAAGTAACTTGATCTTAATGACGCATGTTAAGAGATAAATTACTTACATAAGCCGTCTCGTTTTCTTTTGTTTTAAATCTGCCCTTTCTTGAATGCCTCTTCCTCCATGTTTCGATGAGGTCTTCATTTTTCCCCGCATTCTTAACCATCTATACATACAATATAAAATAAGTTAATAACGAGCTATATATAAACAATATATAGACCTTTAAAAATCACAAAAATTATAATGAGTAATCGTTTCTTCCTTGTACGAATGATTGTCTCCCTTGGTGAGTTAGTATCTTGTTTTTAGCTCGGTTATCTGCATTTTTGGCAGATTTTGCCATCCGTTCCGGTTGGGACCACCAGTCGACCAACATCTCCCATTCCTCTTGGCTTCTGTTAAGCCACACTTTCGGCGGCGACGGCTGTTCCCTTGCCGCCGTGGGGTTCTCTTGTGTATCAAAGTATCGAGACTTGATCCTATGTTTATTTTTGCGATATAGTAACCGCATCTGAAGTTTCTGCCCAAGAGATACCCTTTCCCCCACCGTATATACACACTCCCCAACCGTCACTTGGCGCTCGTCATTTAACCAAGGGGCGATGTTGATATAGGTCTGCAAATAAATATACGCATTTAAATAAACACACAATTTAAATATAACACGCAATTCTAAACGGTCGATAACAATAAGAATAGAAATAAAATAAACAATTAATACCTCGAGTACGGGAAATATATGAGCCTTAAAAGGCTCTGGAATTTGTTCCCACTCGTAGTCAAGGGGAAGTGGCCTAACTTGTTCCCCGATAAGACTACTCAACTGCGGTGCATACGTGCCTACAGGTAAGAAGGTGCCTTGATCATCGTAATCAAAGTTGATCGGCAAAGGTTGATTATTATTCTCTTTAAGCGCCCTCTTTAAGGCCCGATTTGACGTCTCACCCGCCATCATCGAACCTGTTAATACAAATATCGACCTAAAAACGTTATTTATATTTTACGATCTTTGCTATATTTTGTTAATGGCAATTATAAACTTTATCTTTAGCAAAGCATAAATATAAATTAAAGTCTTTTACATTTATAGTAAAAAGCTTTTAAAACTCATCATAATATGCTAAATTCATCACTAGGATACATATTACATACATATATACATTAACATAATTTACATTTTTATTCTAAAAATGGAAATATGTTCATGACATCATTGCATACATCATTTGGATATCTTTTAGATATCTTGAAGATTTAGTGAATATCATGGAAAGATCTTCAAGCAAAGAATTGGATTTGATAAGATCTTGGTTAGATTTGGAAAGATATTTGGAGATTGGCTGTCAGAGACTGGCGGAACCAAATGGCATAAGGGACGGACCCCAGGATTTTGGTCCGCCCAATCCGTGAACTGTTTGATCAGTTTGCCTATAAATAGCAAGCTGCTCATTCATGTTCAATCATCACTCACATAACATAAACTACATTATATATTCTTTCATATATTACTAACCCATTCATTCATTCATTTCATTTGTAGTGATCTTTCTTTTGTAGCAAAAAGATCAAGCATCACAAGCTTCAACATACTATTGCAAGTCTTGTTAGTTTAGATACTGTGTGATTTTGTAGTTTATCACACATCTTTGTTGTACCAAACATTCAGTAGTGATCGGTTAGTGTTTTAGTGCTCAAAACACATAGAGTGTCGGGAGTGGTTGTGCCCTTGTAAAAGAACTCGGTATCTAGCTTAGTACCGGAAAAAGTGTAAGCAACGTTAGGTTGGTTCTACCTCGAACTAGAACTCGGTATCTAGCTTTGTACCGGAAAAAGTGTAAGCGACGTGTGTAAAGGTTTTCTCCGCCAAGAAGGGAGCTTGTTATTTCTTAGTAAAGAAAAACTCTCGAGTTAGAGGCTCGAGGAGTGGAGTAGGGCAAGGAAGAGAGTCCTTGTAGACCGAACCACTATAAACCTCCGTGTTGTGGTTTGATTGTTTCTTTCCTTACTTGCTTTACTTATATTGCTTGATTGTTTGCATTAAGTTGAAATCACGTTAAGTATTCAAAGCGAATTAATTTTAAAATGGTAAAAACTATTCAACCCCCCTTCTAGTTTTCCAAAATTGGCATCAGAGCTACGTTACTCAAGATTTTCAAAATATATTGTATTTTAAAACTTCAAACGATCAATGGATTTTGAAAACTTCAAAGAAGGGAAATCTATGCAAAGACCACCACTATTTGAACTAAATTGTTTTATATATTGGAAAAACCGTTTTGAAACTTATGCGAAGTCAAAGGATATAGATCTATGGTACATTATTATAGAAGGTGACCATAAACCCATAATTAGATATATATCAAGTGGTCGGGACGAGGGTACTTCTCACAGTGATGAGCAAAAGAAGTTGATTGCCAAAAATAATGAAGCTAAAATGATGCTTTACAATGCTTTACCTAAGAAAGAATATGAAAGAGTCTTTATGTGTAAAACCGCTAAAGATATTTGGCAATCATTAATTATCACTCATCAAGGGAACTCACAAGTCAAGGATAACAAAATTGATCTTCTTGTTCAACAATATGAACAATTTGTTATCCCTGAAGATGAGACCATTGATAGTGCATTTGCTAGGTTTAATACTATCATTACTTCTCTTAAAGCACTTGACGAATCTTTTTGTAGTAAGAACTTTGTCAGGAAATTTCTTAGAGCACTTCATCCGAAGTGGAGAGCAAAGGTGACGGCCATTGAAGAATCCAAGGATCTTTCAAGCATGTCACTTGACGAGCTTATAGGAAATCTCAAAGTTCATGAGATGGTTATGGAAAAAGATTCAGAGATAGTTAAGGGCAAAAAGGAAAAGATCAAGTCCATTGCCTTAAAAGCTAGGGTAGAGTCAAGTGATGATGAAGAGTCTAGTTCATGTAGCAAAGATGAAGAGTATGCCATGGTCGTAAGAGATTTCAAAAAGTTCTTTAGGAGACGAGGAAATTTCGTAAGATAACCTCGTGAAGAAAAGAAATCCTTCCGGAAAGACCGTGATGATAAGAAAGGTAAAGGAGATAGAAAGTGCTTTAGGTGCGGAGATTCTAGTCATCTAATAGGAGAATGTCCGAAGCCACCGAAGAACAAGACTCAAAGAGCCTTTGTTAGTGGTTCTTGGAGCGATAGTGAAGATGATGACGAAGAGCCTAAGAACGAATGGCTCATGACTCAGAAGAGGTATGCTTAAAAGTCGGGTTAGAACCAGATGAGTGGATAAAAGACAGCGGGTGTTCAAGGCACATGAAGGGAAATAAAAGCCTTTTCTCAACCTACCAACCATATGACATAGGTAACGTTACGTTTGGTAGTAAGCTTAATAGTAAAATCGTCGGAAAAGGTACAATCTCTCATGACTCTCTCTGTATTGATGATGTTGCTCATGTAGATAACTTAGGTTTTTAGTTGCTTAGCATTAGTCAACTATACCGTAAAAAGTATAACGTCCTTTTCAGTGAAAATGGAAGTAAAATACTTAAAGATGGTATAACCGTAGGAAAAGGTGTTTTGAAGAATAACGTATACGTTATGAAATTAGACAAAACATCTAAAGACAAACTTTGTCTCACCTCCTTAGACGACAACTCAACTATGTGGCATAGACACTAAGGTCACGCCAATATGAGTCTAATCCAATCTCTATCATCTAAGGAACTCGTTAGGAACCTACCCAAGTTGAAATACGACCAACACTTTTGTGATGCTTGCAAAATTGGAAAACAAGATCATAATAGCCATAAGGCTAAAAACATGGTGTCCACATCTAGGTGTTTAGAATTATTGCATATGGATTTGTTTGGTCCATCCACTATACAAAGTTATGGAGGAAACTTCTACACTTTGGTAATAGTAGATGATTATTCTAGGTATACTTGGGCTAAGTTTTTGAAAACTAAAAATGAAGCATTTGATAAATTTGAAATTCTAAGTAAGAAAATTCAAAATCAAATAGGAAATAGTATTGTGTCAATAAGAACAGACCATGGTCGTGAATTTGACAACGAAACTCAATTTGGAGCTTTTTGTGATGCTAATGGCATAACACATAACTTTTCAGCTCCGCGTACTCCTCAATCTAATGGTGTAGTAGAACGTAAAAATATAACACTTCAAGAAATGAGTCGAACAATGCTAAATGAACAAAACATACCACAAAATTTTTGGTGTAACGCCGTTGATACATCCACATATATCCTAAATAGAGTTTTAATTAGATCATTTTTAAATAAAACTCCATATGAACTTTATCGAGGGAAAAAGCCTACATTAGGATATTTTAGAGTTTTTGGAAGCAAGTGCTTCATTTTAAACACTAAGGATTATCTCACCAAGTTTGACCCAAAGTCTTATGAAGGATTATTCCTTGGATACTCACAAAATAGTAAAGCCTATATAGTTTTGAATAAAGAAACCTCAAGAGTCGAGGAATCATTGAACATAACATTCGACGAAAGTCCACCTCCCTCTAAGACATCACCTTTGGTAGATGATGACTTAGTTGAAAGTCAAATGGTTGAAAACCAAGAAAATGTAGAAAATGACAAGGAAGATGAACCCTTAAATAGAGAAATAGTCAATGTTAAAGAATCTAAAAGTCATCCATTAGATAATGTCATAGGAGAAATTAATGAAAGAACAATAAGATCAAAAGTTCAAAACCAAAGTAATTTCTTTTGTTTTGTTTCAACTATTGAGCCTAAAAATATAAATGAGGCCATAAAAGATGAATCTTAGGTCATAGCGATGCAAGAAGAACTAAACCAATTTGTTAGAAATGACGTTTGGACATTAGTCCCTCAACCTAAATGTCAAACCATAATTGGAATGAAATGGGTGTTTAGAAATAAAATGGATGAAAATGGTGTAGTGTCTAGAAACAAAGCTAGGCTAGTAGCTCAAGGCTACAATCAACAAGAAGGTATAGACTACGACGAAACATTTGCACCAGTTGCTAGGCTCGATTCAATTAGAATACTACTTGCATATGCATGTGCATATGACTTTAAACTTTTCCAAATGGATGTTAAAAGTGCATTTCTTAATGGTTTTATTAATGAGGAAGTGTATGTCGCACAACCTCCCGGCTTTGCTGACTTTGAAAAACCTAATCATGTCTACAAACTTAAAAAAGCTTTATACGGACTAAAGCAAGCACCAAAAGCTTGGAATGATCGACTTAAGACTTTCCTAGTTGAACATAAGTATACCATGGGCCTAGTAGACAACACTCTTTTCACTAAGTTATGTGACGATTTCTCAAAAATCATGCATGATGAGTTTGAAATGAGTATGATGGGAGAACTAAACTTTTTCTTTGGACTCCAAATTAAACAATTAGAAGATGGGATATTCTTCAACCAATCTAAGTATATCAAAGATATGCTTAAGAAATTTGGTCTTGAAGATTCCAAACCTTTGAAAACACCCTGTCTTCAGAAACCAAACTCACAAAGGATGAAGAAAGTGAATCCATAGATATCACTAAATATAGAGGAATGATTGGTAGTCTACTTTATGTTGGGTTTTATAGATATGATGATACAAAACAAGAAGAATGAAACATGAGGGACTATTTGTGACAAAGAGGAAAACTACAAAGATAAGAAGTTAAAGAAGATATTTTAGGAAGGTTCCTAATAAATATCTTCATTATTAATAGTTATCTCTTTGTGTAAACCTACTCCTCTATTATATAAAGAGGATAGGGGCTGTTATTATTTGTATGGGTTAAGATGTAACTCCATCAAAGGTGTGTGTGTAAACCTAGGCGTATGGTTCTTATGTTAGACGCCTAGAGTTCATGTTTGGTTTAAGCCTCAAAGATCTTTGATCCCTGTTAGAGTGTAACCGTGCTATACTTGATCACATAACATTGAGGCTGTTGGTATTGTTAGTTTTAGAGATGAAGACGAAGAAACCTTGTAGCAATAATAATGGTTATTAGTTTGTTATTCCGCTGTGCATCGTATTGTTATTAATCGTTATTATTGTGTGATCCCTAGATGAGTTCTAACCAACCTTGAGCTATAAACGACCTTCACACTTTATCTCACAGCTAGTAGACCCGACATTATGTTTAGTGTTTGTCTATGTGCACGCTTTCAAGAAGATCCCAAAACATCCCATCTTGAAGCCGTTAAATGGATTTTTAGATATATTAAAGGTACTACACACTTAGGATTATGGTATCCCAAAGGGACGGGAATTGAAACCATAGTGTATGCCGACTCAGACCATGCCGGTGACTATGTCGATAGAAAAAGTACAAGTGATATTTGTACTTTTGTTGGACATTGTCTTACCGCGTGGTTCTCCAAGAAACAAACGGCTCTAGCAATTTCAACAACTGAAGCCGAGTACGTGTCAGCAGGAAAAGCTTGTCAACAAGCACTATGGATGAAACAAGCTCTCATTGACTATGGGATTCAACTCAACGACATCCCTATTCTCTACGACAACAAAGGAGCCATCGACCTTAGCAAGAATCCAGTTCAACATGCTAGAACCAAACATATAGAAATTCGTCACCACTTTCTACGCGACAATGTTCAAAAAGGAAACATTTCTATCGAGAAAGTTTCCTCAGAAGACAACATTGCCGACATCCTCACAAAACCTCTTAAGAGAGAACCCTTTAACCTTCTTAGACTTGGTTTAGGATTAATGGAACCTAATGTGTAGTTAAAATCTTAGCTTGAACCTTAGATTAACCAAACACGACAAAAAAAAACTATCTGCATAACAGTTCCCACGGAACCAATTGATAACAAGTACGGAACCCACTTTTTGGTTCCACCAAATCCGTGGCTTCCTGAGATTGTTTTTAAGTATATTAAACAAACACTCATGCACTGTTTATCACATTCCCCAAAATACACAAGTAACTAGAACTCGACCCATAGCAAACCAAATTCAGAATTTAGGCATTCTACCACAACCAATTTGTGCTTTAATCCTCTCTGTAAGTATCCTAACTATATCTACATTCTTGATCTGAGTCTAGGATTTCTATTTCTTGCACAAAATCAAAACTTGAGGTTTATGCATATTTTTGTAAAATCATGAAGCATATTTGTTAAATCACATAACTAATCATGTTTTCCTTAGTTAGGAATTGCATATCATAAGGCATTATCACAATTCACCAAAAATCCCATGTCAAATTCTTGCAAAAATCTTCTCACAACTAGGGAAAACGGTTTTTGCACATTGTTCATACAAATAAAAACGTTATGTTTTAAACATCATTTGCATAATGTCTCTTGAATGCTAAAGGGAATACATAACTAATATGTATTTTCGGGTACATTCAAATGAAGCTACATTAAATTAGGAGCATTTGGGTTATCTCTCGTTTTGTTATAAAATTTGCAAAACAAAATTTTCATGCATTAAAAGGAGTCGAGATAACTACACCTCCACATTGTCCCCATATAGGCACACACTAGAACTTTATATACGTATTCTCGTTAGTTTTAACTAAACTATGTAATTTTCGTGTCTAGGATAATATCATGCCTCCCGTAACATACTACGACCACAAAGACACCCTTAACTACCTACCTAAACATCATAAAACAAAGGGACTCTCAAACGACCAAGTTAAGATATTTAAGGCTTTAGAAAAGAGGTACGTACACGAGGGTAGAACCATAGACCCCTCATTCTTATAAGGAACCAACATCCAAGAACAACTAGCCGCCATCAACTTTGATTGTCTTTTGGACATAGACGAACCTATAGTTCCTAGATTTGTGCTAGAATTCTATGCTAGTGTCGTTCTTAGTTCCAATGACTATGGTCTCATAAGCATCTATTTCAAAGTCAACCAACACGAATTCACCATCCCTTTGAACCAATTCGTGGAAGTCTTAGGAATTCCGGGTGTAGGTACTTGTCTTTACACCGACAAGTGGTCATTGTCAATCCTTGAATCCATTGTTGATCGTATGCCTCCATACGACACACCCTTAACTCCAAACGAAACCATCCGAGATCATCTCTTCATCCCTAGGAACACCCACACTAGGACAAACCGACAAGGCCGTAAGGTTGATAAAGACCCGTTTGGCATGGAGCTAAATGAGCTTAGGCCCCAATTCAAGAAGTTAGAAGAAATTCTTCGGGCAAACGTTATATGCACCATAGGAAATAGGGATCATCTCAATGCTAGCCTTTGTTATATGCTCTATTGTGTGTCCACCCATCAACCCTTCAACCTAGCTTACTATGTCGCCAAGAGAATGGCCGACATTCCGGTGTTAGGAACCACCGCCATGCCTTACGGGATGCTTCTCACCCGTCTCTATAGAGCTTTTTCACCCATTCCTCCTAACGCTAGAGGTTTCCTCCCAGACTACTCTCTCATTCCCCATACTTTTGTACCCCTAAGTGACCATAGAGTAGTGGTGTTAAAAGGAAAACGTGCTCATCCGTAAGTGAGGATGGCAGACTGCCTAATTCTAGGATTCCTCCTCCAGAATATTTGAGCCAACTTCTACCTATTGAGAACCAATCTGAGGAATTCAAACAAACAAGAGGAATGATGAAGAACATTGGGCGTTGGATAATGAAGCTCAACAAGAAAATCGACAAGCAGTGAGGAAATAGGGAGTGTTTGGTACAAACAATTTGAAACAATGATGTGTTGAATTGTTATGTTTTTAGGATATTATCTTGTTGTTAAACATCTATGTGAACTAACTTGACAATGAAGGAAGATAACACTTGATGTTATAAATTTTCTGTGTTTAAGCCACTGTTTAGCTTAACTTTCATATATGGTAAGTTCAAAATCATCCGTTTGATCTATATGTTACCATGTGTTTGAACCTGTGTTTTTGTTTTAGTCAACCACTATTAATTAATTACATATGATTTAGGATAATTTTCAGGATTTCAACGGGTTTCGGGTACTTAGAAATGCCCTCTGTAAAGAAATTTCGATCGGCGGATATGACGGAACCAAAATACGGGTTCCGTCTGTTCAAATTTTTGGCTAAGCCAAAATAAGCCCCACGGATTCCGCGGAACCAAAAACAGGGGTCCGCCTTTGTTATCATTTGGCTCCGCGGATCATCAGTCATATTTTTAAACTTTTAGTTCAATCCCGCACTCTAGATCATTGATTCTTGAATTAGGACTCCATTACTGATACTTCATCACATTAGGATCATCTTAGCAACGTTAGACCAATAGGAACACAATTTCCCACCAAAATTTAAAAATTCAAATTTCCACTCAAGTTACCTTTCTGTAACAAGCAAGGAACCCTCAAATTGGTTCCTTGCAATCCGTAGATCAATCAAATCATAAGATTTCCCACTCACCCTTTGCATTTACTACATATCTCCTCAAACTTACTCAACTCCATCTCTATGGATTGACTTTGGTGATATGACAAGTTCATTTTCTTCTTACAAATCATTAGGAACCAACATTTCTCTATGGATCAACATCAAATCCAAACACAAAGTTCCATAAACCTTATTGTCTATAAATTAGAAGCTTTAGGATGATCATAATTCACACCTTTACCATCATTTCTAATAGCAATTTCTGCATATATCACCATCACTTCTCTTCTCAAACAATGCCTAAGTCAAACAACTCATCCACAAGCAGACCACACAAAAGGATGGCTCGAATGAGTGTCAGACCTTGTTGTTTCGTGAATCTCAATTCTTCATCAGAAGAGTCTTCACCATTGAACATTTCCTCACCCATTGCTAATGAAAACTTCCTAACTCTATCAACTCCAACACCACCTCATATCATCATCAACACTCCACCACCAACCATAACTCCAGTAGCTACCACACCACCACCCGCTCCATCTCAACCAACTAGATCACCATCACCTCCACATTCACCACAACTTCAGCCCATTGAGGTGTTTGCAACTCCACCAACATCATCTCACCCATATTTAGAAACTTTGGAAGACCTTCCACCTAGGTCCACCAATCCACCACCTATGCCTTTTGAGGTAGAATCCTCACAAGGAGAACCACTTCTTTTCTATCCCATTTATAGGGACATTCATGGTCCACTTTACCGGGATCAAGCTCCACAACAACCTCAACCTCAACCCCTTTCACCAACATCCACCCTTCAAGCCATTGATGAGGGAATGTGGATAAACCAACCCCAAACCCATGGCGAGATCAATGAGGAACTTGATCGTCTTTACGCCTTCTCCAACATGGTAGATTCCTACCTAAATGAGGCTATGGATTTACAATCCACCTTGCTAGCTTTCATCATGTCTCCCACATACATTCCACCACCTCCACCATCAAACAACCAACCACCATCACCTCTGTTGGAATTTAAATAACTTGACAATAAACTAAATAAATAAACACATCAAAGCACGTATAGCGGAAGCAAGGATCTTAATTTAACATGTACAAAGTATTACCGAATAATAAAAGTAAACGTACCTTGATCCTAGTAAGAACAAGGATCGAACTTGAATTCTTCTTCTCTTGAACAAAGAATAGAATTACCGTGAAATCCCTTACCTTTGTGTTTCACAATCCAAGATGAATAACTAAAGTAAGTTATTACCGAACTCTTGTACACACGTACTATAACCAATCAAGTATTGATGCTAGTGAATGAACACGTAAAACCAAAACAATTTTGTTTAACATGAAAAGCAATGGATCGACACTCAAAGACGGTGTACGGTCGGTTTTGAGAGATAAGAGAGGAAGAACACAAATTTAGGGTTATAGCAATGCATAAGGTAAAATAACTAATAACCCTTCAATTGTATTTATAGGTAAAACCTATCTTGGAGCAAAAGAAAGCCATCGAATGGGTTGGAATACCCACAGGCCGATCGGCCAACCCAATGGAATGGGTTTCTAGATCTTTCTTTAGCTCCTAATTTCACTTACGGTCCTCCCTTTATTCCCTAACGGTCGTTAGTCAATTCCGTTAATTACTTAACGTCCATTAGTTATCATTTCGTGTCCAAATAATTAAAATATATAACAATTATACATATTAATTATTTACTTGATCATTCATACGTAAAGTGTGCAATCCCTCGGTCCCGAGTTCGAATCTAGACATACACGATTAATATTTTTCCATTAAACTCTAACAGCTCCCACTTGGAAATCTATTAAAAGTGTAATGACATTGGTTAACGTCTAGCAACACGCCAATGCCCCTAGTACAACTCGGGTGGTGGTCTCCTGGAAAAACCATTAGATGATAAATCATCACACTCATCCTTTTGTTTCTAATACCACATTAATAAAGATACGGATCTAAGTCATTCTTTATTAATAATTCTGTTTCTCGTTGTTTATGATTAAATAAGATTACCAAATCTTCTGAACTATTCAGGGAAGATCTTGGGTGTGGCACACATACATCTTACCAATCCTACGAGGGGCCTGTAGGTCCACGGTTATGGATCTAAGTAGCCTGTGTTAGACAATAGATAACTTGAATAAATACAAATTAATCTATATGAGAAACTCTCAACAGTATATTGATTGTTAATGCGGAATCTTAACAAACAATAAGTATGAAGAACACAACTATGATTACTAACTTTATATTACTATTAAACTTTCAATTTTCATGCTAAACATAATGTCGTAGGGTTCCTTTTATACTCTAAGGAAACCCTAATGTTACAAAACGTGTGAAAGGATAAACACATCTTCTAATAAGATAACTAATACGTATATATCCTTTCCTAACATATAGCTAACAAACTATTCTGTTTAACATAAACAAACTTAACTAATAATACCTACCAGACTTAACTATATTTGCTAGTCTTAACTTTGTACTGGCAGACTTAACTAAGCTAGCAGACTTAACGAATACATCAGCAGACTTAAGTCTGTTCTATAATAATTCCCAACAATCCTCCCTAACTTGATCTTCATACGCCATGAACTTCAAGTTTCTTTCTTGATAAGCTTCCTGAGGATGTTGAAATCTAACCTTTGCAATTATTTTGAACTGCAACTCTTTAAATGATCAAATCTGAACTGTGCAGCATCTTTTATCAGCAATCTTTACACCATCTGATCTTTGCAGCAACATTGACTGTTTGTACATCAATTCATAAAGTTTCATACTATTCTAATCACTTCCAGGTGTTTTAACTCCTGTGAGAGGTGAATCATTGAAAATTTAATGGATTTGATGTCACTTTACCAATTAGCCATTATCTCTGGAGTAGCCAGTGTTTGGTGTAAAACCATGGTACATTGATAACCATTTCAACTCTTTGTACATGAAACATGGTGAGTTGAAATACCATATGATTTTTAGCAAATCATCAGCTATCAATGGATTTGATTTGTCTTTACCAAAAGCCGTTTGCTTTTGGACTAGCCAATTCTTTGGTGGAATGCAGTCATCACCTTGGTGAATTGATAACCAGTTATGAATTTTCACAGTCTTTACCACAAGCCATACTCTTGTGGGCTAGTCAACTCTTCACTATCATATATATGGTGAGTTGATTACCATACAATTTTTGGCAAATTGTCAGCCATAAACGGATTTGAGGTATCTTTACCAGAGCCGTTTGCTCTTGGATTAGCCAGTCCTTATGTGGATTAGACATGGTAGACTGATGACCATTTGTTGTGTTAGTGCAAAGTACCTTCACTAAGTGAGAAACTCCATTAATCCCACTTATCAGCTTAGAAAATTCTTTCAAACACCCCAAACTGCTTCCTTTTGGGATTGCATTTCAATTAACTGCAATTGCTGATAATATACCTCATCTTTCTTATCACCCAAAAGCTTCTTCTCAAGCATCTTCTTGCATACCCTGGGGTGTAGAGGATACTCAACCTCTGTCAACATATATATGTGTGCAGTCTGCAGAGTCAAACAATGAACTTGACAACTGTCAAAGTATCTCCATCTCACCACTTCTTGTTGATAGGGTAGCTTCCAAATTTTATCAGTCTTAGATGGTGGATCAAACATGGTCTTCAAGTCTTCCCAAAGAACTATTTCAAATTCTTCTTCTGGTCTGATATCTCCATACTTGATCATCATCAGCTTATATAACTCCTTGAGAGCATCTCTGCTCAAATCATTAAGTAATCCTGGAAAATTAACATAAATAACATATGTATTATCTTCCCTGATTATTTGATAAGCCTCTTTCTTACCAGTTTTAATGATCTGCCATCTGACAATCTTGGAAGGTTTTGCTGAGCTTTCAGGAATTGAACCCATTGTGAATGAATCAGAAGAAGGTTCTTCTTCCTCTTGCACATCCTCCTTAGTGAGTGACTTACCCTTCTTAGCCACTCTTTTTCTTCTAGTCCATCTCAAAATAGGTTTCTTAACTTCTACTTCTTCCTTTACAAGTTCACCTTTTGAACTATCAGGTACCTCTTCAACATCCATTACCTTTTGCCTTTTAAAACTTCTTCTAATTGAATCTTCATAATCAATAGGATTGTAATTCTGATCCATTTCATAAGCTTTGAGATACATACCTTCAATCTCTTCATATGTCTTTCTTTTCATCCATTCAAAAGTAGAATGCTCCATATTCTTTAAATAATGCTTCATGTAAGCCATCTTCTCCTGCTTTGATTGTTTCTTGGTAGTACTTTTCTTCTTTTGTGTCTGTTTAATCTTCTCCATCATATCTCCAAGAGTTTTTGTTTCTCTTCTGGCATTAATGAAATCTGCAAGCTGTTTTGCTCTTTCTTCAACTGTCAGACTTTCATTAGCCTTTAGTTCTTCCAGCTTTGCCTTTAATTCAGCATCATCCTCAATCATAGACATGAATGGATCGTTGTTAAACTCCTCTTGCAGCTTCTTTGCAAGTGATTCATCCATTTTCTTTAGATCAGCAAGCCTTGCCTCTTCAGCTTGAATTCTTGCAATTTCAGCCATACTTGATTGTTCCTCTCTGATTTGCCTCTTTGTTTTCTTAGGCTGAGAAGTTTTTTGAAGTACTTGATTTCCTTCTCTTTGAGTACCAGCTCCAGAACTAACTTGATCACCAGACTTAAGTTGATCACCAGACTTATCTTTCTCACTGACAGACTTAACTGGATCATCACCAGAATTGACTTCTTCTGTCACCAACTTCTTTCTTAGCCTTCTCTTCTTTTGACTTTGACTAAGAGTTTTAGCTAAAATCTCTGCTGCTTCCAATCCCTCAAGACTAATATCAGTATCACCAGAAGATTTTGCTTGAGCAGGAGTCTGAAAGATTGTTTCTTCACCCAAATTCCTCCCCTGTTTGGAAGAATTTTCATCTGCAACACCCTCCTTATCACTAAAGACAACCCCTTTTGCTTTCATAACATTCTCCATCTTCTTAACTTTTCTGACCAAAGTTACTATAGCATTGCCCATGGTTTGTTTTGTCTCTTTAAGATCCTTTTCCAACTCAGATATCCTTTGAACCAATTGAGGAGCCAACTGTGAAAGAGCATCCACAGACATTGGAGTTGACTCCTCCTCATGAGTTGGAGTTTCAACCTGGGTTTGCTAAGGTGAAGGTAGTGGGGGAGTAGGTGATGGTGGTTGTTGTTCAGGTGAGCTAGGGCATTTGCAGGCTCCTCAGCTGCATGATGCGGTTGAGAGTGTGCTTCACTTCCAGATGATGATGTACCTGCATTGTCAGTACCAACAGGCAACATAGCAGCTAACAATGGTTTATGTGCCCCCTTAAAGCCCCTTTTCATGTTACTAAAAATTTTATCCTTGAAGGGCACACACAAGTAAGGCAATTTGTGTTCAGTTTCAACATTCAAAACCATTTGAAGAAAATGAGGGTACATAAAAAAACTTGTGTTTACTTTTCACATTTGCCACCATGCCATCAAATATTAGTTTGGAAAAGTTGAAACTTTTACCAAGTGAAAGACAGACCATTGCAGAAGCAATATTACTTCCAAATTGATCTCATCCCCCACTCTTAGAACTTAGACAGTGTAGCAAATGATGGATTAAAAATCTCCACTGAGGTGAAAAATGGCTTTTCCAAAACGTGAATGTACCATCAGTAGGATATCCTATATTACCCATACCTTCTAAAATCATATTATTTGACAACATAACTTCCCCTAAAGCATCATCCAAGTAAAGACTACTTCTAATGGATGCTTCAGTGACTGAATACTCATTGTTATCAATAGTTTCCCTTAACTCTAGAGTCCCATCAGCAAGAGTTTCGGAAGTAGAAGTCTCCCAAAACTGTTTGACTAGGGAATCATAGATAGTGGGATTGTGAATTAAGGCATACCTGATATGAGAGCCTTTCAAGAAGTCCACTATTTGTTCAAAGCCTTCGCTCTTGGTTGGTTTCTTCAAGAAACCCACTTGGTTGTGCTTATCACAGTATTTGAGTTGAGCCATAGATGAGCAATGAATTTTGAAAGTACTGGTTGAATGCCGTATTAGGGTTTGGATGCTGGTTGTTTAAAAACAGAGTAATCTTGGCCGAAAATAAAAATAATAAAAGTGGAATAAATAATGGATAAAGATGAAAAATGAATCAAATGTTATCCATATATACCTCTTAGGGCAAAAAAAATGGTAACGGTACTATTGAAACAGGAAAAATCATTAAACGTATGACCAGACCTAACGGTAAAAAAATTAATTACGTTTTAACATTACCAGACTTAACGTTGGTCAACCAGTATTAATGGTGACTCACCAGACTTAACAAAAACACCAGAAAAACACAAACAAAACTCATTAGCAAAGCTTCCAATCACCATCAATCCATGCTTTACCTGGAAAAATTAGTCTAAAACCAAGAAAATATACAACCATATGCTGTTGCAACCAGAATTAAGACCTACTCATTGCCAGAATTAACTCTAAAGCTACCAGAATTAAATCTACTTAATACTTGTACTATTATACAAACTATACATTTAACCTCCCCTTAAATGTAGCTATGGGTTTACCATTCCAATATTAACCACTAAGAAATTGAACCTAGGTCCATCAAAAGCTTTGGTCAATAGATCAGCTACATTAAAGTCTGTGTGTATCTTTTCCACCCTAATCAATTTCTTTTCAAAGCAATCTCTTATAAAGTGATGCCTTATTTCTATGTGTTTGGTCTTAGAGTGATACACTGGGTTCTTTACTATACAGATAGTACTTTCATTATCAATGTGAATTATAGTATTCATGAAATTCAAACCATAATCCAGCATCTGATTTTGGATCCACAAGACTTGTCCACAACAATTTGCAGCAGCTACATACTCAGCTTCAGTTGTAGATGTAGCCACAATGGTTTGCTTCTTGCATTGCCATGAAATCAATCTTCTGCCAAGAAATTGACAACCTCCAGTTGTGGATTTCCTGTCAAGACTTGCTCCAGCATAGTCACTATCTGAATAGGCTTCCAGGTCAAACGATGACTCTCTAGGATAACAAAGACCCAAATTGGGTTTGCCCTTTAGATATCTAAAGATTCACTTCACAGCATGAAGATGTGAAGTCTTGGGAGTAACCTAAAAACGAGAACATGCACAAACTGCATACATAATATCAGGCCTAGAGGCAGTTAGATATATAAGAGAACCTATCATAGATCTGTATAGGTGCACATCCACATCATCAGCATCCTCATCTTTTGTTAATGGCACCTTGTTCTCCATTGGAGTGACTGTTGCCTTCACACTTGCAAGATCAAACTTCTTTAGCATCTCAGCAACATACTTGTCTTGAGAAATGAAAAGTCCATCTTCCTTCTGTTTCACTTGCAGTCCAAGAATGAATGTGAGCTCACCCATTGAACTCATCTGAAATCTGCCTTTCATCAATGCCTCAAATTCTTCACACCAAGACCTTTTTGTGGATCCAAAGATGATATCATCTACATACACTTGCACTAGAATGATATCCTTCTTGTTCCTTTTAATGAACAAGGTCTTGTCAATGACACCCCTCTTGTATCCATGCTCCTCAAGAAATTTGGAGAGTGTAGCATACCAAGCTCTGGGAGCTTGATGTAATCCATACAAAGCTTTGATTACTTTGTAAACCTTCTTGGGATGAGCAGGATCAACAAAACCAGGAGGCTGGTGAACATACACTTCTTCTTCTATAGTTCCATACAGGAAAGCACTCTTGACATCCATTTGATAAACTATGAATCCCATGTAGGATGCAAAGGCCAAAAATAACCTGATAGCTTCAATTCTAGCTACAGGTGTAAAAACCTCATCATAGTCTATCCCTTCCTCTTGTCTGTATCCTTGGGCCACCAGTCTTGCCTTATTTCTGACTACTACTCCTCTTTCATCTTTCTTGTTTCTGAAGACCCACTTTGTGCCAATTACTTTTGCTCCACATGGTAGATCTACAAGAACCCATACCTTTTGCAACTTAAACTGCAACAGCTCTTCCTGCATTGCTTCCACCCAACTTTCATCTTCTAATGCTTCAGAAACCTTGGTAGGTTCCTTTTGAGAAAGGAAACATGCAAAAAGATAGTGTTGTTGATCTTTGTGATTGTTCCTTTGCTGCTTCTTAAGAAAACTGAAAAGTGCATGAGCTTCTGACTGTGTCTGCACTTTGCTTCTAGTTTGAACTGCTGACTTAGGATCACCAAGTATTTGACTTTGTGGATGAATATTGTGAATCCTAAGTGTAGGAGCTTGACTTACATCCACTTCTGTGGGTAAGTTATTGAAATCAATAATTACTCCTTCATCATCATAAGAAGCTTCATCAAAGATCCCTTCACTTGGCTTGTCAAAGATTTCAAGCTCTGGCATCTCAGAATTATCAAAAACATCAGTTGGAGTAGGATCAGGCTTAGCAGAATTAACTAAGTCACCACCAGACTTAATTGAGGAAGTATTTGTAGCCTTCTTTCCAAGATACTTTTCAGCCAGTGCATTCAATTCATCTCTAAAAGATAGAATATATGCCGAATCTTTTGTAAGAGAAGCCTCTTTCCCTTGTGCTTGAGGCTTGGTAACAGTCTCCTTCTTCTTTGAAGTTGTAGAAGATTTCTTTGTGCCAACATAAGTTGCATTAAGCTTGACTGCTGTTGTGGGAATAACAATGAGTTACTCATTCTCCTCTTCTTGCTTAGAAGCATTTGCATCAGAAGTAACTTGAGTACCTGCATTGTTAGTTACTTCTTTGGAACCTGCATGAGGGTTAGCTTGATTCTACATAGAAACAGGAATATAATTCATAGAATCAGTCAGATAATCAATATCAAACATCCATCTATAACCTATTCCTTTCACATTAGGTTTCTCCTCAAGAAAGTCAACATGGAGATTCTCTTCTACCCTTTTTGTCACTAAGTTGTATACCCTAAAGGCTTTACTACTTAGTGAATATCCTACTAAGAACCCTGTATCAGATTTTCCTTCAAACTTGCCAAGCACACTAAGAGTATCTAGAATGGTAACATGGCACCCAAAAGGTCTTATGTAACTAATAACTGGTTTATGGCCAAATAAAAGCTCATAAGGAGTTTTGTTCTGAGGTTTAGTCACTCTCACCCTATTAAATATGTAGCAAGCAGTATTGACTGCTTCAGCCAAAAAAGTGGTTGGTAAGAGTGAGTCTGCTAGCATAGTCCTAGCTGCCTCAATGAGGGTCCTGTTCATTCTTTCAGCAACTCCATTTTGTTGTGGAGTTCTAGCATTACTATACTCTTGTTTTATTCCCTTGTTACCACAAAATTCAAGCATGCTTCTATTCTTAAACTCAATGCCATTATCTGATCTGATAATCTTAACCTTATGATTGAGCTGGTTTTCTATCTGCCTAATGAAAGTTTGAAGTAAGCCAGTGGTTTCATCCTTTTTAGACATAAAGAATACCCAACAAAACCTAGTGCAATCATCAGTAATGACAAGGCAATAACTAGCATGATTTATGCTTTGCATAGAAGTAGGGCCAAAAAGATCCATATGCAAGGTGTGTAAAGGCTTAGTGATGAGCCTTTCTAATTTAGCCTTACATGAAGCCCTATGCTGTTTACCCTTATGACATGCAACACATGTATGGTCATTCTTGAAAACCTTGGAAGGTAAACCTCTAACAAGATTATTCTTCACAAGTTTGTTTAGATTTTTTAAAATTTATATGACCAAGTCTTCTATGCCACAATTTAGATTCATCAATAGTGGCTTTTGCAATCAAACAGGCAAAACCTTTTGCAGGTTCACGTGTCTTCATATCAAAGTTGTACATATTGTGTTGTCTAGGGACTTTTAGGAGTATCTGACTTTCATCAGGCATCTTAAAGTCAGAAGTCAACACAAAATATTCAGTTTCAGTAAAAAGAACCTTGTGCTGCTTATCACAAATTTGTGATATTGAGAAAAGATTAAATTGCCCAAGTTCTTTCACAAAAGACACATTATCAAATTCTAAATTGCCAACTACTATTCTACCTTTACCAGTAATGTAGCCTTTGCTACCTCCAAAAGTAACAGAACCTCCTTTGAATTCTTCAAAATCTTTTAGGTGATCCTTGTTACCAGACATGTACCCTGAGCATCCACTATCAAATATGCCTCTATCTCCCATGTTCTTGAGTGGATGATCCTGCGCATAAAGAAGAGAAATTAGTTTCTCTTAAGGACCCAGGCCTGAGCAGGCTTGGGTCTGCCTTGTGGATCAACATATTTGTATGTCTTATATGAATATGATCCACTGTTGCTTTGGGATTTATAAGTAAGTTCTTTCTGAAATGGATCCCAAGACCAACATGCTGAGGCCTTAACAGCAGACCCCCCATGTCCCTTTACAGCATAAGAGTTTGACATTTTTGCTGTATTTTTAATAATGGGTCTCCTCACAGGTGAGTGTAATTTAGCAAAATTGTTTCTTTGATTAAATTTGTTCACCTGTGGTCTATATGCAACTGGTTGTTTGGGTCTAAATGTATCAACATACCCAGAATTAATTTTGGGCTTAACAGAATTAACTTTTTGCCCAACAGAATTAATATTTTACCTACCAGTATTAACATTTGTCCTAACAGAATTAACATGTGATCTACCAGTATTGATTTGTACTGATCTAGGAACAAATTGATTTGCATGATTAACTCTGTTTACATTGTTCCACACTGGTTTGGGCATCACATTACCAGTATTAACACTCCTTTGTTTCTTAAGCTCAGCCTCTCTAATCATTCTCTTTTCATGAAAATCACAATCTCTGATTAAATGACTAAGGCTACCACAAACAAAACATCTTTTCTGAGTAAAAGAGTAACCTTTCCCTAGTTCTCTTTTCATTCTATCAACCTTGGGTGACTCTTGACTTTTAACATGTTGCCTAGGAGTTTTTATGTGTGAGACACAACTAGGTTCAACTGTTTTATGTTTTGGTGCAGACACGACTGGTTTACTAATCTTAACAGGTTTAGACTTAGACACCTCTTTTGGTACATTTTCTGGTTCTGAATCAGAATGCTCAGAGACATTTCCAATGGACCCTCCACTGTCATCAGATTGACAGGTAGAATACTTACTGGATTTGTCATCTGAGATACTTGTTTTAGGCTTTTGAGGTCCCTTCTTACCATAAACATACAAAGACTCATCAAAATCTTGCTCTGGTAGAGGAGTGTAATCTCCATTTAATGGAGGTGGAACTCCTTTGAAGTTGTCAGTTTTGGAGAATCTATTGTATACAGGTTTATCAGTAAAGTCATCATCTGTACTAGTGAACACAGTTCTTTCCATTTCTTCCTCATAACTTAAAATCTCACTATCTGATTTTATTTCATATCCTAGACCAATTTTGCAAGTTGAGCTCATACCAGAATCTATTAATCTATCCAGATTTTTAGCAGAATTATTCCATGTGTCTATTGTTTTCTGCAATTCTTCCTTATCTTTTATAGCTTTCATACCAATTCTCCTATATTTTTTAAGCTTTTCATCTTTTTCATAGATTTCATTGGCTTGAAATGTAAGCTTTTCATTTAAGGTTAATTGCTGTTTTTGATAAGTGACAATTTGAACTTCTAAGGTCTTAACAGCATTAGTGTAAGCATGTATTTTAGCTTCCTGATCACCTATCTGTTGCATTTTCTCATCACACAATGTTTTAAGATTATTATATGATTTCATGCATGTTTTAGAACATAAGGATACATCAGTATTGGAGCCAATAGCCATGAATGCATGATTTGGTTCTGTTTCTTCATCTATACGTTCTCCCCAGTTAACAGCACCAGCTTCCAAAGTCAGCATACCCATTTGACTCTTCTCCTGCTTGTCTTCTTCTTGAGAGGCTGAATCTTTCTTCTTCCCATCAGTAGTCACCTTTGCTTCCCTAGCAAAGTGACCAGTGTCGTGACACCTATAGCATTCAACCTTCTTCTTATTAAAACCAACTGGTGTCTTTCCATCAAATCTGATATTTCTTCCATTTTTCTTGTAGAACTTCTTCACTTTAAGAGCAATCATTGTTATCTGCCACTTTATGTCCATTTCTTCAATGTCTACATCATTTATCTGTTCAAGGTCCTCATTAATCAGGTCCTTGTCTTCTGATCTCTTTGCAAAGAGTGAATAGATGACTTCATCAGCAAAACCAGCAGGAACTTCTCTTTCTTTCATATTGCTTGAAGAAGTATCATAGCTACCAGAATTAACTTTGCAAGTACTGCTCTTGCTTTGGGAGACAAAAGCAACATTAGCAGCACTTGAAGATGCCTTTGAAACACCTTTGATTTCATGTTCAAAGACCCGAAGATTATTGTACAAATCATCAATTGACAAAGTGTCAACGTCTTCTTTCATTCTCATGCTCATTGCCAGATGTGACCATTCTTTTAGCAAAGATAAGAGAAACTTATGATTTGCATCTTCAGTAGATACACCAGCACCATGAGTTTCCAACTGTGAGAGGAGATGTTGGAATTTAGAATCTGTCATACCGTTTCTCCAATCCTTCAGAACTGGTCACAGTGAATGCTTCAAACTGTTGTTTAAGAACAGCTTTCTACATCTTCTTTGAATTAGCATTTCCTCCAAACCTGGTTTTGATTGCTTCCCAAATCTCCTTAGCATCATCCATTCCATGAAATCTTCTTAAATGTTCCTTGGGAAGGGCCATCAGTAAGATGGTTCTTGCCTTCCTCTCCTTCTCCACAGCATGAATCTCTGCAGCAGAGACTGGTGGAAGCACTCTAACAACACCATCCTTACCAAAAGAGATCCTCTTCTTTGAGTTTCCATTCTGAATCACCTTCCATACATCATTATCAATGTACTCAAGGTAATGCTCCATTTCCATGGCCCAGATATCATACTCCTCCTTTTTCAGAATTGGGAGTTTGATGTTTGAGATAGTGGTTGTTGCAGGAATGTTTTGTTGTTGTTGTTTAGGTCTACTGGTTTCTGATGTATCATCATCATGATTTGAAACTTCTTCATCACTAAGATGAGTTGAGTACTCATCATTGGCCTGTTGAGACATTATGCAGGATTTTTTTTGAGTGAATGAGTGTTTGTGGTATGTGTTTCTTCTTACTCAGAGTCCCTCTATTGGCTCTGATACCACTTGTAGGTCCACGGTTATGGATCTAAGTTTCCTGTGTTAGACAATAGATAACTTGAATAAATCCAAATTAATCTATATGAGAAACTCTTAACAGTATATTGATTGTTAATGCGGAATCTTAACAAACAATAAGTATGAAGAACAAAACTATGATTACTAACTTTATATTACTATTAAACTTTCAATTGTCACGCTAAACATAATGCCGTAGGGTTCCTTTTATACTCTAAGGAAACCCTAATGTTATAAAACATGTGAAAGGATAAACATATCTTCTAATAAGATAACTAATACGTACATATCCTTTCCTAACATATAGCTAACAAACTATTCTGTTAAGCATAAACCGACTTAACTAATAATACCTACCAGACTTAACTATGTTTGCCAGACTTAACTTTGTACTGGCAGACTTAACTAAGCTAACAGACTTAACGAATACATCAGCAGACTTAAGTCTGTTCTACAATAATTCCCAACAGGGCCCAGCAGTATTAAACTCCAAACAATTTGAAGGAACAAATTCTATCTTGACTACGAGCATAACTCATGCACTTCGCAACACTTCTAAAAACAATCCTTATAGCTACCAGTTACGTATAGCGTTAAATTGAATCACAGAAATGCACTACATGCATGACAGTTATCTGGCATCTCAAGTCTGAGGATAACTATATACATATGATTTGCTTAATGACAAGATCCATAAAGTAAACTCATGAAATCGGGATAATTCCTATATTCAAACCTTTTTAATATCATGTGAAATTGGTATGACAACCCATCCATATACTTTTAAGTATATTCTACCAATACTCAGATTTGTCTTAATTTAATGATATTCCCATATCATTAACCGACATCGGACAGTTTAGAATATATAAATATATTCAAGGATATAAACATGCAAATATATGATATATTATTAAGAAAATGATAAACAAACATAATGAGTATTTTATTTCATTAAAATAATAACTGTTTTACAACATCCCATTATCCAAACACTAATCACAGATATGCATGAAACTACTAGCTAAACAAAGTCCTATGCCTTCAGAAAGTTGTTTAAGCTTTCCAACAGGTAGAGCCTTCGTTAATGGATCTGCTAAGTTGTCATCTGTGTGAACTTTGAGTAACTCGATTTCGCCTATCTCCACTTGTTCTCTAACATAGTGATATCGAATCAGGAAATGTCTGGTGCCCTTCATGATTCTAGGCTCATTGGCAAATGTAATTGCAGCTAAATTGTCACAATACATTTTTATAGATCTTTCGATTAAGGGCATAACTCCAAGCCCTGAAACGAATTTTCTAATCCAGACTGCTTCCATTGCATCTTCTGAGGTAGCAATATACTTACTTTCTGTTGCAGACATCGCTATAGTACTCTGCTTCTTGCTCTTCCAATCCACTACTCCTCCATTGATGACAAAGACATAACCCGTCTGAGACTTCGAATCATCTTTATCACACTTCCAGGATGCATCGTAGTAACCTGTAACACACAACTTTGCTTCTGGATTTCCCCCATACATTAAAAACATTTCTCTCGTAGATCTTAAATACTTGAGAATATGTTTCACAGCAGTCCAGTGGAGTTCACCTGGATTCTGCTGATATCGACTGTTAATGTTCTGAGGAAATGCCACATCGGGCCTTGTACATCGCACCGCATACATTATAGATCCCACAGCTGAAGCATAAGGGACTCTCTTCATGCGTGCCACCTCTTCAGGTGTTGAAGCATAAGCTTTGCTACTCAAGCCATGTTCTACTTGAATTGGCAAAAAACCCTTTTTGGAATTTTGCATATTGAATCTCTTCAATATCTTGTCAATGTAAGCACTTTGGCTTAAACCAATTAACCGCCTTGATCTACCTCTATAGATCTTGATTCCCATAATGTATGCTGCTTCTCCTAGATCTTTCTGAAAAAACATTTCCCAAGATAGGCTTTCACCTTATTCAAACTTGGAATGTCTTTACCCATGATCAATATGTCATCAACATATAGAACTAGGAAAATAACATCACTCCCACTAGCTTTGTGATATACACATGGCTCATCAAGATTCTGAGTAAATCCAAACCTTTTGATTTCCTCGTCAAATCTCTTTTTCCATTGACGTGATGTTTGTTTCAATCCATAAATGGATCTTTGAAGTTTGCATGCACGGTTTGGAAATTCTGGATTCACAAACCCCTCAGGCCGCGCCATATAGATGTCTTCATCTAGACGACCGTTCAAGAAGGCGGTTTTTACATCCGTTTGCCAAATCTCATAATCATAGTGTGCAGCTATGGCTAAGAGAATCCTAATAGCCCTAATGTCAGCTACAGGAGAGAAGGTCTCCTCGTAGTCAACGCCATATGTTTGGGTAAAGCCTTTAGCTACCAAACGGGCCTTATAGGTGTGTACATTGCCATCTATGTCAGTCTTCTTCTTGAAGAGCCACTTACTCCCAACTACCTTGGCATTGGGAGGAAGTTCTACTTCAATCCAGACTTCATTGTCTTTCATGGATTGCATTTCCCCATTCATAGCAATCTGCTATTTATCCTTTTCAGGATCATTCATGGCAGCTCTATAATTAGCAGGCTCTTCAAGGTCCCCTAATATAGTTTCCTCAACCTCTACGTTAAGACATAGATGTTCAGGTGCTCTTACAGTCCTTACGGATCTGCGAATGGGAATCACTTCAAGTGGAGTACCCAGACTATCCGGTTCCACAGGAAGTTCGCTAGTGTTTTCAGAAGGCAATGTATCCTCTTGATCATCTTCCAGATCATAGAGCCTCCCACTGAATTCTTGAGATATGAGATCTTTTTCAAGAAAATCTGCATACCTAGTAACAATTACTTTGTTCTTAGGTGGGAAGTAAAAGTAGTAACCCATTGTTTCCTTTGGGTATCCTACAAAGATACATTTAACAGATTTTTGTTGGAGTTTATTTGTTGAGTCACATTTAACGAACGCCTCGCAACCCCAGACCTTAAGATAAGACAAGTTAGGCATTTTCTTAAGCCATAACTCATAAGGTGTCTTATCTACCTTCTTAGTTGGAACCATATTAAGTATGCGAGTCGCAGATTCCAAGGCATAATCCCAAAAGGATAACGGCAGAGTAGTAAGATTAAACATAGATCGTACCATATCCAATAATGTATGATTCCTTCTCTCAGATACACCATTTTGTTGTGGAGTATATGGAGATGTGAGATGTTGAACAATTCCATTCTCACTCAGATAATCTTTAAACTCCTGACTAAGGTATTCACCACCTCTGTCGGATCGAAGAGCTTTAATCTTCTTTCCAAGTTGCAATTCTACATAAGCTTTAAAAACCTTAAATGCTTCAAACACCTCATGTTTATGTTTAAGTAAATAAACATAACCATAACGGCTGAAATCATCCGTGAAGGTTAAGAAGTAGCTAGCACCTCTCTTTGACATATGTCTAAGTGGTCCGCACACATCAGTATGTATTAAACCAAGTAGATCATCAGCCTTTTCAATACGGTTATTAAAAGGTTTCTTTGTCATCTTCCCAGATATACAAGATTCGCACTTATCAAATGACTCATCATTGATATTCTGCAAAAGCCCATCACGTTGCAGCTTTTGCATGCGAGTCTTGCCTATGTGGGCAAGTCGACAATGCCAAAGATAAGACGAATCCAAGACATTCTTGACTCTCTTATTGTTGATGCTATACATCGAATTATAATCACTATGTTCATTCATATCAATCTCAAAAACACCATTCACAGCAATAGCATTGAAATAAAAAACATTATTTAATGAAACAGAAATTTTATTTCCAACAATAGTATGATGAAATCCCATATCCAACAAACAAGAAAATGAAATGACACCTCTAACAATAGATGGTGCATAATGACAATTATTCAAATTCAGTATCAAGCCCGACGGCAAAACTAATTCAAAAATTCCTATAGCTTCAACTACTGCTTGTGCTCCATTGCCCACTTGCAGAAATTGCTCCCCATAGGCGAGTCTCCTTCCCACTCTAAATCCCTGCAGCGTATTACAAATATGAATACCGCATCCAGTATCATATACCCAGGAATTTAATTTACGAGTTAGTGAAAATAATTCAATCATGAAAAAGTTACCTGAAGTACTGGCTTTCCCAGTCTCACCCTTCATCTTTTTCAATCGCAACTCCTCGAGATATAGAGGACAGTTTCTCTTCCAGTGTCCCATCTCGTGGCAGTGATGACAACCTTGATCCTTCTTTTTGGGATTTGGCTTGTTCTTCTGAGGGGCCTTCTTAGGTTCAGGCTGATAGGTCATAACTTGTTTACCCTTGTCAGCTTTACCTTTCCCCTTATTCCCTTGCGGTTTTGGTTTCTGAACCCTACCCCTTTGTATTGCTAGTACTTGTGGAGTTGGAGCCTTATCCTCGCCAGGTAAACCCTCTTCATAATCAACGAGCATTGCGAGCAATTCCGTTATTGTCTTCCCCTAGCAATGCATGTTGTAATTTTGAACAAAACCACTAAAGTCCTTGTTAAGGGACCTATTGATAAAGTTCTCATTAACATTCTTGGTTAAAGCATAGTTTATCTGTTGGTGACGATCGATGTAATCTTTCATCTCCAACATATGGTCTCACACAGGTTGACCATCCTTTTGCCTACAGCTGTGGAATTTATCGATCAAATCATAAAGTTCGACAGCTAGAGATGTTTCATAGGTTTTTTGGAGTTCATCAAGCATATACTTTGGAAAGTAGTTCTCAAATTACTTTTACAACTTGGGAATCATACTGTTTAGCATTAAGAATGCTACCTCGTTATGCGCATCATACTCCTTTTGCCAGGCTGCTTTGACTTCATCAGATTCAGTCTCAGCAGGCTGCGTAGGGCAAGGCTTTGTCAAATAATCCAGCTTCTTGGTCACTCGCAGGACAATCCTCAAGGACCGATGCCAATCATTGAAATTAGGGCCAGTCAGTTTTTCCCTCTCAAAGTGAGCTTTGAAAGCGGAACTTGCAGAAGTGTTGTCGGGTTGAGCCATTTCTACAGAAAAAGTTCAAATATTAGTATTCCAATAATACAATTTTTCAAGAAAAGAAAATTACCCAGGAAATATAAAATAACCATTTAATTTTCTTGAAAACTAGGATCCAACTTTCCATAGTTCCACTACATCAGTTGATATGCTAGTAGTGAAAGTACAAAAGATGGTAACTTGTCGTACAATAATCGGCAAAACAATTTCCGACTCCTAGATATTTATGGGAATTACATTTGCCAAACAATTTGCAATGTAAGCATGTTTCTTCCCATCTCATGCTTTAAGTCTCAAGGTCTCACTTATAACTTAATTAAGTCGTCTAATTTAGAAACTTGTAAATTCACATAGTTTCATTACATCGGTTGATCTGCTAGCAATAAAAGTATGTAATTTACCTTGCCATTAATATCTATGTCAAGGTCTCACTTACGCTAGATATTAATTTCAAGTGTCTCTTATAATTAGATAGCATGGACTTAAATTTTTGGGTATTTATTTTGATGTTACAATCAAAATATGTACGAAGAAGCATGCACTCATCTTCGTATCATAAGTTTTCAAAACCATTTTTAATTACCAATTCACTAAGACTTAAATCAACAAAGTTTTAATTTGAGGCATTGGGTTCACCAATCAAAGAATTACCTACAATTATCGCCCACTATATCCTACTGCTGCATGAGTCAAAGACTCAAGTTATTCGGATAATTACCACTAAAGTGGCACGTGGAATTGAGGTCAATTCACCCTTAAGGTGATTTTGCACATATAATAGTGGTACTTGGTAAGTCCAATTTGACGCACAAGCAAGCGGAGAGACAGAATGGAGTCTCTTTAAGGCCACAATTTAATACGAAACCAACCTTATACCTACCTTATAGTTTGTCAACATTGGGTCCGCCGTTCAACTATTGGTGCAAAAACTCATCAATCAAATTAAAAGTTTATGATTCTAAGTCTTCTAAAATTATGTTGTAAATTATAAAATTGCTAGTCTCGCCTGGGAGCAAATTACCGTGCGAAGCGAACCACTGTCGGCACATAAGACTTGGCAATAAATAATTTACCACATCAAGGTTTCATAGTTATTAGGTCCATTTATTTTTTATACCAAAAATTACCCTTTTTTTGCTTACAATTCAAGAACAATTTAAACGAAAAAGGACAAGTAATTTAACAAAAAATAAATAAACACATAATAACGCATATAATCTTAACTATTAAATCATATAGCCACATGCAAACCTTTTGATAAATCATATTAATAATCTATATGTGAATTATTATGTATATAATTAATAAAACTCCAATTGGTTTTCGAGCCCATTGTACCCAATGGACCACAGACACCAACAATTGGCCGCGTAAGTCTTAATAATTATATACCCCGTTGCACATAACTGATTAATTAATTAATTAATTAATTAATTAATTAGGTCTTCCCTAATTTTAGATTTATATAAAACATGTAGCACATAAAACTAATCCTAATCCATGAATTCCTTGCATGAAGAATCATGGATTATCCAGGAATGTAACCCTTATTCAAATAAACACATAAACACAACATGTCCTAATTTAGGGTTAGAAAACTAACTTTTTATTAAAATAGGGTCGAAACCCCCCCCCCCCCAAATTATGATTCGCTTTTTATTGTATGTTAAAAAACCCTAGAATAAAAAATCGACTTAACATGTAAATCCAAATCAAAATTTGATTTTAATTATGCGTTTCGGTAATTACAATTACATGTTAAATTGGCTCGTGATGCCACTGTTGGAATTTAAATAACTTGACAATCAACTAAATAAATAAACACATCAAAGCACATATAGAGGAAGCAAGGATCTTAATTTAACATGTACAAAGTATTGCCGAATAATAAAAGTAAACGTACCTTGATCCTAGCAAGAACAAGGATCGAACTTGAATTCTTCTTCTCTTGAACAAAGAATAGGATTACCGTGAAACCCCTTACCTTTTTGTTTCACAATCCAAGATGAATAACTAAAGTAAGTTATTACCGAACTCTTGTACACACGTACTATAACCAATCAAGTATTGATGCTAGTGAATGAACAAGTAAAACCAAAACAATTTTGTTTAACTTGAAAAGCAATGGATCGACACTCAAAGAGGGTGTACGATCAGTTTTGAGAGACAAGAGAGGAAGAACACAAATTTAGGGTTATAGCAATGCATAAGGTAAAATAACTAATAACCCCTCAATTGTATTTAAAGGCAAAACCTATCTTGGAGCAAAAGAAAGCCATCGAATGGGTTGGAATACCCACAGGCCGATAGGCCAACCCAATGGAATGGGTTTCTAGATCTTTCTTTAGCTCCTAATTTCACTTACGGTCCTCCCTTTATTCCCTAACGGTCGTTAGTCAATTCTGTTAATTACTTAACGCCCGTTAGTTATCATTTCGTGTCCAAATAATTAAAATATATAACAATTATACATATTAATTATTTACTTGATCATTCATACGTAAAGTGTGCAATCCCTCGGTCCCGAGTTCGAATCTAGACATACACGATTAATATTTTTCCATTAAACTCTAACAACCTCCACCATTAAACAACCAACCACCACCACCACCAAATAATGAACCAAACCTTCCTCCAAACTTTCCTAGACATGGTTGTTCCATGTATGAGAGGACCGCCCACTTAACTCAACGGACCAACATTTTGGTTCACGGGTTACAAAACAAAATGCGGTTCATTTTGAACCACATCCTAGAGCGTCTAAATGCTCTTTCACATCCTCCGCAATAGACGCTAGAAGTTTCTCCTTTGTTTTCCTTTTATAGGACTTTTTAGGACTTCTATTTTTAGGTTATTTTGTAACACCTTAATTTTTTACTTTGGTCACAAATAATTTTCAATGGAAGGATGTTATGTTAATGCTTGTGTGTGATCAATTATTGTGCATTATATTGGTTTGAACTACTAACATTTGCATCATTATATGGTTGGTTTGAAGTATTGACTTTGTTTGAACTTTTTGCTTGGTTTGAACAATTATACTTAGTTGACTTTTTAAGTCAAACGGGTTGAACTACTATTCTTGGTTGAACCTTTACTCATACATCATATTACTTGGTTGGCTTGAATCATATACAACTAACCTTTGTTTCGTAGCATTTCTCATCCTTGGATCATATATGTTGGTACCCTAGCAACGGGGAGTATAGATCAAAGGGAGTTACTCATGAACTAACATTTATTTTTTAAGCATTTCTCATCCTTGCATCATATACGTTGGTACCCTAGCAACGGGGAGTATTGATCAAGGGGGAGCATATCATATACTAATCTTAGTTTAGTAGCATTCATAATCCGTGTATCATATACGTTGGTACCCTAGCAACAGGGAGTATTGATCAAGGGGGAGCATATCATACACTAACTATTGTTTTTGTAGATTCATTTAATGCATCATAAACTTGGCACTCAAATTAGAGGGAGTATTATCCAAGGGGGAGCTATTAAGTTCTCAAAATCCATGAATCATCATACTTGATACTCCAAATTAGGGGGAGTAATTACCCATAGCCATTCACCATATTCCGCATTGCATTTCTTCTTTTTGTTTCGATAAAAAGGGGAAGATTATGTTAAACTCATACATTACATTCATTACATGTTTTATGCCTAAATAGATTTCAAAACTTGCATAAAACTAGTTTAATCTATATTTTTAAAAGACTTATACTTTACTTATTCCATTGCTTAAAAATGAACTTTACTTATTCCATTGTTAATACAAATATCCTCCTAAAAACGTTATTTATATTTTACGATCTTTGCTATATTTTATTAATGACAATTATAAACTTTATCTTTAGCAAAGCATAAATATAAATTAAGTTCTTTTACATTTATAGTAAAAAACTTTTAAAACTCATCATAACATGCTACATTCATCACTAGGATACATATTACATACATATATACATTTACATAATTTACATTTTTATTCTAAAAATGGAAATATGTTCATAACATCATTGCATACATTATTTGGATATCTTTTAGATATCTTGAAGATTTAGTGAATATCATGGAAAGATCTTCAAACAAAGAATTGGATTTGGTAAGATCTTGGTTAGATTTGGAATGATATTTGGAGATTGGCTGTCAGAGACTGGCAGAACCAAATGGCATAAGGGACGGACCCCAGGATTTGGGTCCGCCCAATTCGTGAACTGTTTGATCAGTTTACCTATAAATAGCAAGCTGCTCATTCATGTTCACTCATCACTCACATAGCATAAACTACATCATACATTCTTTCATATATTACTAACCCATTCATTTATTCATTCATTCATTTCATTTGTAGTGATCTTTCTTTTGTAGCAAAGAGATCAAGCATCACAAGCTTCAACATACTGTTGCAAGTCTTGTTAGTTTAGATACTGTGTGATTTTGTAGTTTATCACACATCATTGTTGTATCAAACATTCAGTAGTGATCGGTTAGTGTTTTAGTCATCAAAACACATAGAGTGTTGGGAGTGGTTGTGCCCTTGTAAAAGAACTCAGTATCTAGCTTAGTACTGGGAAAAGTGTAAGCGACGTTAGGTTGGTTCTACCTCGAACTAGAACTCGGTATCTAGCTTTGTACTGGAAAAGTGTAAGCGACGTGTGTAAAGGTTTTCTCCGCCAAGAAGGGAGCTTGTTTCTTAGTGAAGAAAAACTCTCGAGTTAGAGGCTCGAGGAGTGGAGTAAGGCAAGGAAGAGAGTCCTTGTAGACCGAACCACTATAAACCTTCGTGTTGTGGTTTGATTGTTTCTTTCCTTACTTGCTTTACTTATATTGCTTGATTGTTTGCATTAAGTTGAAATCACGTTAAGTATTCAAAGCGAATTAATTTTAAAACAGTAAAAACTATTCAACCCCCCTTTTAGGTTTCCACAGAACCTACAAATATAAGTTATTGAGTCGTGAAAATACAAGTAAAAAAATTTAGTTTTATCAATAAAAAATGTAAAATAAAAATCACAATTTCTTACCTGCGCAATAGCCCAGCGTAGTAAAATAGGGCCGTCTTGGTGGATCACCACCAGCATCCCCGCCGTGTGATCTAGGAGCTACACACGCCATCTGTAAAATTACAAGTACAAGAACACACAATTTCATGGACTAATTAATACTAATACACACATTCATATAAATATACACATTTAAATATAACATAACAATTTCATTCAAATAAAAGTTACACGTTTAAACATATAGTAACAATTTTATTCAAATTACAAATTAAGAACAATTTTCATCATCAGAATCATCGCTAGATAAAACTTCTTCAACAACAGTAGGGTTCAATTCATCATCATCATCATCATCATCATCATCATCAGACACGTCAACATCATCATCATCAAGGACATGAGCAACGACATCATCTTCATTATTAATAAAATCAACATCTTCTTCAGCATCATCTGGTGGGGCGTCCACTTCTGTTGATTCATCATTTACACTCAAATCGGCATACTCCAAACCAGTCAAACCAACAGGCAATGCAACATCTGATGAACTGCTGCCATGTATAACATCTTGATCAGAATCTACCACATCCCAATTTCGATCTTACGATGATGAACATCTTCGACGACCTTCCAATGAGGTGGTCGTCTAGCAGGGTCTTTAAGGTAGAAGACTTGTGTTGCTTGTGTCGCAAGAATGTATTGTTGATTTCTAAAATCATCTTTATCAGTCAAAATATGATGTATGCCCCGTTCAATGTAAGAACGTCTAGAGCATGCCGTAGGGTTATTAGGGTTACGGGTGTCGAACCATTTACATCGGAACAACACAACCTTTCGGTTGCCCATATAAGTGACCTCCAGAATTTCTTCCAGTTGACCATAATACATTTCTCCATCAGGCCCGGGTGTTGAAACTCCACTGCATTGAGTGGTATGAAGTATATCGCGCTCATGCACCAAAAACTTCACACCATTAACTATGCAAGCGGGGTATGTACTTGCACTAAATGAAGGTCCACATGCCAAAGAGAGTAACTTGGGTCTTTTGCCACGCTCTTTTCACGGATCTACAAAATAGATACAAACAGATTCAGATGAGCAAAAACTCTGGACTACAAGGTAATATATCTAATGTGTTTACCTTGTGATTGAACCAGGGAGGAAAACTTGTTTCCACGGTATTGTTAGGAAATTCACTGCAAAAGTTCATGATATTAGAATAAGTCATCGAAAACAAATAACTTAGGAAAAAAAGGGTTCTTCAAAATATAAAAAAGAAGAAACATACTCTTTGTATGCCTGGATGTCTGCGTCGATTTCAAGACTGTTGTTAAGTACAAACCATACAACTGCCAGCATAACATCTGGCTTCATCCGAGTATGTACATCTCTACCCATCGGTTTGCATACTGACAGGAACACCTGGAATTTATCTGGTTGTTCAGGTGCACCGTCGTCATTTCCATCAGGAAGATTAAATCTCGTCTTGACATCCTTAAGATAACGCGAGCAGAAAGTTAATGCTTCTTCTGCAAAATTACCCTCCGCTATAGAACCTTCAGGCTTGGCTTTATTTCAGACATAATTTTTTAGCTTCTTCATGTATCTTTCAAATGGATATATCCACCTGTAGTAAACAGGGCCACCTAGAGTAGCCTCTTCAGATAAATATATAACCAAATGAATCATTATGTCAAAAAAAGCATGAGGAAATATTTGCTCTAAATTAATCATAACATCGATCATTTGTTTTTTAGCTTTCTCCATGTCCTGCTGCATCAAATTTCGAGCACAAATCTGCTTAAAGAATAAGCAGAGCTCGATTAATGGGGGTGAAATATCTTTGGGTAAGTATTGCTAAAATCCATAAGGAAGTAACCGCTGCATCATTATATGATAATCATGAGATTTTAGGCCCGTTATGTTGTTATCGTCAGCGGTCACTTTTTTCTTGAAGTTGGATCCAAACCCATCAGGTAGTCTAACTCCTTTGATGAATTTAAAAAAAAAAAGTTTTCTGTTTTCTAGTGTGAAAGAGTACTTTAGATGAGGCTTATCGAACTTCCCGTTTCCTTTATCAACGAGCCACAACTCCTTTAGAACTCCCAAAGTTTTCAAGTCTTGCCTTGCCTTTAGCTTGTCTTTGGATTTGTCGTTCATTAACAAGGTATTCAGCACACTCTCAAACACGTTCTTTTCGATGTGCATGACATCGAGATTGTGTTTTAGTTGAAGAACGGGCCAATACTCCAGTTCGTAAAAGATAGAACGCTTACTCCAATTCAATTCGATTTCTCGATTAGGTTTAGGGTTATTTTTAACAATAGGTGGATGTTTCCCCGAGACACGTTTAAAGACTTTACTAATTTGAATCATGATTTCTTCATTGGTAAAGTCTCTAGGAGGAAGCTTCCTTTCAGGTTTACCATGGAATTCCTTATGTTTATTCCTCATTGGATGCTTTACGCGTAAGAATCTTCTATAACCAACATAAGCGATTTTATACTTCACAGGAAGCGATGAAGTGTCCTGATTACATGTTGGGCATGCATAGTAGCCTTGTCCACTCCACCCAGACAAACTACTTCGAGCTGGAAAGTCATTGATGGTCCATAAAACCACCGCTTTCATGTGGAAATGAGTACCCGTAGCAGCGTCTAAAGTCCACACACCTTTCCATAAATCTTGGAGTTCTTTGATGAAAGGCTGCAAGAAAACATCAATGTCCTTTGCAGGTGATTTAGGGCCGGGAATTAACATTTTCAACATTAAAGAAGTTTCTTTCATACACATCCACGGGGGTGTGTTGTATGTTGTCAATATGACCGGCAACATGCTGTAATTTTGACTCATGTTTCCAAACGGATTGAAACCATCTGCAGCCAACCCTAATCGGACGTTTCTAGGGTCATAAGAAAACTCGGGTTTCATTATGTCAAAAAGTTTCATGCTCTACCATCACACGGGTGATTCATCTTACCGTTTTCCTTAGACTATCCAGTAGCATGCCAAGTCATCCACTTTGCGATGTGTTTTGTGTTGAACATACGTTGTAGTCTAGGTTTTAACGGAAAGTAACGCAACACCTTGTTGGCAACTTTCTTCCCCTTTTTCTTTAGGTTTTTTGTAACATCCGGTAAATTTTCTAAACCTATTTTTACGAGCCAAAACACTTGCTTCTCATTTTCTTTAGCTTTTGAACTTCTTTGGGTTTGAAAAACTATGAATATCTTGTTTAATGTGAGCGTTATTCCCTTATCGAGCCGGCATAACCTAGAAAGCACAAAACGTATCGTATTTGTCAAAAATATTGATTTTTGAAAATATTGCATATTTATACTCGTTTTTATTGGAAAAATTATTTAGGGAACAATGGCCCAAGTTTTGTTAATTTTCGAGTCCGTTTGGTATGTCAAATGGGCCCCGTGGTGTTTTTATCAAAAGTTTTGCTAACTTGGCACCTTTACCCCCCTCCGCCCCATAATTACATAACACACCCTCATTTTCATATTTACACTTTTGGTCCTCCCTCAAAAATATAAATACCCACATTAATAATAATTTTCCATTTCACTATTCACACTCTCTCTCCCTTCTCTCTCTTTCTAGCTCGCCGGCGTCCCCAACTCCGGCGACCACCATCTTCCCCGGCCAACTTCCGGCGACCACCATGCCAGAATATTTTCCGGCGAACCTTTTTCTTTACCGATTCAATAGATCGGCTGTTTTATATTGTTTATGGAAACTTTGAGCCTTTGGCTCCCACCACAACTAGCCTCACGCGCCACCACCGCCACCTGTCATCACCACCGCGAGCCACCACCACCCTCCTCCTCTTGTTTCTCCTCGGTAAAACCTTCCACGTGCCTCTATTTCACATTTTCTTTAAATTTTAACAAACCCTAATTTCAATAATTTTTGTTTATTTATTTATTTATTATTTAATCCGAGTTAGTATTATGTTTTATCAATAAAAATGGTGAAAACCCTCGTGTGGAAACCCTCCCCTTTCCCCCTCCTCTCGGCGTTGACTCCGTCAACTCACCGAGTCAACTCGGTTGACTCGGTGAGGGTTTGACTTTTCTGATATTTATTGTTCTTGCGTTATTTATTGTGTTGTGGTTATACTTTGTTGAGTTGATATTTGTTTGGGTCCGTTTGGTTGTTGACTGTCTCGGCAGTCGAGATATGGTCGAGCCGTGACTCACGGCGAGTCACGGCGAGTTGAGGAATATATAGAATAGGATAGTGATGATTGTGTTTGGTTTGAATCTTGCGATGGGATATTTTCATATTGGCAGTTCCGAAATTATATGTGTCGTTTGGATTACTCTTTTTAAGAGTTAATATGGATTAAAGTTAGGATTAAATAAAATCTAAGAGGTTGTGTTTGAAAATGGTTGTGTTGCGGCTTGGGGTAAAATGTGTCGAAGTGAGTATTGTATGTGACATGGTTTTGGTTTTTGATTAAGAGTTAGTGTTAGGTTTAAAATTTTATTGTCAAGTTGTGATTTTCAAAATGAATGTTGTTGTGTTTTGAATAAATGTGTCAAACGTGAAAAACTATTTTGATATAAAGATTAAATAAAGTAGGTTAGGATTCAGTTTAGGTAATATGGATAATGATTGTGTTGTGTTAGATACATTTGCGACCGAGAGTCCCAACGACTCGGATTGAGTCGAGCCGTGACTCGCGGCGAGTCACGGCCAAGTTAAATTATATGTCGTCGTTATTATTTATATCTCATCGAGTGGTAATTATTTCTTTTGTCGTCGTTTATTATTTATTCGTTTGTAATCGATATGAGATGTTTTGGAATATTTGAAATGATATGGGATAATTTGCAACACATGTGAGATATTTAATATTTATCGATTGGATTTGAATAATATTTTAATGATATGACATTGTGGACAAGGATTGGACGTATTGGAATTACGGTGTTAGTTATTTGGACTATTATGGACCCTTTGGTACACGAGACGGAAGGGTACGTTAGACTCATAAGAACTTAACCTACCTAGACCCGAACTATACAAAATGGTCGATAAAACTAAACAACTAATATTCACGCAAATGATATGTCCAGTTATATATTGAAACTTGTAAAACTCGTCGGTAATTGAAATATTCAAATGAGTCGTATGACTTGGGAATGTTTTATAAACGGGCACTTCATGCCGAAATTTCATAAAATATTTTATAAACTTAAACCTTTTATGATTTATTAAATGTTATAAAACCTTTTCAAACACTCTCATATTTTAACGATTGTAACATCTATTTTGGGAAAAATGGGGAAAAGCCGAAACTATCTATCGATGTTGTTTATTTGTTTATTTATTTTCTTTTTCTGAGTTATTTCTTTCTTTCATATTCCTTTCTTCTTCTCCTCTCGTCTTCGTTGGGTATTCGTTCGTATTTGCCGACTTGTTATCTTCTTACCTATATTGTCTTCCACACGAGTCTTAAACTTTCCTTTTCTTTCAAACGCCATTGAAAACTAAACCTTTTTATAATAACACAAGTATTCAACGAACGCTACTTCATAAATTACTTGAGTATTATTTCTAAAACATGTTACTTGTTAGGTTGTGCCGATCCAGTACCGTATGCTTATACTTTCTGAATGTGGTTTTGCTTTACTACTTGAAGCCAGTTGTGTATTTGTGATGTCTTGCATTACTGCATACTGAGGTGAGTTCATAGCCCCACTTTTTACTTGCTTTAATTGCTTTATAAGCTACTTGGGGTGAGATACATGCTACTGTTTTGAATATGATCACAATTGTTTGAAAACTATATATTGAACTGAAACTATATTTTCTGCTATCTGAAACTGTATTTGAACTGAAGCAACATTTATACTTTTCTGGTACTGTGAGTGAAGCAGTAGCCACTTTGCGAACCACCTGATAAGCACTAAGTACCTTCCTTGCCAACAGCAAGTCCCTCGATCATGAACCATTAATCACCTGCGGGTGAGCGCGATTATAGTTTATAGGCCTATAGGATTTGACCAACCCGCCATGTTGATCAAGGGCGGTCAACATGTGATGTACTATAATTGAGTTAACCAGGTATTTGGCAAGATACCTTGGCTTTGGCGGCAAATGTAATGATTATGAAATTCCGCGGTTATTGTCGACTTACGCCAGAATTACTGGTGCCGGTTAACTCTTTGTGTGTCATGAGCTTAGTGCAGTGGTAATAACTTTCGGGCGTATAACAACGTAGCCCTCTTTCTTGGAAACTTGAAATATTGTGATCAACTGCTTTACTTTTAAACCTATGAATTCACTCAACCTTTGTGTTGACTTTTAGCATGTTTATCTCAGGTGTTAGATCTTTTCCGTTGCATATTTTACTTTTGGAGGAGCTTGGCGAAGGGCATGGCATGGTCATAGAAGACTCTAAAAATTGTTTGGGGACCGCTTTAAATCCTTTTTAAACCTATATCTTCTTCACTATTTTTACATGATGTAATTTAAATATTTATTATTATGAATTTTCTTCAAAAACGGTTTAAGCAAAACCGTTCTTTGTACCTTGTGATGTGACAACTATCGAATAACACCCCACAACTTGTATGCTTCCGCTGATCCGATTTCGGGGTGTTACAGATGGTATCAGAGCCACAGGTTATAGAGAACTGGTATTTTCGAAAACCCAGACTATAACCATTTTTACAAAAACTAAATCCTATGACCGACACGTGCCTGCCTACCAAGCCGATGCCTCGCTTGTGATTATAATTGATGATATGTTTGATTATATGTTTGATGATATATTTGATAAGATGTATGCCTTTTATATGAGGATTTATTATTTTCCCCTTATTCGTCACTATTCACTATAAGTATTTTCACATACTTACGCCGATGTGCCGCACCTGTCACGGAGTTACACTATTTCCTTGCGTAACCACATTATTTTCTTCCGAGTTTGAACACCTGTTGTGGTTTTTAAAGCGATTCTAAAGTAAGGAACATAATACTAGTATAACTAAACTGAGTATCCCGAATTCATTGATTCTTGTTTGAGAGTAGACCGATCACCTATAATCAACCAAGGATAGTGGGGACATGGCCTGATCACCTATGTCTCAGAAATGAATTTTGCGATACTAGGGGTAGTTATAACAGGATTATGTTTCGGGTTGACTTCCTATTTTGGAAATGATAAGGTTTTGCATATGTGCACGAGCACCGAATATTACGAAAGTTTACACACACGACACACTGGCATCACAACACCTCATGAACTGAAATACTTCTGGCACCGCTATATCTCTCCGCTTATATGGAATAATTGTTCATCTCCGTCTGATTACGTTCGCACCGGGTCAGGTGAGACCCGTTTGTCATCGTTTTGAATTCGAGCTGTTTATTTTAACTCGTCCGGTATCATAATAAGCACATTTTGAGTTTATTACTTGGTTTTGGCTTTATTTGAATTTGGATTGTGTGAGTTCTTGATTTCTGGATATCGTTGTGGAGTTGATTTTGTTTCTTCAGCCTTGTTTTGTCTCTGGTTATGTTGCAGTCATCGCTACCCCAATCCTTACACTCAATGAATGAACCGAGTTAGATCACTAGTCGACTAAGAATGACTCTTCCATAGCACTTGTAGGATGAACCTCTTGATGGAAGTAAACAACGAAGTAATCTTTGGAAAAACCTAGGAAACTGACAATAGGTCGATTTGTAACTCAACAGAAGCTCTAGAAACTTGTGTAGCAACCCGAGCCCCTACTTTTGGAAAAGATACCTAACCTTTCACTTATCCTTTGAAGATACTAGTAGTCTACCTTAATACCCCTTTATGAAACAATGAACTGCGATAAGTATTTTACAAAACGTATACCTAAATTGATATGATATATTAGAAGGCATTATTTAGGGAAAGACTATTTTAGATACGTTATTCTGGGAACGCTACTTTGACGACACTATTCTGACATACCACTTCGAATACTATTTTGGACGGTCAACTCTAGTTACACTACCTTGAAGACGTGACGTATTGGTATAATACTATAGGAGTTGTTTTGGATACACTATTGGCATACTATTATGAGAACTGTTGTGGGATACACTAGTTGGGACACACCATTTTGAGACACGCTATTTTGAAAGTATTATTTTGGGGACACTACTCAGGAATACTATCTGAAAGCCCTATCTGGAAGACATCATCACTCTAGTATTACCTTAGACCATTAGGTCACATATCCCGTTTTCCCCTGCCCCTCAACTTGTAAGCAAAGCTCGAGTACACCGCAATATAAGCCGATGAGTCGGGTGATACCATTAGCTGCTTTAGGAAGTAATTTGTCAGTTGAAATAGACACCTAAATGGGCTAGTCGAACGAATTGGATCTTGAAGATTGTAAAGGAATAATAGCGCTTATGAGGAAACATTAACCCTAAGTGGTAAGTAAAATTGCCTGTAATAACCATGATAAAGCGGTTCGCCCTATTATTCGTGTTTTGGAGTTGATACTGGTTTAGATAACCCGAAGAACGTTAGTTAAGATTTTCACACCATGGATCATAAACCATTTACCCCGAACGACCATTGACCATTTCACACCGTTACACTTTGACCGTGGGACCATAACTCGCAGGTCGTCAGCTATAGCACACTCATTAACATTCGTTACTCTTTTTTTACACATCTTAAATAAATTTTACATCTCAAACACTTTCGTCTTAATAAACACTACTAAAGGGGGCATATTTGCCGCGATAAAGATAATTCTGAAATGTTACTCTAACTCCGTATATACTTATCTCACTCTCACTTACATTCGTAACTTACCGCATTTCTACTCTCATATTATTACTCACCTCATTTTGGTCAACTACACACTTAAACAGTACAGTTTCATTTCAACTTTTACGAACCATCATATTTCTTTTACGTTCTATATTTTCACTATTATTAAATCAAAGTGTCAAATGCAACTATGCTATTACTATCCACTATAACATACTTATCACCGCATTATTTCACTTTTTAATTCGCCATCTTAGCAATTATCTAGTAAAACTTACTATAAGTAACCAAACCACTTACTATATCATTTCACTTTCCATTATTATTACCACTATGCACACATTCACACAAATCATTTTCAACTATTTTACCGACCCTTTTTGCGGTCATTTTACAAAATATTCTACTACTATATACAAAAAAAAAAAAAAAAAAAAAAAAAAAAAAAAAAAAAAAAAAAATTGTGTTATTATTATCTTGCAAATTATCTCGACATTACTTTACAATACTATTTTTACTGCCACCTGACGAACCATTTTGCTGCTAAATCACTAAGTAAACTACAGCTTTGCTAATATTTACAGATAATAAATGATTTTCTTATTACTCTATACACTGTTTTACAAATCATCACACAAGTTATTATGTAACCCGATCTTTATCTTTCTAACATATCACAAATTTAACTCTGAATTTGTTATTTTATAAATGACAAATCGTTCTCTATCACTCTATAAACTGTTCTACAAATTATTTCATAAAATATTTTACCATCACTATGTGAACCATTTACTTCCATGAAAAGTGTTTTCATACTATTATTGCACAAACAAAATAAACAGTCTTTCGCCTTGAAAATAAACCAAACCTTAGAAGTGAATCCCGCACTTATGCCTGAGATTATAGATTGCAACCTACCAAACCTAGAAACCGTTTCATCACTAAATGTAAAACCCCGAAATTTATATAATTCGAAAAGACTAAAATACCCTCGAATTTAAATTTTTGAGAACTTACGAATATTAACTAAGTAACACTAACCTAAGTTCCAATATAATTAAACTTTACAATATATATGTTGGGTACAAAAAAAATATAAAGAAAGGAAGATATGCTAATGCCGCCCCCCCTTGACCAAGATTGAGACCAAGTTCATGATTAGTAAAATTTTGTTAAGCCCATTAATGTGATTGATATATTTCCCTAATTGCAAAAATCAAAAACACGGTTTCCCTTTTATGCTTAGAACCGATTATCACAAAATAAAACAAAAAGAACCCTAAAATCCCTCCATCAAACAATCGGCTTCTATTCTTTTTCCCTCTTGGCTGCTGTGTCGATCCAAAAACCACCAAAAGAAGGTGTGTTCTTGCTCAAAATAATTAAGGTAATCTTGTAACGCAACCTAATCTTGATCCATACGAGTTTATAAATCAAAAACTAATCGAAGCATGTGTTTTCCCTTGTTCTTGTGGCTGCCGATCGACCAAAGGAGAAGGAGAAGGAGAATTCGTGTGGTGTTTTGATTTTGTTGTGTTCGTGTTCTTCGTGGTCTACGAGGGTATTGTATTGATGCGTGGGTTTTGCAACCTTACAACAGGTTTTACCTCTCGAGGGATCTCAAGAGGCTTACAACCCCACCAGGCAGTGTACCTGACCGATGTAGTATAGTGTAGTGGTAAGTACGGGGGATTGATCGTTCTCCACAGGGAATAGTGTTCGTTAGGTGTGAAAGGCTACTCTAATTAGGTCTAAGGGTTGAGGAAGATTCTTTTTTTGTTTTTATATTTTATAAAAGCAAGTAAAATCTCGGGTTTTGAAGGAGTGGGCGGAATTAGTTGCTAGTCAACTAACCCAAATTACTACAAATGCAAATAAAATAAAATAACAAAAATGAAAAGTGGTGAGAAACTTATGTGTAGAGAAATGTGTTTACTTAGATTTCCTTACTCCCTAACTATCTTTTACCGGTTAATTAGTGTGTATTAGTCGCGTGGATGACGGGTGTATTCCTTAATACCATTCGTGGGGTGGCGTACTTACTTCCCCAAACTCTACAAGCTCCTACTTCACTCCTATGTCGAGCCGGCTAGGAAGCTCCTAACATGGGATCACTAGAATTCGCTTGTGCATTAAATACAACCATAAAAACCTTTAGTACGCGTTTGGTTCATGTTTCTTAAGACGTTCAAGCAAGTTACCGAATAGGAAGTTAGCCAGTTTTCTTAAGCCTAACATAGATAAACAATCATCCAATACAACTAATAACACACTAACAACCAATAATCAATAGCTAGGTTTCATTAGATCTAAGCAAACACAAGATAAAATTAGCCTAACATGTTAAACAAAAGACAAGCATAAGATAGAATCAAACAACACATAGACATATTGAATGATTAATTGATAACTTATCTTTCAATGAAACATGGAAGATCTCAAGGCAAAAAGCCCTGAAAAAGTAGCTAAAATCGTCTTAGGGTTTTATCCCAAAATTCCACACACTAAGCTCTCTCTTAATGACAAAAAATTAGAAAACTATATATAGACTTTGACATCTGACGGCGTCACCTTATGCATTGTGACGCCGTCACCTCGCCGCTTTTAGGGTTCCCGGATGACTATCTTGACGCCGTCCCTCTTTAGCTCTTCAAAAATCCATTCTGGCTTATCAAGGCTTGACGCCGTCGGATCCTGAACGTGACGCCGTCCCCTTATGATTTAAGCCGTGACGCCCTTGATTTAGTTAAAGCGTGACGCCGTCAGAATTCTCATGCAAACTCACTGGCCCGTCATGAGTAAATTTCACATCCAACTTTTCTTGCCAAGGCATGACGCCGTCCCATGTTAATTGTGACGCCGTCAAGAGTAACTTTTAGCCGATTCTTGAGACTTTGCCGTTTTCTTCACTTTAATGCTCCAAAAACGTCCAAAATGCCTCCTTTTCCAGATTTCTCCTCAAAAGTACCTAAAATGACAAAAGGAACGATTTAGGGCAATATTTGATCAAATAAATACGATTTCGGGCTTAAATGACCCCTTAAAAGCGGTACACTTTTCGCCTTATCATGTATCACATACCTTATTCGATCCTTATTCTTGTTTTCTTTTTTTTGTTCTAGTCGAATTAACCACATAAAATGTCACATAAAATAATAAGTTATGAAAACCCTAAAAACTGTTATGTATGAATCGAACCAGGGTTTTATGGTGAAATTATTCGACTTGATTGTGTTAAGACCTGTTGTAAATGACCTAAATATGTTATGGACTCACCTAAAATCGTTTGGTGTCAAGAACTAATGAATGGAATGACGAAAACCCTAAGATAAACATGGTTCTGTGATAACTGCTTCTGAGCTGGATTTTTATTCGACTTTAACCGGCTATAACTAAATGATGGAATAGAATTTTTGGGTGTTTTAAGAGTCTAAAACTAAGTTCAATGAAATGGCTACCTGGGAAAATTTAGTTTGTAATTTTTAGAGGTCTGGAAGGTTACTTTTTGATTTTTAGAAAATTATGTGTCTGATCGGATTTGTGAGTCTGGAAAATTAGTCCGGGGTTATGATTTTTAATTTTCAAACCGTGTTGAGTTAGAAGGTTTCCTTTGAACTGGGTAATATTTAGGATGTCTATTACTTCCTGGAATTTTTATAGATTTTTTTGAATTTATTTGGTTGGGTAAAAAGGTATGAAATTGTCGAGTGTTCCATCAGATACGATTTTAGAACATGTTGAGAAAATGGATTTTTAATATGTACCTATGCTACTTAATAAAATCTGGAAAAATTTGATAAAATACTATAGACATTTGAGCATCTCTGGGAATTTTTGGGAATTTTATTACTGAGTTCTTATACGGTTTATAATTTATTGAAAACCTAACAATTTCGTATATAAAACTGTGAGAAATTATAAAAAGGTTAAAAAGGTAATTAAAAGGTGTTTTGTGTTTATTTTATAAACTTAAAGGTTTAAATCGTCATTCTTTTAAAACTAAAGGACCTAACTTGTGAACACCTGTAACTTTATAGTAATTACATTTTGCACCCTAATATTATGAGAATTGCATATTAATCCCTAAACTTGTGATAATTACATAATAAACCCTAAAAGCATGGAAACTACATTACGAACCCTAAATTTTTGTAAAAGACATTATGAACCTTAAACTACGAATATGATCGTCTATAATACTTTAATTTGACATACGAGAATGTTAATAATCAAAGTTACTTAACATGGAAGGAGAACTAAAATGAAACCCTATGATTATATGAACTTATAAGAGAACTTGTGATTATTTGTAGATCGGGTGAAGAGGGAGTGATCTCCTACTTGAATTGCTTTTCATTTCTTTGCTTGCGTATTTCGTTAAGGTATGGATATTCTGTCTTACTCTAAGACACTTTGCTTCGTACATATATGCTTTCCATTTTCACTAGGGATATTTCTTATGATCCGATGACTGCTATGATTCCCTTTTGTTTGATTCTTGGCTCTCATTGTATGACTGCCAATCCTATATGATTCATTCTGACATTTATTTTAAATGTCTCTGCTATGATATGATTATTTGTTTGCCATGCTTTGTTGAGATACACTTTCGTTTCTCTTGCTATGCTTTGATTATGATTTGGTATGATATGATATTCCGTGCCTGAGCTTACCTAGTTCTAGAGGTACTAGGACCATGTTTAGGATGGCACCCTATGCATGACACTCCCGTAGAGGTGTGATAGATCTACGGCGTTCCCCTTTTGATATGATATGATTTGTGATCACTATTGGCCATTTCCGTGTGTGTGTGCCCAGTCTAGTACTGGCATACATACTTTTTGATGGGAGCGTATGGATGCATCCTAGGACATTTTGATATGTATATGATTTGGTGATTAGGTGGTGTGTGCCTTGCACCCCTTTTCACACTTTTGGATTAGTACTTAGAGGTCTCCCCTCTTCATGCACTTATATGATATGATATGATATGATTTGACGGAATTTGTTTGGAGTTCATATGGCACATCCTTATATGACATTTTCTTTATTTCCATTTCGTTCTTATATTCAGTTCTTATTCAGTTCTCATGCACTCTTATCTTTTGATATGCTTTGATTCGTATGACTTATGATTATGCTTTCGTATCTTTCTTTCCTTCGTTGCTTATGCTTATTTACCCTTATGATTTGTTATTCGTATATATCCGTTCACTGGGCTTTTTAAGCTCAGCCGCATGTTTTCTTTCTTATGCGGCAGGTAATAAGCAGGGCGACGGGCATGGGGATGAGAGAGTAGATTATTGAGAGACCCATTTTGTTTATCATTTGTAGTCCATTGTTTCGGACATTTCATTATTTCCGCACTTCGAATATTATTTTACTTTGGTTTTGTATGGTTAACCCATTATGCGTTGGGATTATCTTTGATACTAGACTTGATGTTCAAGACCTAGTTATTTATTAAAGACTTCCACTTGCGTTTATGTATGCTTTGTAAGACACCATAATGTGATATCTTGACCTTGGCGGGTCGGGGTGTTACACTAAATAAGTTACCATATCACCTCATTCGCCCCATATGATCAGATTCCCTGATTAGCAAGTGCACGTGTTGAACTAGGTTGTCAATACACCATCACTCTTAAGAAATGGTACCCTCTAGGAATTCTAGATAACACAGACTCGAAACCCCTTTCTTTTATGTGAACCGCTCCATTGCCAAGCTCTGACTTCCTTTTATGTGACATGAATTCTATACTGGGATGCCAAAACATCTTAGTCTACCTAGCGACCATTGATACCCGACCGTACCTTGTAAATAGGAAAGACTTTCTCAACAAAGTATCAAGCTGATTCAGACCTCCCAGGTTACTAAGGCGACCGTTTAAGTCAAGATACCCCTTAGCACCAAGTTATTTCTTTTAGGCCACCAGTGCAACAAATTCGGTCAGAACACCTTTTAGTACCATATAACAAGTTGGAATACTCGCACCTTTGAGCGTCATCGGATATTAAACAATTGAACCCCGCTCAACATTGGCAACTAGATCTTTCCTTCGGATATTTAGAAACATAGGTAGACGTACATGCTCAACTGTCCCTCCTCTTTGATAATCTTACTTTTAAGGATCTTTCTTAAAATACTCTTATGTCAACCTTGAAAACCATAGTTACATTTCCTGAAATGCATATTTTGAGGATTAAGTTCTTCTGGTCAACCCTTATGAAACTTTTGCTCCGAAATGAAAAACGCAAAGTTTTACGAAAATTTCTTAACCATACCACGATTGGAAACCTGATTTTTGCAAACTTATAAAATCTTTTGAAACTGTGTCATCTTATACAGCTGAAAATTCCCGACAAAGAAAACTTAATGCCTCGAAAGTTATTTTGGTCAAAATCGTGTAAATACTTACCCAAATAAGATTTTCAAACAAAATGGCATAGGTGGGATTCAAACACCTCACACCTTGCTCAACTTACAAGCGTCCAACCACTAGATTAAGAGCCCTTTTGTGTCACTTTCATCCATTCCCCTGAGGAGGAAAAACGCTAAATTTTGAAACAAATCTTGGAGAACAGACGCCCCCGCCACTTTAAGACTTTATATATATCGGGCTAGGATTTTGTGTCACTAGAGCATAAACCCTACATTGGAATTAGACTGTGAGGATTTGAGAAGAAACAGCGCTGGTAAAAATTTGAAACCCCGTGTAATTAAGATTTAAAATGTTTCCCTCTATTAACCTTACTCCAGAAATCATTGTACCCCACCAAAGCACTAGAAGGAGACATCTTATGGCAGACCACTTAAGTACTCTTCCACAGTCAAGGATAAACACTTAGAACCGTCCGGAGAAACCTGAATATGTTACTAGTACCACCACATTTCCACCAACACCATTCCGTCGGGTAATTTGAAATAAATCGCGAGGACGCGATTCTTTTTTATGGGTATGTGATGTAACAACCGACAAATTTCTTAAACTTGTTTTACGAGTCAAAACAATCATTTTGATTTTCCTTAGCTTTAAAACCTCTTCGAAACCAGAACTGATAAGTTAAACTGAAATCTGGGACGGATTTCCAAATATGATGTATGTTCTGTAACACCCGGTAAATTTTCTAAACCTATTTTTACGAGCCAAAACACTTGCTTATCATTTTCTTTAGCTTTTGAACTTCTTTGAACTTGTTTGGGTTTGAAAAACTATGAATATCTTGTTTAATGTGAGCGTTATTCCCTTATCGAGCCGGCATAACCTAGAAAGCACAAAACGTATCGTATTTGTCAAAAATATTGATTTTTGAAAATATTGCATATTTATACTCGTTTTTATTGGTAAAATTATTTCGGGAACAATGGCGCAAGTTTCGTTAATTTTCGAGTCCGTTTGGTATGTCAAATGGGCCCCGTGGTGTTTTTATCAAAAGTTTTGCTAACTTGGCACCTTTACCCCCCTCTGCCCCATAATTACATAACACACCCTCATTTTCATATTTACACTTTCGGTCCTCCCTCAAAAATATAAATACCCACATTAATAATAATTTTCCATTTCACTATTCACACTCTCTCTCCCTTCTCTCTCTCTCTAGCTCGCCGGCGTCCCCAACTCCAGCGACCACCATCTTCCCCGGCCAACTTCCGACGGCCACCGTGCTGTAATATTTTTTGGCGAACCTTTTTCTTTACCGATTCAATAGATCAGCTGTTTTATATTGTTTCTGGAAACTTTGAGCCTTTGGCTCCCACCACAACTAGCCTCACGCGCCACCACCGCCACCTGCCATCACCACCGCGAGCCACCACCACCTTCCTCCTCTTGTTTCTCCTCGGTAAAACCTTCCACGCACCTCTATTTCACATTTTCTTTAAATTTTAACAAACCCTAATTTCAATAATTTTTGTTTATTTATTTATTTATTATTTAATCCGAGTTAGTATTATGTTTTATCAATAAAAATGGTGAAAACCCTCGTGTGGAAACCCTCCCCTTTCCCCCTCCTCTCGGCGTTGACTCGGTCAACTCACCGAGTCAACTCGGTTGACTCGGTGAGGGTTTGACTTTTCTGATATTTATTGTTCTTGTGTTATTTATTGTGTTGTGGTTATACTTTGTTGAGTTGATATTTGTTTGAGTCCGTTTGGTTGTTGACTGTCTCGGCAGTCGAGATTTGGTCGAGCCGTGACTCACGGCGAATCACGGCGAGTTGAGGAATATATAGAATAGGATAGTGATGATTGTGTTTGGTTTGAATCTTGCGATGGGATATTTTCATATTGGCAGTTCCGAAATTATATGTGTCGTTTGGATTACTCTTTTTAAGAGTTATTATGGATTATAGTTAGGATTAAATAAAATCTAATAGGTTGTGTTTGAAAATGGTTGTGTTGCGGCTTGGGGTAAAATGTGTCGAAGTGAGCATTGTATGTGACATGGTTTTGGTTTTTGATTAAGAGTTAGTGTTAGGTTTAAAATTTTATTGTCAAGTTGTGATTGTCAAAATGAATGTTGTTGCGTTTTGAATAAATGTGTCAAACGGGAAAAACTATTTTGATATAAAGATTAAATAAAGTAGGTTAGGATTCGGTTTAGATAATATGGATAATGATTTTGTTGTGTTAGATACATTGGCGACCGAGAGTCCCAACGACTCGGATTGATTTGAGCCGTGACTCGCGGCGAGTCACGGCCAAGTTAAATTATTTGTCGTCGTTATTATTTATATCTCGTCGAGTCGTAATTATTTCTTGTTTCGTCGTTTATTATTTATTCGTTTGTGATCGATATGAGATGTTTCGGAATATTTGAAACGATATGGGATAATTTGCAACACATGTGAGATATTTAATATTTATCGATTGGATTTGAATAATATTGTAATGATATGACATTGTGGACAAGGATTGGACGTATTGGAATTACGGTATTAGTTATTTGGACTATTATGGACCCTTGGTACACGAGACGGAAGGGTACGTTAGACTCATAAGAGCTTAACCTACCTGGACCCGAACTATACAAAATGGTCGATAAAACTAAACAACTAATATTCACGCAAATGATATGTCCAGTTATATATTGAAACTTGTAAAACTCGTCGGTAATTGAAATATTCAAATGAGTCGTGTGACTTGGGAATGTTTTATAAACGGGCACTTCATGCCGAAATTTCGTAAAATATTTTATAAACTTAAACCATTTATGATTTATTAAATGTTATAAAACCTTTTCAAACACTCTCATATTTTAACGATTGTAACATCTATTTTGGGAAAAATGGGGAAAAGCCGAAACTATCTATCGATGTTGTTTATTTGTTTATTTATTTTCTTTTTCTGAGTTATTTCTTTCTTTCATATTCCTTTCTTCTTCTCCTCTCGTCTTCGTTGGGTATTCGTTCGTATTTGCCGACTTGTTATCTTCTTACCTATATTGTCTTCCACACGAGTCTTAAACTTTCCTTTTCTTTCAAGCGCCATTGAAAACTAAACCTTTTAATAATAACACAAGTATTCAACGAACGCTACTTCATAAATTACTTGAGTATTATTTCTAAAACATGTTACTTGTTAGGTTGTGCCGATCCAGTACCGTATGCTTATACTTTCTGAATGTGGTTATGCTTTACTACTTGATGCCAGTTGTGTATTTGTGATGTCTTGCATTACTGCATACTGAGGTGAGTTCATAGCCCCACTTTTTACTTGCTTTAATTGCTTTATAAGTGATGCGCGTGATGTGTCGTTGCGGTTTAGCAGTTTTAATGCCTACTCAAGTTTTAAATTTATATTTAGCCGACTTATCAATAACACACACACTTAACGAGCAGTGTACCCGGTCAGTATGAAGATAATGGTAAGTAGAGTGTCGATCACTAAGAGTGGAACGTATTATCTCGTTATTCTAATCAGTATTTTAATATCCTAACGCAAGGGGGTTTCAGCCTGAGAGACTGGCACGGTTTGTTTGCAATTAAATAATAAAATAAACCAATAGGCACGAATCAGCAAGTAGCACACACGTACACAGATAAATACTTGAGACAATAAGAGGGCTGTCCTTATGATTAAGTAGATTGTCACTTGTTTTATTGATAGCTTTATATGAAGTGTATGTAGTTAACCCTTTCTCGTTGGTCCTAATCTTATCGGCGAGTAAACCCTTAATGATTACTTATGTCTAAAAGTTATTCCTAAGTGATCAATTTAGTAATAACCGTGGGAGCCACATTATGTCCCGCAGTCAAATGCCCGCAAGCCACTAATAAACACAGAGGTTATCAATGCACTAATAAGTAGTAACCAAAGACATCAACATATAAACTTTAATTGATGGGAAAGCAAGTATTAAAGGGAGTGCAATCTTTCGTTGTCACATTACACAAGCCACCAATTCTGATGAATTAAAGTTTGCTAACACAATAAAACAAAACTACTTAATGAATTAAACACATGCAGCACCTTCTTACAGCTCTTGTATCTTTGATTTGGGTGTGTCTTGTGCTGCCTCCTTGACTGAATTCGTCCTTTTGTTCTTCTGTTCGGACTTAGGTTATATTATATTCCTTCCGAAATTCGTCTGGTCTTGGGGTATTTATAGTTTCTGTCTGAAGGAAGATGCGGCGCATCTAGTAAGTAGATGCGGCGCATGTACTTAACTTCGCGTGGGGTCCAAGATTATAATATTCAGGAATATTCGTACACCGCCAGAAGATGCGGCGTAACTCCATGATTGGATGCGGCGCATGTACTCTTGTATCTTGGATCGTATCTGGTGATATCTTGATAGAGATGCGGCGCATGTCATGAGTGAGATGCGGCGCATCTGGAGCAGATTAGTCTTGATCTTCTTCATTTCAGTAGACTCTTAACTTCTTGCATGTTATGCTCCATAATCAGTCCAAAATCGCTAAGTTTCACCAAATGCTTGTTTTTACCTGAGAATTACAAAAGTAAATGATTAAGTATCAATCCTCATACATAATATAGTAAAACAAGTCAAATTAATAGGATAAATGATAGTAATAAAATGTACTTATTTGAGTTCATCAAATATCCCCCCACTTGAACTTTACTTGTCCCCAAGTAAACCTTAGAATTTCTTTTATGAAAATGTATCCTAAAAGATGTTAGGATTTATTTTTATATTTAAGCATGTATTCGTTCATTTCATAATCACACAACTAAACACTTTAACGAATTAGAAGTAAAATAAAATAAGTCGATAAAAGCAAATCTAATCGTTTAACTGTCCAGTCGCGACGAATATTCTATCATAAGCTTGGCAAGTATACACATCTCCACCACTAAAGCTAAGGAGTAACAAGTCTAAAGCGGTAAAAAGGGTTTTTAGGCTTAAGGGTTAATTATTCTCTTTCACTATCGATCTCAAATTCCAGAAAAGGCGACAAAATCACAAATACATGATCGAATCCACGAACACGATACTTGCAATTGCTCAAATCCTTAACTCGAATAGGCTAAAGATAGGTCCAAACTTCACCAATAATAATATATCAAAAAGGGCGACAAAATCATAAATACATAGCCGAATCCACGACTACGATACTTAAGATTGCTCAAATCCCTAATCTCAATAAATCAAAGGTTTGGTTGGATAAAGAATAATAAAGGGCATGGATAACATTTGGGATATAAATTGGTGTAAAAATAAAAATAAACAAAACAAATAAATCAAAATCCTAAGTGTGGTTAATCACTATCCCAACCATCCCATGAATAAGACTCATATCATCGAATAACTCACGCTTTAACACTTGAAACACACGCTTTAGGTAGACACGAATTATACTCAACAAGATCTTAATCAAAGAATAAACCTTAATTGGCGTTCCCATAACTGCCAATTCCCATTCAATCCATAGATATAGTACAACAAATAGTGGTGATATCGACCACTTACATAACTTTACATAAGTTGGTTAAAACTAACTTCCAACTTTTCTTTATTTCTTTTTCTTTTCTCATTTTTTCGATTTTTTTTTTTTTTTTTTTTTTTTTTTTTTTTTTTAAACATAAACATAGATGTGTAAAATTTCACCACATCACTATAACTTTCTTTCCGGATAATTTTTCCATACTTTTCATGACTTCAGAAATAATGGTAATAGTGAAAGTAGTAAACACACGAAAAATAAACTCAAAGATATACAATATTTACTTTCACTCCAATTGCATTGTGCAATTTCCCGACCTAACCATAGATAATGAATTACGCACGCGAACACAGGTAATGTAAGGAAACACACTCTGCCTATAGCAATCAACCAACCACGGATTCTAATCTACAGGGTAGGCTAAGGTGTAAGGGTGTAACGAAACATTTTAAACACAGGTGTAAGAAACGAAAGGAATGGCTCTGAGGGTTTTTCTAGGGGTATCTTACTCTAAAAATGAGAGTAACAAAAGGGTTTATACGGGGGTTAACTAACCAGTGTAGTTAGTTAATAACACATAACAAATAATAGGCTATTTGGGTGTAATCCTAGAATTTTACCAATTTAGACAAGTCATTCCAATTATATAAATAATACTTATTATGGTGGTCTCGAATAGTATACAAGCCAAGTTCTAAAGTTTACAAGTCACCGGCACACTCATAGATTTGTGAATTTTGAAAAATCACAATTTTTGAAAATAACGTCATGTGTGCAGTTATGCAACTTAGATCTTAAACAAAAACATGCTAAATTTTTTTTTTTTTAAGTTTGATATATTAAGCACATTTTAAGCATAATTTTTGAAAAAGTTTAGGACAAGTAATTGTTAAGTTCTAATTCTCCAATCCCCCCACTTAAGTTAAACAACGTCCTCGTTGTTTGTATAAAAGGTTAAAAACTGGAAAATAAAAGAATTAGAACAGAAAAAACTCCCCTGAGATTTGCTCGGTATGATCCTCCATTAGTATAAGAGCAAAAATCAACTTCTTGTGGATTAGAACGTTAAAGCTTCATACTTGATGTATCCACAGGAAATCCAGGAAACTATAATACCACCAACACTTTAAAACACACCTAAGATAAGAAAGGTTCAAACTTGCATAATACATTAGTAGTTAGATAAAAATAAAACTTAAAAATTAAAACTGAAAATCATCAGGTCAGTCGATGCGCCGTATCTTATGGAAGAAGATACGCCGTATCGAGCCTGGAATAAATACGGATCAGAATAAAGATGCGCCGCATCCTTAACCAGGGATGCGCCGCATTAAAATAAACTGATAAATAGTTTTAAAGTCGAAAATAAAAATGCAGAAAAATAAAATAAGATATGACCATTGCAGGAGATGCGTCGCATCTCAGAATTGAGATGCGCCGTATCCTCATGCGGGCCTGACTGACTCGACACAGAAAACAGAATAAAAGATAATTCCGGGTTGTCTCCCGGTAAGCACTTGTCTTTATTCCAGAGTCTTCAAGTTAGACTCACGTTCAGCTCTTCATTCCAATACTTCAGGTTCAAACTCCACCACCTCGTTCTCATTATCCTCAATTTTATTATCAAAGTATTTCTTCACACGTTGCCCGTTCACTTTGAATATATAACCATTTTTATCGCATATTTCAATAGTTCCATATGGATACACTTTCTTGACAACGAACGGTCCCGTCCATCTTGATTTAAGTTTACCAGGATACATCTTTAATCTTGAATTAAATAGTAGCACTTTCTCTCCAATAGTAAACGTTTTATCTCCACGTAACCTCGAGTCATGCCATCTTTTATTTCTTTCTTTGTAGATCTTAGTATTTTTGTAGGCCTCATCTCTTAGTTCATAGAGTTCATTAAGTTCCATGAAACGGTTCTTCGTCGCAGCTTCCATATCCATATTACAGTTCGTCAAAGCCCAATATGCACTTTGTTCAACTTCGACCGGTAGGTGGCATGCTTTTCCGTATACAAGACGAAATGGAGTGCATCCCGTCGGTGTCTTAAAGGCGGTACGGAATGCCCATAAAGCATCATTTAACTTGTCAGACCACCCTTTAGGATTATATCCAGTCGTTTTTTCAAGGATTCTTTTTATAGCTCTATTGGTTACTTCAGTTTGACCATTTGATTGAGGATGGTATGCGGTGGAAACCCTATGATATACTCCATATTTTTGCAAGGCTCTTCCCAGATGGTGATTACAAAAGTGTGTTCCCCTATCACTAATCAATGCTTTAGGAATTCCAAACCTAGAGAACAAACTTTGCAAAAATTTAAGTACTACCTTGCTGTCGTTTGTTGGAGATGCTTGCGCTTCGACCCATTTTGATACGTAATCAACAGCAACCAAAATATATTTATTACCTTTAGATTCAGGAAACGGTCCCATGAAGTCTAATCCCCATATGTCGAAAACTTCACATACATGGATATAGTTTTGCGGCATTTCGTTTCTTGATGTAATATTTCCGGATCGTTGACACGCATCACATCCTTTTATATAATCTTTCGCATCCTCCAACATAGTGGGCCAATAAAATCCCGCATCCAGGATCTTTCTTCTTGTGATGATTGGACCGTGATGTCCCCCTGTTGGCCCTGAATGGCAATGTGCCAATATTGATGCGATGTCATCACCGTCTACGCATCTTCGTATAATATTGTCAGGACATAATTTAAAGGCATAAGGTTCATCCCAAATATACTCGTTAGCGCGAGTTATAAACCTTCTTTTCTCGTCGGATGTTAGCCCTTTTGGAATTTCATTTGCAACAATAAAGTTTATAAAGTCGGCATACCATGGTCCATTATTATTGCTCTTAATTCCTACCATCATAAGGTGTTCATCAGGAAAGTCATCAGCTATTTCCCTCTCGTCAAGCACCTCCATATCAGGGTTTTCAAGTCTAGATAAGTGGTCAGCAGCTAGATTCTCGGCACCCTTTTTATCTTTAATTTCAATATCGAATCCTTGGAGCAATAAAACCCACCTAATAAGCCTTGGCTTGGCATCCTGTTTATTGAACAAATACTTCAAAGCAGAATGGTCAGTGTAAACCATAGTTTTTGACAATATAAGATATGATCTAAATTTATCGAATGCAAAAACTACTGCTAAAAGTTCTTTTTCCGTGGTGGTGTAGTGTTCTTGGGCATTATTCAATGTTTTGCTAGCATAATAAATTGGTTTAAATTTCTTATCTATCTTTTGGCCAAGTACGGCTCCAACAGCATAATCACTAGCATCACACATTAGTTCAAAAGGCAGATTCCAATCAGGCGAAATTATAATGGGTGCAGAAGTTAGTTTTTCCTTTAAGTATATTAAATGCCTTTTTGCAATCTTCAGAAAAATCAAACTTTGCATCCTTTAGCAACAATTGGGTCATAGGCCTAGATATTTTTGAAAAATCCTTTATGAATCTACGATAAAATCCAGCGTGCCCTAAAAAACTTCTAACGCCTTTTACGTTAGTGGGGTAAGGTAGTTTAGCAATTACATCAATTTTAGCTTTATCGACTTCTATACCTTTCCCAGAAATCTTATGTCCTAACACAATTCCCTCTCTAACCATAAAGTGACATTTTTCCCAATTAAGAACAAGGTTAGTTTCTTCACACCTAGCAAGCATTTTATCAAGTTTAAAGAGACAATCACTAAATGAGTTACCGAACACCGAGAAGTCGTCCATGAAGACTTCCATAAAATCTTCTACCATATCATGGAAGATAGCCGTCATACAACGTTGGAAAGTAGCAGGGGCGTTGCATAGTCCGAACGGCATTCTCCTATAGGCGAAGGTTCCATAAGGGCAGGTGAAAGTCGTCTTCTCTTGATCCTCGGGGGCAATGGGTATTTGGAAGAAACCTGAAAAACCATCCAAAAAACAATAATAATCATATCCTGATAGTCTTTCTAACATTTGATCAATAAATGGAAGAGGGAAGTGATCTTTTCGCGTAGCATCATTGAGTTTGCGGTAGTCGATGCAAACTCTCCATCCGGTAACAGTTCTTGAAGGGATTAGCTCATTGTCGTCATTGAGTACTACCGTCATTCCTCCTTTTTTTGGTACAACGTGGATAGGACTGACCCACGAGCTGTCGAAATTGGGTAGATAAGTCCGGAGTCAAGTAACTTTACGATTTCATTTTTCACCACATCTTGGACTTTTGGATTCAAACGCCTTTGAGGTTGGATAGTTGGTTTGAATTCATCCTCCATAAGGATTTTATGTGTACAAAATGACGGGCTAATTCCCTTAATATCAGACATACTCCACGCTAATGCTCCTCTTCGTTTATATAGTACCTGCAAAAGAGACTCTTTTTCTTTTGGCGTTAAGTCAGATGCAATAATAACGGGTGAATTAGTATTTCCGTTTAAATAAGCATATTCCAAAGTAGAAGGAAGATCCTTAAGCACAGGTTTAACATTATCAATTTCAGTAGCACTAGCGGAATAAACCTGTTCTTTAATTATATCGCTGCTGTCATCAGATAGATGCGCCGCATCGAGGTTTTCGATGCGCCGCATCGCGTTACATACAGCAGAGTCAGCAGCAAAATTATAATCAACAGTATTCTCATCTACTTGATCTTCTATAGCAATTGCGTTTTCTAAATTTTTAAGCAGAAAAGAATCAAGCAAATTATTCTTTAACAATTTCTGAGTAAATTGATTAATCGTATCATCAGAAACATCGATGTTATAGCATTCATCGTCATCGGATTCATCTTTACTCATAGATTGTTCCATGTTAAACTCAACCTCATCTTTCCCTATGGTAAAAGTTATCTTTTTATTAAAAACATCAATTATGGCCCTAGCAGTGGCTAAAAATGGTCGTACTAATATTATAGGAGTTCTAGAATTTTCAGGCATATCAAGGATAACGAAGTCGATAGGTAATTCAAATTTATCAACTTTTATTAATATATTTTCCGCTATTCCTAATGGGTATTGTATAGACCTATCAGCTAGTTCTAAGCACATCCTAGTAGGTTTTGGTTCACCAAGACCTAATTTATCATACATAGAAGAGGGCATAAGACTTATACTAGCTCCTAGGTCGGCTAAGGCATTCTCAATATGCAAATTTTTAATTTGACAAGGAATAGTGAAACTCCCTGGATCTTTTTCTTTAGATGGAAGTTTGTTGAGCAATGCCGCTGAGCTTCTTTTCCCCATCGTTATGGTGCAAGCCTCTTCGAGTTTAGACTTGTTTGTAAGCAAGCTTTTCAGATATTTAGCATATTTCGGCATTTGCACTAGGGCTTCCATAAATGGTATGCTTAGCTGCAGCTGCTTGAGATTCTCCAGGAATTTCTTTTGATAGGCATCTTCTTTCTCTTTCCTTACCCTATGTGGGAAGGGTGGTGTTGATCGTTTAGGTTCAACAGAAGGTTCTCTTCTAATTACAGGTTCTGGATCAGTCTCTTTTGGTTGCTCTTGCTCAGGTGGTAAAGATTCAGGGGAAATTTTGTTTGTACTGTCATCCTCGGGTGTTTCTCCGATTTGAAAGGTTGACTTTCCGCCTCTAGTTGTAATTCCTTTCAGATCGTGCCTTACCAAAAGAACCTTGTTAAGCACTGTTGACAATTGGTGCACTTCAATTGCCAAACCATTGATCATATTGTTTTGTTCCTTTAGCAACAGCTCATGACTGCCTTTGAATTCAGTGATAAAGTTCCTTGCTTCATGATGTTCTTGTTCATTGGCTTGAGCGATTAGAAGTGCAAACTCTTCCATAGTAAGGTTTCTTTGGGGTCTTCCCAACCAGTTTGGGAAAATATCGAACATTGTTCCTGAAAATTAAGAACAAGAGGATTTCAAAGTAAAAGTTTCCTAGTATAAGGGTAAGTCAGAATATTTTCCGTTCGGAAATTAGAAAAGAATAAAAGTTGCTGATATCTGCAGACGATGCGCCGTATCCAAAAAGTTGGATACGCCGTATCTTAATACGTTAAAATTAAATCAGACTTTATTCAGAAAATAGATACGCCGCTTAGAATTTAAGAATGCGCCGTATCGAATTAATTAATCAAAAATCAGCTTATCTAATTAAAATTAAATGCGTCGTATTAACGAAAGTTAATGCGCCGTATTTTCGTTACGTTTAAAAATAAATATCGATTTTTGATTCAGAAAGATGCGCCGTATCGATAGAGATCGATACGCCGTATCTGTTTAATAATTCGCAAACTGTTTTTAATTAAAATAATAGATACGCCGTATCTGCTAAAGCAGATGCGTCGTATGGCGTTAACGTTTAGAAAAAAAAAAAAAAAATAATATTCTTATTAAAAACAGATACGCCGTATCTGCAAAAGCAGATGCGTCGTATTACTTTATTGCTTTTTTTTTTAAAAAAAATTTTCGTATTAAAAACAGATACGCCGTATCTTGGGGAAAAGATGCGTCGTATCGAATTAATTAAACGCGTTGTATTTTTTTTAAAATTAAACGCAATACGCCGTATCTGAGAGATCAGATGCGCCGTATCGTTTGATTTAGCACAGTACAACGATAGCAGAACAGAAAAATACGAAAAATAAAAACAAAAATTAAACACACAAACGAAAATAAACACACAAAAATAAAAGAAAACAATTAACACACAATACAACAAATATGCAAAATAATACAATGATGCAATTAATCTAATAAAAAAGAAAAACCTAATTAAAATACTAATTAAATTAACAGATAATAACAATTCACTCCCCGGCAGCGGCGCCAAAAACTTGATGCGCGTGATGTGTCGTTGCGGTTTAGCAGTTTTAATGCCTACTCAAGTTTTAAATTTATATTTAGCCGACTTATCAATAACACACACACTTAACGAGCAGTGTACCCGGTCAGTATGAAGATAATGGTAAGTAGAGTGTCGATCACTAAGAGTGGAACGTATTATCTCGTTATTCTAATCAGTATTTTAATATCCTAACGCAAGGGGGTTTCAGCCTGAGAGACTGGCACGGTTTGTTTGCAATTAAATAATAAAATAAACCAATAGGCACGAATCAGCAAGTAGCATACACGTACACAGATAAATACTTGAGACAATAAGAGGGCTGTCCTTATGATTAAGTAGATTGTCACTTGTTTTATTGATAGCTTTATATGAAGTGTATGTAGTTAACCCTTTCTCGTTGGTCCTAATCTTATCGGCGAGTAAACCCTTAATGATTACTTATGTCTAAAAGTTATTCCTAAGTGATCAATTTAGTAATAACCGTGGGAGCCACATTATGTCCCGCATTCAAATGCCCGCAAGCCACTAATAAACACAGAGGTTATCAATGCACTAATAAGTAGTAACCAAAGACATCAACATATAAACTTTAATTGATGGGAAAGCAAGTATTAAAGGGAGTGCAATCTTTCGTTGTCACATTACACAAGCCACCAATCCTGATGAATTAAAGTTTGCTAACACAATAAAACAAAACTACTTAATGAATTAAACACATGCAGCACCTTCTTACAGCTCTTGTATCTTTGATTTGGGTGTGTCTTGTGCTGCCTCCTTGACTGAATTCGTCCTTTTGTTCTTCTGTTCGGACTTAGGTTATATTATATTCCTTCCGAAATTCGTCTGGTCTTGGGGTATTTATAGTTTCTGTCTGAAGGAAGATGCGGCGCATCTAGTAAGTAGATGCGGCGCATGTACTTAACTTCGCGTGGGGTCCAAGATTATAATATTCAGGAATATTCGTACACCGCCAGAAGATGCGGCGTAACTCCATGATTGGATGCGGCGCATGTACTCTTGTATCTTGGATCGTATCTGGTGATATCTTGATAGAGATGCGGCGCATGTCATGAGTGAGATGCGGCGCATCTGGAGCAGATTAGTCTTGATCTTCTTCATTTCAGTAGACTCTTAACTTCTTGCATGTTATGCTCCATAATCAGTCCAAAATCGCTAAGTTTCACCAAATGCTTGTTTTTACCTGAGAATTACAAAAGTAAATGATTAAGTATCAATCCTCATACATAATATAGTAAAACAAGTCAAATTAATAGGATAAATGATAGTAATAAAATGTACTTATTTGAGTTCATCAATAAGCTACTTGGGGTGAGATACATGCTACTGTTTTGAATATGATCACAATTGTTTGAAAACTATATATTGAACTGAAACTATGTTTTCTGCTATCTGAAACTGTATTTGAACTGAAGCAACATTTATACTTTTCTGGTACTGTGAGTGAAGCAGTAGCCACTTTGCGAACCACCTGATAAGCACTAAGTACCTTCCTTGCCAACAGCAAGTCCCTCGGTCATGAACCATTAATCACCTGCGGGTGAGCGCGATTATAGTTTATAGGCCTATAGGATTTGACCATCCCGCCATGTTGATCAAGGGCGGTCAACATGTGATGTACTATAATTGAGTTAACCAGGTATTTGGCAAGATACCTTGGCTTTGGGGGCAAATGTAATGATTATGAAATTCCGCGATTATTGTTGACTTATGCCAGAATTACTGGTATCGGTTAACGCTTTGTGTGTCATGAGCTTAGTGCAGTGGTAATAACTTTCGGGCGTATAACAACGTAGCCCTCTTTCTTGGAAACTTGAAATATTGTGATCAACTGCTTTACTTTTAAACCTATGAATTCACTCAACCTTTGTGTTGACTTTTAGCATGTTTATCTCAGGTGTTAGATCTTTTCCGCTGCATATTTTACTTTAGGAGGAGCTTGGCGAAGGGCATGGCATGGTCATAGAAGACTCTAAAAATTATTTGGGGACCGCTTTAAATCCTTTTTAAACCTATATCTTCCGCATTATTTTTACATGATGTAATTTAAATATTTATTATTATGAATTTTCTTCTAAAACAGTTTAAGCAAAACCGTTCTTTATACCTTGTGATTGTGACAACTATCGAATAACACCCCACAACTTGTATGCTTCCGCTGATCCGATTTCGGGGTGTTACATTTTTCCATCTACTCGCGTTGCAGATTGGACAATTATTCAGAATTTTGTTCTCAACTGATCCCCAAAATAAAAAACAACCATTTATACAAGCATGGATCGATTGGTATCCTAACCCGATATCTTTGTATGTCTTCTTGATTTTATAGTATGACGGTGGGAAATTGAATCCTTTATTAGGGGGACATGCCTTTTGCAAAAGAGCTAGAATCATGTTAAACCCTTTATCAGGTATTTTACATAAGACCTTGATGTGCGAAAGCTCTGACGTTATGGTCAGTGTAGTCATATCACAACATGGGTACAACATTTGGGTGGACCTAGCAAGTAACTCTTCGTACTTGTTATTAATGCTAGGACCCGTTGTTTGAGCTGGTTGAGAACCTGTTGTTTGAGCTGGTTGAGAACCTGTTGTTTGAGATGGTGGAGTTGGGTCATTATTTGCAAAAATATCTTGGAAGAATACATCCATGTCAATGTGTTCAGGTGAAGGTGGTTGTGGTGTGTTGTTTACTACGGGTGGAGGAACCGGTTCACCGTGATATTTCCAAGTGGTATAACTTTTGTCAAACCCTTATTTAGATATGTGTGAATCCAGAGTTTTGAGCATAACCAATTTATTAAAAGCGTTACTACAACGAACACATGGGCAAAGAATCTTTTTTGAGATGAGGTGTAACAATGGCTCACAATGTGCGACGAATGCAAAAAGACCATCTAAAAATACAGGGGAATTACGGTTGGATATAGTGGTCCAACTCTTATCAATTGTCATGACTGCGTTGCAAAAAAACACATTCAAATATATATATATATATATATATATATATATATATATATATATATATATATATATATATATATATATATATACATATGCAAATAAACACATTCAAACATGAAAAAGCGTAATTATGAACTGTTTTGATTACCTAGTGCAACTATGGAAGGCAATCATAACCCACTCTTTGAATGTCTCATCTCATATATGAATGCGCATAACTGATTTACTATTTGAAAAAAAATCGGCAGCATTTCCCCTCAACTCCCCAAATATGTGCATTAAAGACATATTCGTAGGAGTGAAAGGGAAATACTGTCGAATTTCTCTCAAATAGTAAAACCGTTATACGCATCCATATCCTAAATGAGACAAAACATTCAAAAAGCAGTCCCAAACAGGGGACTTTCCGAAATTAATTTCTAATAAATTAATTTCGGACGGGTTTTCTATAGGATGACTAATTCCAGATGGGGGTTGTCCGAAATTAATCACTAAAATCCTAAAATCATTTACACATGCAAGTTTAACATTCAAATACAATAATAACCAAAGGCAATATCATTCCAAAAACAAATACATTACTAATTAAATTATATACAAATAAACAAAAACAAAATATGGAAATAAAGAAAACATACTAGATGGGAGCTGCTGGTTCACGGCTAAAAGAGAAGAAGAGAGGAAGACAAGAAGAGAGGTGGTGCTGTTGCGGTGGTCCTACACAAACATAAACATAAATAAATGTATACTAAACAAAAACAATACTTGATAACTTAAACTTTATACTAAACAAAAACATATTACTAAGAAGACGCAACCATCAAAGTAATTAAATTATATACCTAGTTCAAATCACTGCTGAAATTATATACCTTCAATTCACAACCAAACTTACATTAACCAAATTAATTAATAAAAACTTTTGACGACGACATTGTCGTCCCAAAATACATTAACACAATTAAAAAAAATACCTTTAGACTAAACAAATTAAAAAACGAAGATTATAAAAAAAAAAAAAAATAGTCGATGGGAGCTGCTGCTGCGGTTGTACGTGGTGTTGCTGCCGTCGGTGGTTCACGGCGGTGGTGCTGCTGCTGCCATCTAACCAACATAAACACAACACAAAAAAAAACCAATATTATCAAACCAAAATTAGACAAAACAAATTAAAAAACGAAATTAACAAAAAAGACATACCTTTACACAAAACAAATTAACAAAAATTAAACAATGGTGCTGCCGTCGGTGGTTCACGGCGGTGGTGGTGTTGCTGCCATCGAATATGGTTCATGGCGGGGGTGGTGTTGCTGCCGTCAAATGTGGTGTTGAAGGTGGTTCGGGTAATAGTGGTGTTGAAGGTGGTTGTGGTGGTGTCGAATGTGGTGTCGAATTGAAGAAGAATTAGGGTCGATTGAATTGAAGAAGAAGATAGCGTGGTTTTTTTTTTGGATAAACACTTAGAAAAAAAAAACAAAAAAACAGATCTGGTATACTATACCTCAATAATTGATACAAATTAGGGACGACGTTTTCGTCCCTAACTGTGGCGGGTTCTTCAAAATTATGGTGGGGTGTTTTAATTTTCATGGAAAATTTTGGTGAAAAAGAAAAGGGATGACATAACTGTTTTTTTTTTCTTTATATTTATCTTATGTATATTAAAAATGATTTAAATTATTTAATTAATATTAAATACATTAAAAATGATTTAAATTAGTTATAAATTATTAAAATTATTTAAAAATTATTTAAATATTTAAAAAAAATTTAAAATAATTCCGATCCCAAGAACTTGCTCCCGATTGGTTAGTGTTTGAAGAACATTCCGATCCCGAGAACCCCAACCATTTCATCAATATTCAGATCTAAACCGTCTTCAAATACAGGTTTAGAACCGGATTCGAGCTCAGGAGATCCCGCTTTCATGTAATTATCCTCTAGTTCATAATAGTCGAGATCACCACCTTTACATAATTCTCAACACATTTAATGTACGAGAAGTCTTCTTCATGAATGAGTCGATATGATACCTTTATACATGAGATGTTAAACGAATGAGTCGATATGATACCGTTATACATGAGATGTTAAACGAATGAGTCGAGATGATATCATTATGCATGAGATGTTAAACGAATAAGTCGGGATGATAACACAACAAACAACAACAACAAAATGAATGAGTCGGGATGATAACACAACAAACAACAACAATATTTTACTAAACAACAACAATAACACAACAAACAACAAAAACAACAATAACACAACAAACAACAAAAACAACAACAACAACAACAACAACAACAACAACAACAACAACACTACTACATACGAAGATTTTCCGTGTCACCTAACAGCTCACGGAGTATTGCATCCGACCGACATGCGTGGTCGTGTTCGTCAGGATTCCTTGCCATTTCAAGTCTTGCCTCCAGCATCCTTACTCTTGTCTCTAGCACCTGTTTTTGTGATTCCAGCATGTTTATCCTAAGATCTTTGGCATTACAGTTTGAGCACTCTGTTGGTGCAGATCCAGAACCATGAGATGTTGAAGCAGAAGAGATTACTCGTAACCGGTCATCAAATTCACTCTTCCACATAAAATATCCACATCCATGATCTTTTTCTCTTGGCTGTTACATAAATATGGAAATGTTATGATTGTTTGTATATTTACATAAATAAGAAATGTATGATTGTTCACCTTCGAAAGAGGACATGCATAATTTTTCCATCCAAATGTATCTTTTTTATGTGATTTTCTTAGTTTTATATTTCCTGTTCCACAAGAACACATAAAAGGATTATATCGCTGCATCTCAGGTTTTGAAATTGTTGTGAAGATAAGAGGTTGTGAGGTTGAGTGGTTTTGAGGATAAGAGTGTATATAATGTGTTTGTGAGGTTGGTAGGAAATTTTGGCGCCAATATTTTGGTGGGAAAATTTGGTGGGAAGTGTTTTGGCGGGAAGTTTGATGCGTAATCTTGCAGATAGACTGAATGATGGGATTAATTTCGTTAATAATCTCTTGCTCATCCATTTCATCAATATTCAGATCTAAACCGTCTTCAAATACAGGTTTAGAACCGGATTCGAGCTTAGGAGATCCCGCTTCCATGTAATTATCCTCTAGTTCATAATAGTCGAGATCACCACTTTTACATAATTCTCAACACATTTAATGTACGAGAAGTCTTCTTCACGGCCATCGGTTGATACAACAAAAAAGCAACGACTTTCTTAGAACTTTGTTTTCTGAACTTTATATGGATGGTGATTGAAGACGTTATCAAGAATATAAGTTTGATCATCGGCGGACAAAGGATCGCCATCATTGTACCTTCACAAAATAGTTTGTGCCCATACATAGTTAGTATTCGTGTTTCATAACTTTAACATTAACAAGAAATGGAATTCAACAATGGAATAGACTGAATGTTGGGATTAATTTCGTTAATAATCTCTTGCTCATCCATTTCATCAATATTCAGATCTAAACCGTCTTTAAATACAGGTTTAGAACCGGATTCGAGCTCAGGAGATCCCGCTTCCATGTAATTATCCTCTAGTTCACAATAGTCGAGATCACCACCTTTACATAATTCTCAACACATTTAATGTACGAGAAGTCTTCTTCACGGTCATCAGTTGATGCAACAAAAAAGCAACGACTTTCTTGGAACTTTGTATTCTGAACTTTATATGGATGGTGATTGAAGACGTTATCAAGAATATAAGTTTGATCATCGATGGACAAAAGATCGCCATCATTGTACCTTCACAAAATAGTTTGTGCCCATACATAGTTAGTATTCGTGTTTCATAACTTTAACATTAACAAGAAATGAAATTCAACAATGGAATATACTGAATGATGGGATTAATTTCGTTAATAATCTCTTGCTCATCCGCTGTGAAGATATCGAGCCTTTGTCTCGTTGCGGTAAAAGGTCCTCCTGGTCTAGGACCATCATTTGGTCCCCCAACTGGCCTTGCAGGGTGATCTCTTTTAGGACCTCATCCCTCTTTCTTCTTCCAGCCGCCTTGGTCCTGTTTTTGTTCCTCCTTCCTGTTCCATCCCCAATTACTCCATTTATCAGTAGTCTGTTCATTTGACCATTCAGTCCCGTCTTGAGGTTTATTCTCGTCTTTTTTCTTACCCCATGAATCACCCGCAACCACCTTGCAATTGAGTTTTTTCTTCAACTTTTTTACTCCAATCTGAACCCTGTGGTTTATCAGATTCCACAACACCCATTATAATTAATTTTTTTAACAACAAAAATATTTTTGATAAATAGTTAAGTATTGATTTTGTAAATTTTTTAATTTATGTAATTTTTAAAATTAATTTTTACACTAACATATAATTTTAAGGCAAATAATTTTCTAAAATTAATTTATATATAAGTATTTTTAAATAGATTATGGGATTATAAGTGGCATTTTAAATATTTAGAAAAAATGGGACGACATTGTCATCCCAAAGGCTTTTAAAAAAGTTTTTACATTGATTTAAGAAATAAAAATTGATTTAAAAAGTTTTTAAATATAAAAAAAACAAATACTTACATTCGTCTCAAAGTGTTTGGCGAGATGTTTTTTTTTTTTTTTTTTTTTTTTTTTTTGAAATTTTATTTAAAAACCTTTGAAATGTTAAAAATCAAATAAATAAAGTTTTGTCGTCCCAAATTGTGTAAGAAAAACTGCTCTTTTGACTGCTATTTTTTGTTGAAAAAATGTAGGCCATAGCCAAAATTTGGGTCGACCTCTAACCCACATTTTGGAATAATAGTGTAATATGGTAGTAAAAAATTCTAGAGAAGTCCGGTGTCTTCTAAAAAGCTAGTCTTATGTTTCTCTAAATGCGATGAATGATTTAAAGTTGCATGAATGGCCATATGAAACTCACAACCACTACTTTCGACCAAAAGTTGCATGAGTGTGAAAAACATGCATACAATGATTTATGGGAACATGATGCGAATTATAAGTGTGGGATCCATTTGCTTTATTGTTTGAGACACAAACAATTCCTAAACAAAATATATCAACATCAAATACTTCAGAAAAATCAAGATTGAACAAAAGCTTTACTTGTGGTACCTAACACCATATATCACCTTTAGCTTGAAACTCCATATTTTTTCTACAAACAACAAACCAGTACTATACTATCGAACTATATATGCTGTATGCAACCGAACGACGTAACATTTCATCCTTCACAGTTTCCTAATGAATCTTGATGAACAAGAAGGGAAATGCACCCTCTTGGTTGCCTTATCCTCCAACATTTCCGAATTGCACCTTTTATTTGATCAATCAAGAAAGGACTGTGAAGTTCCTCGCAGAGACTCACTGAGCATAAAGAAAATTGCTACTCGATAATCAAGCATATCTATATATTTAGTCATGGCCTTACGGGAACTTCTTAGGGGAAGCTAGGTTTATTAATTTTCTTTCTATTTGGCCCGGATCATCTACCTGATGGCCATTACCTGATTTTAACTACTATTAAGTCCTATCATTTTATTAGCTAAATTCTCCTTCTTCTTTTTTTTTTTTTTTTTCCTTCTTTAGTACGTGTTAATCCTGTTTGTTTGTATATTGGCATGGGCCTCTTTTTGCTTTCCAAATAATAACTCAGGTAAATTGTTAACGTACACCATTAACATCAAGCATGAGAGTAAGTTAATACGAACTAGAAAAAGATCAAGAAAACATCATATCTATAAGTATAACTGTATAAGCATCGGAAAATTCCTCTAACCACACTAAAAGGCAAATATAGGCTTATTATATTATATACATATTATACAGCCACATACAACAAAATATATTACAAACGAACTTTTAAAGAGTAAAACTGATGGAAAACAACGACATGGTCACAAAAACTAATTAAGTTTAAAAATTAACTAGAATCCCAGTTTCAACGTACTTTCTGAATGCTCATGCATGGTGAAAACTTCTTGATGCAGCATATTACTTCATTCTGGATCACATTCATTACTTGAAGAGCGGAAGTTATTTTTAATGGAATTAGAGATTCCTTAAATATGTGCGCCACTTGTGAATGAATGGAAAGTCATCTTGATTCAAGCTTGGAAGTTCGCGATCTTGAAGGACTTTGACAATCTGTTTAGTCTCACCGAAAAGTTGGGCGGCAGCATGGACATTGGCTTCCCTTTTCTCTATCTCACCAGAGTAGCATTTCAATGCTATGGCTTGGGGTAAGTTGGTGAGACAAGCAGCCACTATGTCAGATATCATTGATGATAATTCAGCAAACAGATCCTCTTCGCTAACCTGGTTAATGTTGTCTTTGTAAGAATCCATGATTGTTTTGGTTATCGGATACATTGAGTTGGCACAGATAGACCTGCCAATGGAATCATCATCTGGCCTTCCAAATTCTGCACTTCTTCCCACATCATTGACAATGTTTTTTGCTGTATTCCTGAACTCTTCAAGAATTTGCCTTAAATTCTTCTTAGAAGGAAAGTCCTTTAGCTTATGTCCTAACCATTTGTGATAGATTTCAACTTGATGCCACATTGTTTTAGCCGCCTTTTGAACGCTTACATCGTCACTGGTAACATTGAGGATTTCTTCCACAAGTGTAACATACATAAAAGCTTCACTCACACCCTCCAAAAAATTATCAGCTTTCTTTTGGTCCTTTTGGAAGTTAGGAAGAGAAACCACAATGGCGGTCAGGGTTACCACCGGCAAACTCCAGCAATCTTGATATTCTTTTGATGAGATAGTTGAAAAATGATCATTGACATACTTTTCAACTCCTTCAAAACGACTAGGTTTCTCTAGAAGCTTCTTGAGATTCTTAGGTTGTTGCTTTTCAGCCTTCTGGATCAAGCGGTTCACAGATTTCCAAAAGCTTTTCAATATTTTATCATGAAGCTCCAGCTCTTCATGAAGTTGCAAAACATACTGTGAAAAATCTTTATAAGTTTCCGGTTGGTGAGTGTCGCCAGCACCTGATGCACAACACTTGACATTTATCTGCTTCAAACAATAATGGACACAAGACCAAACACACATCATAAAGAAAAATGGAATTAGTGATATCATCTTGCACGTTACCACAACTGCCTCCTGAAATTCTATTAAAAAGCTCAGAACTATGAATTTCAACTTCTCGATGACAACCTTGCGTTTGCGGCTACGAAAAGGAATTGGTATACTACTTTGTTTCCAATCTGATAACTTCTTAGTCCAGTAGCTCTCTGTTTCAAAGACATTACTAATATGGTTCCAAATCCGTTCTGGGGACATCTTAAAGATTAAGCTGGCTGCAAAACATCTAAAAAGTGGTGCAATTGTGCCCACTACTACTCCAATAAATTGTGTTACGAGAATCATTGACATTGACCACTGATAATCTGACTGACAGTACTTACTTTGCAACTGAGGTCTAGTCCATAACACTGTAACAATGTGCGTGATAGTGCTTAAAACACATATTACCCCAGAAGCAGTGGTTGTAGCAGAGCAAACTGTAATGAATTGGGGACTGCCAGTTCCCCTCATGATCCAATACTTGCACACATGCTGCTCTAGCGCCTCAGGAGTTAAACGTCCTGATTGTTGGGCCTTTAAAGCTTCACCAGCATGAATATCTTGGAATTTCGATTCTATAATCTCTTTGGACTTTAGAATAGCTAAAGATGAACATATATGTATAATCAGCAACATCAGTAGCAAAGTCACGTAAATTGTTGCTGCTATGACATTGAGATAATCAAGTATGCCCAATGACTTAGTGCCAGGTTTAATAATTTTGTAGACACGAGCTTTTTCTTCGTATAAACTGTTAGAGTTTTGTGTATAATGAATTAATATATGTATGTCCGGTTTCGAACCCGAGACTCGGGATTGCACACAATACGTGAGAGTTCCAATGGTTTGAATAGATTAAATATATTTCATATTTATATTTATTCATTTCACTAACAAAGCACTTAACGGTCGTTAATATTTAACGAGGTTGTTTAACGGTCGTTAGATATTAAAGTTAAGGACTAGAATTGAAAAATAAAAGAAAATTCTAGAATCCCTTTTGGTGGGGATATTCGGCCGATCAAGGAGAGACCCAAAAGGATTGGGTTTCCTAATCCTAATTTGAGTTGGAGTAGGAAACAAGTTTGTGCAAGTATAAATACAAATCAATGTGTTTAGGTTTTTCACTTTAGAGAATCCCTAACTTGCCAAACTTCTTCTCTTCTTCTCCTCTCTAGCTTAAGGCCGGTCGACTCTTTTATTCCTACTAGGGAATTCGGCGAGTGCAATTAAGCTACAAGTGTTTGGTTTGTTAGTGATCTTGAACCTAGCTTTCCCATTGAAACGCTACTATCGCGTGTGTACAAGAACGAGTGACAAGCTTATTTTAGCTTGTGATTCTTGGTGTTTTTCCCTTAGTTGGTTCGACATCCTCATAACCCAAATTAGGGTTCTTGTTGTTCTTGATTGATTGCGCGATTAAGGTACGTATTTATTTAGTTTAATTAATTACATGTTCATTAGATCTTTCCGCTGCGTGGTCTTGATGTAAATATATGTTTATAGTATTTATATGATTCATATATTCCAACAGAAACGACACCTGTTGCTATTTGAATGCAGATGTTTACGGCCAAAGTGATTACAAGAAGAACCAAAGCCACGATATTTGTGAATAGTTCCTTCACTACTACACAAAAATGTCATTAGCTACGGTTTTAAAGGCTATTTGGTACGGTTTTTGAACCGTGGTAGATACTGGCGTACCAAAAAATAAAACCTTTTTTGGTACGGTTCTGAACCGTAGCAAAAAATGACTATTTGGTACGGGTTTTTTTTAACCGTACCAGATTCCTCCATTATATTTTTCTTTTTCTGGCACTCTTTTCTGCTACGGTTTTTTTATAACTACACTAAAATCTGTTTGTTCATAAAATAAATATTCAATTTTCCTATAACCAAACACTACCACAATATCTTTAGCAAAAGACCCAAACATTGCAGCATACACAAACAATATTCAACAAACTTAACATTTTATATAAACATCAACCAACGCAACAATCTGAGTTACACAAAAGTGTTATCCATTTCAATTGTTTAAAAGTCATCATCACGAAAATTTAAAACCTTAACTATTGAGGAGCCGTTGCATCTAAAGGATCAACTACAACCCTATAAAACTCGTTCAACGTCATAAGAGCCACTTGGTCGATCTCCATCGGTTTTAGACAGCGTGCATCATCCCGAAGCTATAAAAACAAATATAGATATATGTTAGTCATATTTTTTGAAAAATCAACAAAATTTAATACAATAAAGAGTAACAAAGTATAAAAACAAATCTTCTTAATATATAAAAGCTCTTGTTTTAACATTCTAACTTGCCACGCAGCTAATAAATTGTTTGCTATTCAAAGAGTCCCAAATCAAACGCACATGCTAGCAAAGGATACCTTATTAATGCTCGTTTGATATCATGCTATTGTGATGTTATAACTTAGTTCATCTACTAGTGTATTGTGAAGAAAAGTAACTGAGAATTTAAGGGGTTTCCTAATATGGGTTCCTGTAATTCACAATTATCCTACAAGTTTAGTAAGAACCATGTGGCTTAAGGGGTTACCCAACCCAAGTATTTTCTACCCGCAATGCAAGTTACCTATACTGACCCAATACCCAAGCTGCCTTGCGCGTGCATATTCTACATGAATATACACCATGGTAACTAACATGCATATAAGACAGCCTCACGATTAGGGTTGTAAACGAACCGGATGAACACAAACTGAGCCTTGTTTATGTTCGTTCATTTAATTTTAACCCCACAAATAAACGAACACGAACACTTAAACGGACGAATTTTCTTGTTCATGTTCGTTTATTAAGAAAATGACTTGTTCAGGTTCGTTTATGTTCGTTCATTAAGACACTAAACGAACGCTAAACGGACATAAACGATCGAACATAAATGAACATAGACAAACAACATAAACTTTATTAAATTATGCATCTAATATTGTTTTATAAGTGTTGTTTTGTTTAAACAAACTAATTTCAAAATTATACAATTAAAATATATGATATACCGAACATAAATAAATAAATGAACATAAAAGAACGTTAACGAACGCATAATCGAACGTTTACGAACATAAATAAACGGACATGACTTTTGTTCATGTTCGTTCATTTAACTAAACGATCGTAAAATATTTTTCATGTTCGTTCATTTAATAAATAAACGAACATAAACGAACTTTTTACCGAACGGTTCATGAAATGTTCACTGAACGTTCAGTTCATTTACAGCTCTACTCACGATCATAAAGTAAGCATTCTACTTGTTTCTTTAACTTGCTAAATTAGTGCATTCAAATGTATAATCATAATGTCCTAGAATAACATCAAGCACACAAGCATATGATCATTTAAAGTGATATTCATGTGCTAAGAAAACATTGCATCTTAGAATTATGTCAATATATCAGATGGCTTATATCAAATGTGCTAAGAAAACATTGCATACATACTTTAAAAGATAATTTGAATACACTTTTGCTTGGAATTATGTCAATATATCAGATGGCTTATATCAAATGGTAAAACATAATAAAAGTGGTAGTTACGACATAAACTGCAACAGCAGCCGACCCGCTGCAATAGCAGCTAACCTGCTGCAATAGCAGCCGAACCGCTGTAACAGCAGCCGAACCGCTGCAACAGCAAGCGACCCGCTGCAATCCCAGCCAACACGCTATAATCTCAAGCATAAAAGGAAATACTTACACTTTTTGGAATGTCGGCTTGTTTGTGTAAAGCAAGGTCATACATGGACTTCATCAAATAGTAGCCACTTTCCCATAGACCCTCTTGTTGGAAACACTAAAATAAACAAACATAGTTACACTAATGCAACAACCAAATCAATCATATATACACAGCAATTGTAGATTACTTACCTTGACCATCGTCCAATCAAACTTGAACTCGAAAACCCTATATTGGAAAGCAATGGCATGAAGTTAACTTCAACTATTTTTTCAAAATATGCATGTCAACTTAAAGTCAATATTTGAAAATTTACCTCTCTACTATCTGTGGGAAATATTAATTCATTCAGTATTATCACGTTTCACCGAATCCACTGTATAACCCCTCCTCAAATTTAGGCAAACCACAAAAAGAAGCCAATGACTCTCACTACACAAAAGTTTCATCATTTTATTATAGATACAAAGCACATATAATAATATTCGTATAACATGCAAAGCCATTACCCTTGCAAATACGGTGCCACGTATATGTCTTTTCCTGGATTTAGTCCCTTAGTACTAATAATGTGGTTTACAACTTGTTCGTTGTTTCTTAAACATTCATTTGATGCAATGTGATGTGGATTAAGGAAAACGCATCTGTTTTGATGAAGACCTTTCACAATCGAATGTAAATGCCTGTCATCAAGAAAATAAAACACGAGTTAGTGGGTTTTTGGATGCTGCTGCCAGAGGGGTGTTTTGATTGCTTTCTCGGGGGTCTTTGGTTGCTGCTATAAGAGGGTGTTTGGTTGCTGCAATATAAGTGTCTTTCTTTCAGAAAAATGAAAAAGAAATAGAACACGCTCGAATAGATACAAGATATGAATTGATATATAATGTAATACCTTAATAGTTTCCCATACGTGATCCCACACTTCATCCTTTATTCTTTTCCACTCCATCCAGAAAGGAAAATGTTTTTCACACGCTCGATTAAAATCATTCATGAAGCGGTTATGGTTTTTTCCACATGGTAACGTCTTATTACAAAACTTCATACACAGCTCCTTCAAAATCTTTGGATCCCTTTGCTACACCTCGCTTACCCCGATTCGACATTGTATAAATACCTAAGATGTTGAGTACCTGAAATGCCTGTTGATCAATAAGCTTAGTGAGTTCAAAAAACATCAGCAATAACACACTTCAATTATGGTCCCATCTCTATATGATCAAGTGGTTTTTCGTTAAAAACTAAAGTCTAAAACATGTATTATACCTTTTACCATTTCAGCAACAAATGGTGTATATCACAAACAGAATATATACTGCAACAACTACAATATCAGGTGTCAAACATATGAAATACTCGCCAAACGTCACCCAAACTCTATACATCAGTATACTTTTGAACAAATATTTTTTAGAAGAAAGTGCTCCAATCAGTCTCATAAGAGAAGTTGCCAGAGTTGACAACATGGGCGGAGCTAAGCCTTGGCTACATGTGGCACGTGCCACATATAGATTGGGCGATGTGAAAGGTAAATTTGATATATATATATATATAGGGAAGGGTTATATATATATATATATATTATATATATATATATATATATATATATATATGATATATATATATATATAGGGAAGGGTTATTTTCAGAACCAAGAAAAGGTCGAGAACTGCGAGAACCAGCATCAACCAATCAGATTTTTTTGAATATTTATTTTTATTATTTAATTCAAAAGGGTATAATCGTAAAATTACTTTTTTTAATTTCTTTTTGCTTTTTTTAATAAAAAAACGTTTTTTTTAGTTCCTAAATTTTAGGAAACTTTTTTTTTTCTTTTTTTTTAAATAATTTTTATTTTCAGTATGTATGATTTCAAAAGTAAGGTGCATATGTGTTTTTTTCTTTTCATATAATGTAAATTTACATATATTTTTAATGTTCAATTGCTTAAACCTTTAATGTATTTTGGTCACAAATATATAAAAAAAAATGTGTTGATATAATAGAATACATGTGCAAATACGGTACATAAACATTAACATCATATGATATACAAATAGATACATGTGCAAATGCGACCAATCTATTATTCTAGCCACTAGATACAAGTACATAAACATTTACATCATATGATATACAAATACGGTATAAAATGTCTTTGCATGTGTGCACCGATAATCTTTAACAGAATTGGATTTTGTTTTGATGTATGCACATGTATTTCTCCTCATTAGTCGCTCTTGCCTTTCTTGGACATATGCGTTTGTTCCATCCATATGCACTTGTATGCACATGTGTATCATCTGCGTTATCTTTTTCAAACACATAAAAAAACAAAAGACCTGTGAAATCAAAAAACAACATTTTGTTAAACTAGTAAATACTAATTAGAGAAACTAAAAAAAGAAAAATACAAAGTCAATAAATTAATTAACCTTGATAAGCCATTTAAACATAACTAAACCTTGTAGAATCTTGAGATCGAAAGTAAACAATGATGAAAATACATATGCATCATTCCATTAATTTTATGTTAACTGTATTGATTTTATACCAGCCATAAAACACATATGCATCATTCCATTAATTTTATATTAACCTAGAAACACATATCAAATCGAATCTACTACATTGTAAGTTTGTAACTAACGCAAGAAATTTAACAAAATCGGTAGAGTGACTTTCATTTAGTTACGTGTGAGCAATACTTACATGATCTATCAACATCAAGTCTAACCTAATAATTAAATCACATTGTAACCAAACAAAACGTTGTTGACGTTGTAGATCTATTAAACATAGCGTCGTAGATCTAAATTTCAAATCGAAACACATTTCGTTTTTAGAACGAAGGCAAAAAAAAAATTCAGATCCAAAGCCAAAAAAACATCACACCGAATCTATGATCATATCAAAACCCATATTTTTTCAGTTAGAAAGAAGATCGAATCTACCAACCTGCACCACAAAAAATATACTCTTCTAAATCGAGATCTCGAAACACCACCAGCAACATATCCATAATGAACGAAACTTCTATGATGAATTTGATTTGTTGATTACTCTGACACAATATAAATAAATGGTTATTTAATGGTCATTATGAGTGACAAAATATAAATTAATGAAGAAAAAAAACACTCGCAAAGAAGGAAAAAGGATATACCTTAACAATATCTTCATAGTCATCAGAGGGTGATGGTGCGGAGTTTACTATGTGTCCAGGGAGAAGAAGAATAGATCTGAAAAGGGAGATCGTGAGTTTTAATGATATGATTATTTCACAATCAAATTCCTTATTTAGTGGAACAGTTTTTTATTGTGATATTATGATAAATGTGTAACGTTTTTTAAACTAAATGAGTTTAAAATATCAGTGTTGAAATCCCCTAAATGCCCTTCCATCAATTAAATAATGTAACATAGAGTTTAAGTTTATTACCTTTGTGCCACCAACATTTATAGCCATTGATCAAATAATAGATAGCTCAGATCGGTTTTCGCAGTTCTCGACCTTTTTTTGGTTCTGAAAATAACCCTACACTCTATATATATATATATATATATATATATATATATATATATATATATATATATATATATATATATATATATATATATATATATATATATATATATATATATATATATATAATAGGGCTTGATAAATGATAACAAAGCTAAGCCCACTAAATTTGGACAAAAGCAAAGGTGGCCCAGATGGTTAACTATTACTAGCACTAGTAGCACATGTGTTTTGTGGTCTTTGATGACCATTGAGTTAACGAACATGTAGAGCACCTCACATCGATTGAAGATATTCTTGAGCTTTGGTTGATAAAAACATCATTTTTAACTTTTGTGTTTTTGTAAGGTTTTGAATTTAAGAGTATTACTTAATGTGAAAAATGAGATGTGATGAGTCAGTTCCAATTGATGAAAGATTGAAGATATATTTTGTTGTAGATTGATTGAAGCAACGTTATAACTTGTATATGATTTGTATAATATTGTACTTTTTACTGAATGTTACAATAGCTAAAACTGGGTACACAAGTTTTGTGTGCCACACATGACTAAAATATCTAGATCGGCCACTGGTTGACAACAAGATAAAGGAAGCATACATACACAAAGCAAGCAGAACATGAAACGACAAAGCCATTATAAACCCAGCAAACTGTACACGCTACCTAGCATATGAATGATTGACTTTTTAAAAGCATTACACTTGGTCTTTTTTGACATAAAAATGAAGATCATTATTATCTGAAAATTCAAATATATAACTGCAGGTAACAAAGATTGGTCATATTTGTGATACAAAATGCTAAGAACAATAAGAATCAAGTGAACACTTAACACAAGCACCTTTTCATTTAAGTGAACGCATTCAATGAATCAAGCAGGTCAGCTGCTCCTATTTCGCTTATATGAAGAAGAAAAAAAAGCATAAAATCAAATAATGAAGATAAAGAGTTACCCACGAAGATGAACTAAGAAACATGAAGAAATCAAAATCAACCCCTTTTTTGCCCGAATAAATCTGAAATTTGGTATTTTTGTGATTTAAGAGGTTTCAATAAGTTTATGGATGTTTAGCTGTCAAAATGGTAGTGAAAATTGAAAGATTCAGTGGATAGATTTTAGGATTTAGAAGATTTTTAGTGTATTTTTTATCATAGCAGCAACAAAGGGAGGGGGGAAATTGGGGGCGAGTGTTTATGAAAAGTGGGAGGGAAATTATACAGGCTAAAATTTTCAAAAACAACATAAAATTCTAAGTTAAATATAACATGTAAACATAAAATTCAAAGTTAGAGGTTTACAAATTTTTTGAAACAAATAAATAAAACAGATAAGCGTCTTCTTAGATTTCTTGAAACTCTTTTCTTGGTCGTTCACTTTTTCCTGCAAGCAAAAGTATAATTAACAAACATAACATATTTATTACTAGTAATTTACTTTTAACAATAGAAATTATATAATATATACAAACCTTTGTTTGGCGCCGGGTGTATCAACCCATAATCCTTCATCATGGTCAGATCGTAAGTATGTGGTGTCACCATCTATCGGTGCAATACCCGCTGAAAATGGTGGTAGATCGTCAAACTGGTCGTATTGATGCGTGGTTTTGCGACCTTACAACAGGTTTTACCTCTCGAGGGATCTCAAGAGGCATGCAATCCCCACCAGGCAGTGTACCTGACCGATGTAGTATAGTGTAGTGGCAAGTACCGGGGGATTGATCGTTCTCTAGGGGAATAGTGTCGTTAGGATTGAAAAACTACTCTAATAGGTCTAAGGGTGAGGGAAGATTCTTTTTATATTTTTTTATATTTTTATAAAAGCAAGTAAAATCTCGGGTTTGAAGGAGTGGGCGGAATTAGTTGCTAGTCAACTAACCCAAATAACTACAATTGCAAATAAAATAAAATAACTGAAAATAAAAAGGTTGTGGAACTTATATGGAGAGAAATGTGTTTACTTAGATTTCCTTACTCCCTAACTATCTTTTACCGGTTGATTAGTGTGTATTAATTGCGTGGATGACGGGTGTATTCCTTAATACCAATCGTGGGGTGGCGTACGTACTTCCCCAACTCTATAAGCTCCTACTTCACTCCTATGTCGAGCCGGCTAAGAAGCTCCTAACATGGGATCACTAGAATTCGCTCATGCATTAAATACAACCATAAAAACCTTAGTACGCATTGGTTCATGTTTCTTAAGACGTTCAAGCAAGTTACCGTATAGGATGTTAGCCAGTTTTCTTAAGCCTAACATCGATAAACAATCATCCAATACAATTAATAACACACCAACAACCAATAATCAATAGTTAGGTTTCATTAGATCTAAGCAAACACAAGATAAATCTAGCCTAGCATGTTAAATAAAAGACAAGAACAAGATATAATCAAACAACACATAGACATATTGAATTATTAATTGATTACTTATCTTCAATTGAACATGGGAGATCCAAGGGTATAAAACCCTTAAAAGTAGCAGAAAAATCGTCTTAGGGTTTCTCCTCACAAAGTTGCACACTAATGACTAAAAATTATGAGAATATATATAGAAAATCAGATCTGACGGCGTCACGTTATAGAGCTGACGCCGTCACCTCGCCGCGGTTAGGGTTTCTTGATGGCCTTCTTGACGCCGTCCCATTTTAATCATCCAAAATCCTCTCTGGCGCGTCAAGGGTTGACGGCGTCACAATGGTGCTTGACGCCGTCACAGGTACTTTTCCAGCCGATTTTGAGACTTTGTCGTTTTCTTCACTTTTATGCTCCAAAAACGTCCAAAATGCTTCCTTTTTCTAGATTTCTTCTCCAAAGTACCTAAAATGACAAAAGGAACGATTTAGGGCAATATTTGATCAAATAAATACGATTTAGGGCTTAAATGACCACCTAAAAGCGGTACACTTTTCGCTTCATCAAATACCCTTACACTTGAGATTTGCTTGTCCTCAAGCAAATGCGCTTTTATTCTAATCAAAATACAAGTTAGAGGTCATTTAACGCTAATATAAAAGTAATTACAACAAATAGTCGTTCCACTTTAATCATAATAAGCACGGAGATTACAAACTAGCACCTCACAAGTAGTGTTTAGATACTCACATCTCTCAGGTGTCATAAAAGTATATCTCATAAATGAAAATGAATAATATCTCTCACTACCTGTCATAGCAAATAGATTACCATAGGCTTGGAAAAGGATCAAAAACCTCCTCCACTAGGCGTAAGCACCTAAGATAAACTATAAAAGAGGGCTTTTAAACGGGTTATAACGTTAGGTGTAGGGATATGATAAACACGGTTTTGTTGGATAAAAGATATTTTACTGGTGGCGAGTTAAAGATCTTGATTAATTACATGTACAATAAGGCGTTGCTAAGCCAAGACTAGACTCGACTTAAGCTAATGAAAAAAATAACCAAAAGATAAAATAAACATAAAATGAAACGGGATGGTAGTCCGTTTTTTTTTTTTTTTTTTTTTTTTTTTTTTTTTTTTTTTTTTTTTGCATACACTCTTGCCCTACCATCCAAAATAATACATCGTAGGGGGGTTGTATCCCCCTTACACTTGAACTTTTACATAACTTTACAATTAACTATTCTAATGACTCGAATTAAGATAACCGAAACACTTGGAGTACTTTTAAAATATTTAGGACATATGGGGGTAATAATGTTGTTCTTCCCCATTATTCCATTACACTAGTACTTTACCTATGAGACCCAATCGTCCCAAAACAATATGTACAAGGATATGACTCGACTTAGCAACCATGTAATCAATTAGATAATTAACTTGGGGTTTAAACAAATGTTGTCACAATAATGCACTAAAATTGAGTGCATACAAGGTAGGCTAAGGCGATTTGGGTGTACATTTAAGTGGGGTGTAAACAAATTCTTACTTTAAGTAAAACGCTTAAAGTTAGAAACGAAAAGATAGGGTCTGAGGGGTGTACTAGGGGTATCGTGTACTAAAAATGAGTACAACGCAAAGGGTGTGGGAGAATTACTTGACCAATGTAGCCAATGTAATTATAACAAAAACACAGGTGTAAAACAATGGGTTAATCCTAATGCCTCTTATCATGTAGTAAATCTAACTACACGAATGTAGTCTCACTTGTGGCCTCGGAATGGTCCTAACGCAAGTTCTAGAATCTAAGTGCTACCGGTACACACATCATAGCATAAATGCTTTTCCTACCAATTCTAGGGGCGAACCTCACATATTTGGGGGTGGAAATTTTTTTTAGTGGTACGGTTTTGTGCTAGTCATATAACTCCTATCCGTGAGACGCTCATTAAGACCAAAGTTTCACTCCTATATGTTGTAAAAAATTTTAAATTTGGCACTAAAATTGCCCTAACAAGTATTTCTCTCAGTTTTATTACACATCTACCATTAAACAAACGAAAAATCAAGCGTAATAGCATTCTCTAAAGTATCGTACTTTACCCCCCCTTACACTTAAGATGAACATTGTCCCCAATGTTCAAATAACAAGATGTAAAAGTAAATAAGGTAAAAGAATGAAATCAAATACTCCCCTGATTCGCTCGGTGGATAAAGAGGTAACATGGTTAGATCTTCTTCCAAGGTAATGTTGAAGCTTCAAGACTAAAGCAGCGCCAAAAGCTAGATTCCACATACATCTCCTTTTCCAAAATAACCTGTTAAACCTGAGAAAGCAAACACGAAAACCTGCATAACATCGGCGGGATAAATCTGTATAAGGATATAATGCTTGTGGAATGATTATTTTGCAGATTCCTGGAGTTTATAAGTTAGAGATTTAATAAAGCATTTTATGATTCCGGAAGAAAAACAAAACTTTCAAAAAAAAAATTCCAGAAAACTGTTCCTGACGCCGTCATAAGTGATCTGACAGATTTTTCATGTTAAGTTTCCGGAAAATTTCTGGAAAAACTCAATCCTTATTACCTGGAAATCCTGCAAAATATCATTATGACTCGATACAAGCATTTGACTCAAACAATTACTAATATGTATGTTAATTTAATATTGTTATGATTCATGTTCATTTGTTCTAATAAACCGATTTGGATTTCCCTTACACTTATCTTTTGCAAAATACCTTTATATGTAGTTAAGACGAAGTTAAAAACAAGATAAAGTATTTTCACAATTTAGTTTCGAACATGAATCAATAATAATAAAAATTAAACATATATACGGAAGCAAATAAAATCAAACAAACAAATAAATAAACACACAAAGCAAATAAAGCTTGGGTTGCCTCCCAAGAAGCGCTTGTTTTTGTTCGAGTCACGAGCCTGACTCTACCCTTATTTAACGGATAAAGGAGAGGTTTTTCCTACACTTAGGATTAAGTGTGGGTGATAGTAGCGATACACACCAACTTGGTAGGAGTATGCCACGTGAGGAAAAAGTGGTGGATGAATTATATGCTCAAAGATGTGTGCTCCTATCATCATAACCTTACCTAATTCAATTGGGCTAATGGGCGGATTAAGATTTTTTCCTAGAAAGGGATCATCTTCTATCAACTTCGAGAGATTCCTAGTTAAGAATTCACTTTGACCTAATAAACCCGGTTTAAACCCATAATGTTTCTTATGATCAATCATGAATGGGTGATGTAAGTATGTAAGGTCATGGTTCACTCCTATATTAGCTTCCACTCCACATGGCCTAGAGTCTACTACCTTAATCTTAACGTTACCCGGACTACATGGTTTGATGGGTGGATCGGGACCTTTTTCAATTCCTAAATTCACATCTAAAGATGGAAGATTAGGTAACGGTTTTGGTTGAGGATCCGGTTCATCAAAACTAGGGAATTCCCTAGAACTAAGAGTAAGGTTGTGATCACTATGAGCATTCAAACCTATGTCCTCTAGTTGTGCTTGGTCCAAGGGTTCTATCTCTATCGGGTTTCCTAAAGTCTCCTCTACTTTTTTCGGGTAAGTCACGGGCGGTGTGTGTGCCTCAAATGATGGTAGGACTTGTGGGGTACTTGGTGGGCTTGGGGTTTCTACTATATCCTCCATCACATCAAGATTACCTATGTGTTCATCATGTATTATGGTAGTGCCTAACCATGACATGCACTTAGGTGGCTCAACTCTACCCTCATGTGTGTCGTATGTTTTGGTGAAATCTATCCCACTCATGCAACTAGGTAGTTCAACACTAACCATCTCAGAATCTTGGTTTGACTCTAAGTCCATGTTCTTAGAAACTAGGTCTTTTTGCTCATACAAATCCACTAATTCGTTCCACTTATGGGTCATGGTTAGGAAGCTTTCCTCAAAATTCATCCAAAGGGTCTTACTAAAAGGAATTGATCCTGATAATGATCATCTAATAGAAATCACACATGCATAGAATTCATTAAACCCATCTAACTTTACCCCCAACTCCTCTTGGAAATCACTAAGAGCACACAAAAATTCATTGGAATGATAGGAAGCAAATCTATTAGTGAAATATAGTTGTTCCTCTATTGTCAATGATCTAAATGGAGTTTCATCCGCCATAGTGACAAATGAAAATGGTTTTACAAACAAAGGGCACAAAGAAAAAGATAGACTACAAGAAAGCTAATAAAAAGAAAATAAAAATCTCACTAAGATAGAAATCTAATGAGTAGACCTAATAAAAAGAAATTTCAACCTAACCAATAACTACTCCCCGGCAACGGCGCCAAAAACTTGATGCGTGGTTTTGCGACCTTACAACAGGTTTTACCTCTCGAGGGATCTCAAGAGGCTTGCAATCCCCACCAGGCAGTGTACCTGACCGATGTAGTTGATGAACTCAAATAAGTACATTTTATTACTATCATTTATCCTATTAATTTGACTTGTTTTACTATATTATGTATGAGGATTGATACTTAATCGTTTACTTTTGTAATTCTCAGGTAAAAACAAGCATTTGGTGAAACTTAGCGATTTTGAACTAATAATGGAGCAAAACGTGCATAAAGTTGAAGGTCTACTGACATGGACAAGATCAAGTCAATTCTGCTCCAGATGCGCCGCATCTCACTCTAGACATGCGCCGCATCTCTATCAAGATATCACCAGATACGATCCAAGATACAAGAGGACATGCGCCGCATCTAATCATGGAGTTACGCCGCATCTTCTGGCGGTGTACGAATATTCCTGAATATTATAATCTTGGACCCCACGCGAAGTTAAGTACATGCGCCGCATCTACTTAGTAGATGCGCCGCATCTTCCCTCAGACAGAAACTATAAATACCCCGTAGACCAGACGAATTACAAGTTCCGAAAACCTAAAAACCGAAGTTCGAACAGGAGGAACAAAGGACGAATTCAGTCAAGGAGGCAGCACAAGACACACCCAAATCAAAGATACAAGAGCTGTAAGAAGGTGCTGCATGTGTTTAATTCATTAAGTAGTTTTGTTTTATTGTGTTAGCAAACTTTAATTCATCAGGATTGGTGGCTTGTGTAATGTGACAACGAAAGATTGCACTCCCTTTAATACTTGCTTTCCCATCAATTAAAGTTTATATGTTGATGTCTTTGGTTACTACTTATTAGTGCATTGATAACCTCTGTGTTTATTAGTGGCTTGCGGGCATTTGACTGCGGGACATAATGTGGCTCCCACGGTTATTACTAAATTGATCACTTAGGAATAACTTTTAGACATAAGTAATCATTAAGGGTTTACTCGCCGATAAGAATAGGACCAACGAGAAAGGGTTAACTACATACACTTCATATAAAGCTATCAATAAAACAAGTGACAATCTACTTAATCATAAGGACAGCCCTCTTATTGTCTCAAGTATTTATCTGTGTACGTGTGTGCTACTTGCTGATTCGTGCCTATTGGTTTATTTTATTATTTAATTGCAAACAAACCGTGCCAGTCTCTCAGGCTGAAACCCCCTTGCGTTAGGATATTAAAATACTGATTAGAATAACGAGATAATACGTTCCACTCTTAGTGATCGACACTCTACTTACCATTATCTTCATACTGACCGGGTACACTGCTCGTTAAGTGTGTGTGTTATTGATAAGTCGGCTAAATATAAATTTAAAACTTGAGTAGGCATTAAAACTGCTAAACCGCAACGACACATCACGCGCATCAAGTTTTTGGCGCCGTTGCCGGGGAGTGAATTGTTATTATCTGTTAATTTGATTAGTATTTTAATTAGGTTTTTCTTTTTATTAGATTAATTGCATCATTGTACTATTTTGCATATTTGTTGTATTGTGTGTTAATTGTTTTCTTTTATTTTTGTGTGTTTATTTTCGTTTGTGTGTTTAATTTTTTGTTTTTATTTTTCGTATTTTTCTGTTCTGCTATCGTTGTACTGTGCTAAATCAAACGATACGGCGCATCTAATCTCTCAGATACGGCGTATTGCATTTAATTTTAAAAAAAATAATAATAATACAACGCGTTTAATTAATTCGATACGACGCATCTTTTCCCCAAGATACGGCGTATCTGTTTTTAATAAGAAAATTTTTCTAAGCGATAAAGTAATACGACGCATCTGCTTTAGCAGATACGGCGTATCTGTTTTTAATAAAAATTTTCTAAACGTTAACGCCATACGACGCATCTGCTTTCACAGATACGGCGTATCTATTATTTTAATTAAAAAAAGTTTGCGAATTATTAAACAGATACGGCGTATCGATCTCTGTCGATACGGCGCATTTTACTGAATCAAAAATCGATATTTATTTTTAAACATAACGAAAATACGGCGCATTAACTTTCGTTAATACGACGTATTTAATTTTAATTAGATAAGCTGATTTTTGATTAATTAATTCGATACGGCGCATTCTTAAATTCTAAAGCGGCGTATCTATTTTCTGAATAAAGTCTGATTTAATTTTAACGTATTAAGATACGGCGTATCCAACTTTTTGGATACGGCGCATCGTCTGCAGATATCAGCTATTTTTATTCTTATATCCGTTTCTATATTCATTAATTTCTCTTCTAGCGAACAAATCCTACTGATGCTTTTCGTGATTGTTTCAGAAGGATAATGGAAGGATACGGAGAACTGATTGACTTCGACTTCGAAGCCAATTTTATGAATGAAGTATTAGTGCATGATAAATCACTCGAACATTACGATGGGGACTACATTGAACTTAATGACCTTAATGGACCATTGGAATCCAATGACCTATTCATGGATGATGCTGAATCTGAGTTAGAAGAAAGAGAAATTGTGGATAGTCCAAAAGTCAACGTTATTAATACTAGGAATTACGATGAATTTGAGGGATATGATGGTTCTTGGGATTATGGTAGAAGGATCCACGCCAATTGTGCTTACAATTTGCAATTCCCATGCATGATTGGATACAAATGTATTGACGCCAATTTCTTTCCTATTTTGCCGATCAATGTTATGTCAAGAAGCTTTTACAATTCTATTATGAGAAATAAAGTGGGGTGTAGGGGAAAGAATGTAGTTGGAGCCTTCATTAATGTCCCGATCTTCGTTGGACGCTTTACTATTGTAACTGAGTTCGCCGTTGTTGAAGACATGAATGCCTATCGTGACAGCAGTATGGGCGACGTGATTGTTGGAAAACCATTCTGTAGGGAGATCACTATTAATGCAAAGCGATTTGAAGGAAAGATCACCTTTCAATGTGGAAGCGACGTTATCACTTATATGATGCCCCGAACTCACCTTGGATTTAAACATGCTACTAATAGGGTCTGCTACAAATTCTCTCCATTCCTTTTTATTAGTAATGATGACATGAAGAGAGGGATTGAATACCCGTATCAGATGATGGAAGGATTCTACAAAGGAGTTTTGAACTTGGGACCTGAATATATACGTGACGAATTAGTTGCTAAGTGGATCCTACGCGGCAATGTAGGAATCAATGATCGATACTAAAGAGCTGAACGTGAGTCTAACTTGAAGACTCTGGAATAAAGACAAGTGCTTACCGGGAGACAACCCGGAGAATTTTTATTATTCTGTTTTCTGTGTCGAGTCAGTCCAGGCCGCATGAGGATACGGCGCATCTCAATTCTGAGATGCGACGCATCTCCTGCAATGGTCATATCTTATTTTATTTTTCTGCATTTTTATTTTCGACTTTTAAACTCTTTATCAGTTTATTTTTAATGCGGCGCATCCCTGGTTAAGGATGCGGCGCATCTTTATTCTGATCCGTATTAATTCCAGGCTCGATACGGCGTATCTTCTTCAATAAGATACGGCGCATCGACTGACCTGATGATTTTCAGTTTTAATTTTTAAGTTTTATTTTTCCTAACTACTAATGTATTATGCAAGCTTGAACCTTTCTTATCTTAGGTGTGTTTTAAAGTGTTGGTGGTATTATAGTTTCCTGGATTTCCTGTGGATACATCAAGTATGAAGCTTTAACGTTCTAATCCACAAGAAGTTGATTTTTGCTCTTATACTAATGGAGGATCATACCGAGCAAATCTCAGGGGAGTTTTTCTGTTCTAATTCTTTTATTTTCCAGTTTTTAACCTTTTATACAAACAACGAGGACGTTGTTTAACTTAAGTGGGGGGATTGGAGAATTAGAACACTTAACAATTACTTGTCCTAAACTTTTTCAAAAATTATGCTTAAAATGTGCTTAATATATCAAACTTAAAATTTTTTTAGCATGTTTTTGTTTAAGATCTAAGTTGCATAACTGCACACATGACGTTATTTTCAAAAATTGTGATTTTTTAAAATTCACAAATCTATGAGTGTGCCGGTGACTTGTAAACTTTAGAACTTGGCTTGTATACTATTCGAGACCACCATAATGAGTATTATTTATATAATTGGAGTGACTTGTCTAACTTGGTAAAATTCTAGGATTACACCCAAATGGCCTTTATTTGTTATGTGTTATTAACTAACTACACTGGTTAGTTAACCCCCGTATAAACCCTTTTGTTACTCTCATTTTTAGAGTAAGATACCCCTAGAAAAACCCTCAGAGCCATTCCTTTCGTTTCTTACACCTATGTTTAAAATGTTTCGTTACACCCTTACACCTTAGCCTACCCTGTAGATTAAAATCCGTGGTTGGTTGATTGCTATAGGCAGAGTGTGTTTCCTTACATTACCTGTGTTCGCGTGCGTAATTCATTATCTATGGTTAGGTCGGGAAATTGCACAATGCAATTGGAGTGAAAGTAAATATTGTATATTTTGGAGTTTATTTTTCGTGTGTTTACTACTTTCACTATTACCATTATTTCTGAAGTCATGAAAAGTATGGAAAAATTATCCGGAAAGAAAGTTATAGTGATGTGGTGAAATTTTACACATCTATGTTTATGTTTAAAAAAAAAAAAAAAAAAAAAAAAAAAAAAAAAAAAAAAAAAAAATGAGAAAAGAAAAAGAAAGAAAGAAAAGTTGGAAGTTAGTTTTAACCAACTTATGTAAAGTTATGTAAGTGGTCGATATCACCACTATTTGTTGTACTATATCTATGGATTGAATGGGAATTGGCAGTTATGGGAACGCCAATTAAGGTTTATTCTTTGATTAAGATTTTGTTGAGTATAATTCGTATCTACCTAAAGCGTGTGTTTCAAGTGTTAAAGCGTGAGTTATTCGATGATATGAGTCTTATTCATGGGATGGTTGGGATAGTGATTAACCACACTTAGGATTTTAATTTATTTGTTTTGTTTATTTTTATTTTTGCACCAATTTATATCCCAAATATTATCCATACCCTATATTATTCTTTATCCAACCAAACCTTTGATTTATTGAGATTAGGGATTTGAGCAATCTTAAGTATCGTAGTCGTGGATTCGGCTATGTATTTATGATTTTGTCGCCCTTTTTGATATATTATTATTGGTGAAGTTTGGACATATCTTTAGCCTATTCGAGTTAAGGATTTGAGCAATTGCAAGTATCGTGTTCGTGGATTCGATCATGTATTTGTGATTTTGTCGCCTTTTCTGGAATTTGAGATCGATAGTGAAAGAGAATAATTAACCCTTAAGCCTAAAAACCCTTTTTACCGCTTTAGACTTGTTATTCCTTAGCTTTAGTGGTGGAGATGTGTATACTTGCCAAGCTTATGATAGAATATTCGTCGCGACTGGACAGTTAAACGATTAGATTTGCTTTTATCGACTTATTTTATTTTACTTCTGAATCGTTAAGTGTTTACTTGTGTGATTATGAAATGAACGAATACATGCTTAAATATAAAAATAAATCCTAACATCTTTTAGGATACATTTTCATAAGAGAAATTCTAAGGTTTACTTGGGGACAAGTAAAGTTCAAGTGGGGGGATATTTGATGAACTCAAATAAGTACATTTTATTACTATCATTTATCCTATTAATTTGACTTGTTTTACTATATTATGTATGAGGATTGATACTTAATCGTTTACTTTTGTAATTCTCAGGTAAAAACAAGCATTTGGTGAAACTTAGCGATTTTGGACTAATAATGGAGCAAAACGTGCATAAAGTTGAAGGTCTACTGACATGGACAAGATCAAGTCAATTCTGCTCCAGATGCGCCGCATCTCACTCTAGACATGCGCCGCATCTCTATCAAGATATCACCAGATACGATCCAAGATACAAGAGGACATGCGCCGCATCTAATCATGGAGTTACGCCGCATCTTCTGGCGGTGTACGAATATTCCTGAATATTATAATCTTGGACCCCACGCGAAGTTAAGTACATGCGCCGCATCTACTTAGTAGATGCGCCGCATCTTCCCTCAGACAGAAACTATAAATACCCCGTAGACCAGACGAATTACAAGTTCCGAAAACCTAAAAACCGAAGTTCGAACAGGAGGAACAAAGGACGAATTCAGTCAAGGAGGCAGCACAAGACACACCCAAATCAAAGATACAAGAGCTGTAAGAAGGTGCTGCATGTGTTTAATTCATTAAGTAGTTTTGTTTTATTGTGTTAGCAAACTTTAATTCATCAGGATTGGTGGCTTGTGTAATGTGACAACGAAAGATTGCACTCCCTTTAATACTTGCTTTCCCATCAATTAAAGTTTATATGTTGATGTCTTTGGTTACTACTTATTAGTGCATTGATAACCTCTGTGTTTATTAGTGGCTTGCGGGCATTTGACTGCGGGACATAATGTGGCTCCCACGGTTATTACTAAATTGATCACTTAGGAATAACTTTTAGACATAAGTAATCATTAAGGGTTTACTCGCCGATAAGAATAGGACCAACGAGAAAGGGTTAACTACATACACTTCATATAAAGCTATCAATAAAACAAGTGACAATCTACTTAATCATAAGGACAGCCCTCTTATTGTCTCAAGTATTTATCTGTGTACGTGTGTGCTACTTGCTGATTCGTGCCTATTGGTTTATTTTATTATTTAATTGCAAACAAACCGTGCCAGTCTCTCAGGCTGAAACCCCCTTGCGTTAGGATATTAAAATACTGATTAGAATAACTAGATAATACGTTCCACTCTTAGTGATCGACACTCTACTTACCATTAAATTCATACTGACCGGGTACACTGCTCGTTAAGTGTATTTGTTATTGATAAGTCGGCTAAATATAAATTTAAAACTTGAGTAGGCATTAAAACTGCTAAACCGCAACGATACATCACGCGCATCAGTAGTATAGTGTAGTGGCAAGTACCGGGGATTGATCGTTCTCTAGGGGAATAGTGTCGTTAGGATTGAAAAACTACTCTAATAGGTCTAAGGGTGAGGGAAGATTCTTTTTGTATTTTTTTTATATTTTTATAAAAGCAAGTAAAATCTCGGGTTTGAAGGAGTGGGCGGAATTAGTTGCTAGTCAACTAACCCAAATAACTACAATTGCAAATAAAATAAAATAACTGAAAATAAAAAGGTTGTGGAACTTATATGGAGAGAAATGTGTTTACTTAGATTTCCTTACTCCCTAACTATCTTTTACCGGTTGATTAGTGTGTATTAATTGCGTGGATGACGGGTGTATTCCTTAATACCAATCGTGGGGTGGCGTACGTACTTTCCCAACTCTATAAGCTCCTACTTCACTCCTATGTCGAGCCGGCTAAGAAGCTCCTAACATGGGATCACTAGAATTCGCTCTTGCATTAAATACAACCATAAAAACCTTAGTACGCATTGGTTCATGTTTCTTAAGACGTTCAAGCAAGTTACCGTATAGGAGGTTAGCCAGTTTTCTTAAGCCTAACATCGATAAACAATCATCCAATACAATTAATAACACACCAACAACCAATAATCAATAGTTAGGTTTCATTAGATCTAAGCAAACACAAGATAAATCTAGCCTAGCATGTTAAATAAAAGACAAGAACAAGATATAATCAAACAACACATAGACATATTGAATTATTAATTGATTACTTATCTTCAATTGAACATGGGAGATCCAAGGGTATAATACCCTTAAAAGTAGCAGAAAAATCGTCTTAGGGTTTCTCCTCACAAAGTTGCACACTAATGACTAAAAATTATGAGAATATATATAGAAAATCAGATCTGACGGCGTCACGTTATAGAGCTGACGCCGTCACCTCGCCGCGGTTAGGGTTTCTTGATGGCCTTCTTGACGCCGTCCCCTTTTAATCATCCAAAATCCTCTCCGGCGCGTCATGGGTTGACGGTGTCACAATGTTGCTTGATGCTGTCACAGGTACTTTTCCAGCCGATTTTGAGACTTTGTCGTTTTCTTCACTTTTATGCTCCAAAAACGTCCAAAATGCTTCCTTTTCCAGATTTCTTCTCCAAAGTACCTAAAATGACAAAAGGAACGATTTAGGGCAATATTTGATCAAATAAATACGATTTAGGGCTTAAATGACCCCCTAAAAGCGGTACACTTTTCGCTTCTTCACGTATTCTTCCTTGTCAACAACAGTATCAACACCAAGTATATGCCATTTACCAGGCATAACAACGTGCCATCTTGGATTGCTAGGGTCTTGAACGAAAAATACTTGTGTGGCTTGCTTTGCGAGAATGAAGGGTTCAGACGCATAACCGTCAGTTCCAAGGTCGACAAGTGTGAAACCATAGTCGTCAACTTTAACACCCGAACTATTATTTACCCACTTACACTTGAACAAGGGTATTTTGAAAGAATAATAATCCAGCTCCCAAATTTCTTGTATCACCTTGTAATACGACTTTTTGGTAATCCATGAGGAGGCTATCACTGTAACTCCGCTATTTTGCACCGTACTCCTTTCATCTCGCATCTTAGTGTAAAATATATAGCCGTTAATTTCGCATCCTTCATATGTTTTAACTATCAATCTCGAGCCCTCTCCCAGCTTTTCCACTACTTTATCGACGTTTGGTTGACCCACGTTTGCTACCACTTTGTCTTTTAGCCAAGTAGCGAACTGCTCATTATGCCTCTTCGTATACCATGTCTCCGTTCTACCAATGTTTTCTGCACGTAACATTTCCATATGCTCCTTAATGTAAGGAGCAACACATGTCATATGTTCAAGGACTACAAAATGTGCAATCTCAAAAAGCTTATGATCTGGGCTTGACTGTTTCGATCCAATTGTACCGACCCCATGAAGTCTGCCCAAATGACGACTTTGAGGAATGCCAATACCTTTGACACCTTCCAAATAGTTTATATACAAGTCGATGACCTCCTCGGAAGCATATCCTTCAACAATACTACCCTCGGGTCGAGATCGGTTCCTTACGTACCCCTTCACTACACCCACATATCTCTCAAAAGGGTACATGTAACGTAAAAAGACAGGACCGCAAGCCTTAATTTCACTGACGATGTGAGATACCAAGTGAACCATGACATCGAAAAAGGACGGTGGGAAGTACATCTCTAATTGACATAAAGTAATTATAATATCTTTTTTCCTTGAATCCAAAATTTCAGGGTCAATCACTTTCGAGTGAATCATGTTAAAAAACAAACAAAGTTTTTTGATTGTATGTCGGAAATGCTTTGGTAACAAACCACGAATTACGATGGGAATCATATGAGCCATTAAAACATGACAATCATGCGACTTCATTCCTTGTAGTTTACACTCTTTCATGGATACCAAGCTCCTAATGTTCGCTGAATAGCTAGATGGAACCTTAATATCATGTAAGCATTTACAAAATTGGGTTTTTTCTGCTTTTGACATGGTATAACACGCTGGTGGCAGATAGGTGCGTTTTTTTTTTCATTCTCAACAAGGGCGAGCTCTAACCGGATTCCCCATGAGACCATATCTTTTCGAGCATTAATACCATCTTTAGTTTTCCAGGGAATACTCAACAAAAACCCTATCAAGCTGTCACATACGTTCTTTTCAATGTGCATAACGTCGATACAATGTCGTACTTCCAAATCCTTCCAATATTCTAATTCCCAAAAAATTGACCTTTTTTCCACGTTCCTTGTTCAATTTGACGTCCTTTTCCTTTTCCAAACACAGTGTTTAGATTAGAAACTCGAGAAAGTGCAGTATCTCCACTAAATCGTGTCCTGACTTTTCCAAATTCCGTACGTCCGTCAAACTCAGAACTCATATGACGTTACGAGTGATTTTTTGGAAGCGATCTTCGATGGCCCATGAACACGGTTTTTTTGTAATTATCTAACCACCTTAAGGATGTCTCATCTTCACAAATCGTTCATGCCTTTTTACCCTTCGTGTTGTATCCTGACAAATTGCCGTATGCCGGAAAATCATTTATGGTGCAAAAAATCATGGCTCGTAACCTAAATTTCTCTTTCTTATGCGCGTCATACATATCTACACTCGGTTTCCACAATTCTTTCATATCGTCAATCAGAGGAGACAAATACACGTCAATGTCATTACCAGGTTGTTTTGGACCGGAAATTAACAATAACATTATAATGTATTTACGTTTCATGCATAACCATGGTGGAATATTGTACATACATAAAAGAACCGGCCAATTACTGTAACGACTGCTCATGTTTCCGAATGGGTTGATTCCGTCTGAGCTTAGTCCAAATCGAATATTTCTAATCTCTTTACCGAATTCTGAAAATTTGTTATTAATTTTTCTCCATTGAGGGGAGTCTGCCACATGCCATATTTCCCGTCATCTTTACGCTGATCGAAATGCCAACGCAACAATTTGGCCTCTTTCTTGTTTTCAAATAACCGTTCCAGTCTTGGTATGATGGGAAAATACCTCAATAGCTTAGCTGGGGGTCCGTTTTCTGTCACATCATTATCAATTTCTTCCGGTTCTTTCTTATACCTTGATGTTTTGCATGTAACACATGCATGCAAGTTTTCGTACTTATCACCCCTATACAATATACAGTCATTCAGATATGCGTGTATTCTTTCAATTTCTAGTCCCATTGGACACATTATTTCTTTAGCTTGGTATGTAGAAATGGCCAACTCATTATTATCGGGAAGCAATCCGTGTAAAAACTTTAATAGCTTTGTGAAGCTACTATCACTCCAACTACTATTTGCTTTTAATTTTAACAACTCCAAAACAGCCGAAAGTATGGAAAAATTCTTGCAACCATCGTACACTGGTTTCTCTGCGTCTTCAAACAATTCTTGTAAATCTTCTTGATCAATATCACCATCATTAGCCTCTAAATCATGCAACATCTCTTTTAAATTCCCATGTCTATCATTAATGCAAGAATCATTGTTTTCATTAGTATTTGATACATGACTTGATGTGCTATTATTAATTAGTGATTCCCCATGCTCTGACCAACAAGTATATTTACGGACAAAACCGTATTTATGCAAATGAAACTCAATCACTTTGATATCAGTATAGGGTTCAAAAATTTTACATTTCGAACAAGGACAAAAAATCTCAGTATGTCCCTTAGCCACTCGGTTAGACTCAGCCGCTATAAGAAAACTTTGTACTCCTTTCACAAATTATGGGTCACTAACGTTCATCCCATACATCCATTGTCGTTCCATTTGAAATTTTAAAACAACATAATAAATAATATGCATGTACAAATGAAACATAGGTGGTCAAATGTGGGGAATCCTAACCCACCTTTTGAATATTTTATCTCATATGTGTATACGTTCTAGCGGGTTGACTATTTAAGAAAAAAATGGGCAGCATTTCCCCTCAACTCCCCAAGTATGCGCATAAAACGCAAACTCGTAGGAGTAAGGAGAAATGTATACCTATTTTTCTTAAAATTTCAACCGGTTAAAACGTGTACGCATCCAAATGAGACAAAATATTCAAAAGGCAGTCCCAAACGGGGACTGCCCGAAATTAATCTCTGAAATTAATCTCTATTAGATTAATTTCGGACGGGTACTAACTAATTTGATATCATGATCTACTAATAACTTCTAGATGCACATGCTATATATACACAAATAAGCGTATCAACTATATACATATATACAAGTATTTAGAACTAATAATAAAAACATAAATAATAACAAAAAGTTTATAAACTCACCTTATGATCCGAATTTTTTTAAATTGAGTGGAAAATCTCTAATATGGATACATGATGAAGAAATTTATACCTATACAAATATCAAAAATATATTTGTTATGCATAAAAGAGTTACAATGAGTAAAAATAAATAAAATTATCCACAAAATATAACTATTACCTTGTATGTAGTTTTGTGAGGTTTAAGTTAAATTTATTATGGTTGTTGATTGAGTGTTTAATGTAATAGTTTGAAAGATTTGAGTGGAAAAGAGTAAATGCGGTATATGGAATGTGAAGAAGTAAATGTGGGTGTGGGGGAATAGGTAGCAAGTTTCCGTTGGAGGAGCAGATCTGGTTTTTGAAAAAAAAATGGTGCGGTTCTATAAAAACCGTGGTAGAAAGTAATACAATTAGCACAGTTGATAAAAAACCGTAGCAAAACACAATTATTTGGTATGGTTCACAAATAAACTGTATAAAATAACAAAGAAAATAAAAAAAACCGTAGCAAATGGGTTTTAATAAGTACGGTTTTTTTAAAACCGTAGCAGAAGTCTTTTTTTTTTTTTTTTTTTTTTTTTTTTTTTTTTTTTTTTTTTTTGATACGGTTTTTTCCTTAACCGTATCTAATTGCCGTCTCAAATAATACTTTGTGTAGTAGTGATTGTTGTCCATTGTTGCTCAAGAAGGCAATAAATTAGCCATCATGGAGCACAAGAACGCCATGCTTCCGAGCTTTGCCACTTGGTCCACATTACCAGGCATTGTACTAGTTAAATCCACGGGTAACTTCATAGCAACCGCTATCACAGTAAGCCAAGCGGCATTTGCAGTGAAGTGTTTACACGGAAACCATAGCCTTCTAGTTCGTACGCCATGAAATAAATCACCCACCATTGCAAGAATACAGATAAGAGATGCTAAAGCGATATACATCCTAATCCATAACATAGGTTTGGCAAATTTGTTTTGCTCATCTGATCTAAATATATCCATTCTGTAATTGTTCAAGGAATTTATCACATCATCTGGAACGTTGTAGACAGCGGAAAGTTTATCCACAATTTCCATATAAATTTGTGTTTTGTTGAAGCCCATAGCTATGTTCCTCCGAGAAACAAATAAATTTATGTGAGATGAGTAAAGTTGGGTGTAGTTAAATGATAACAACTTATGGCACTACAACAAAATGTAAGACGGGCAAGGACATTTTTGGCGGGGATGCCCATGTCCTCGCCGAAAGTCGCTAAATGACAAAAATGGCGCTGAACTGGCACACAGTCTCGCTGACCGTTTACTAAATTTTCAACGCAATCTTTTGGCGGGGACATTTCCCCGCCGAAAGTGTTTTTCATATTTGGAAAATTTTGACCAAACTAGTAACTCTTAATTGTTCCCGGGGTTTTTGCCTGCCTTCACTTTTAGCGGGGACATGTGTAGATGCACAGTGCCAGTTTTTTGACTGGGACATGTCCCCTCCAAAAGTGTTATCCATTTTCCCACCTAAAAATTACTTTATCCCGCCAATATTTTCTGCTACTGATATTAGCTTTTGGCGGGGACATGTCCTCGCCAAAAGTGTTGGCGCTAATTTATCCCGCCAAATTGCAACTTTATCCCGCCAAAGTTTTTCTTATATATAACCTAACTGATCATCCTTAAATCGGCAAAACACAAATAACCAAATCGTTAATTCCCACAAAACACACATAACAATGGCTGGTTACATGCCGAAAGAGGAGTGGTAAAAGGTTTTATCGTCGAAGGGTCTCTTTAATGAAGTTCTTAATACATATGGCTACGAAATTTATGATGAATATGGTTCTTATAAGAACATTAGCCCGTGGATGAGAGACCAGATTCTGGAATGGTTGAGGAAAAAGCCGTACTACAGAGAGATGTTGGATGCTCAAGCTGATGATGTTGGAGGAGAAAGCACGTTGGAAACCAAAATTGATGATCTGGGAAATAGGATAACAAATCTTGAAGCTATGTTTGAACATTTCATCAAGCAAAGGAAAGCAAGGAAGGGAAAAGATGGTGCAGGTTCTAGCAAAGTGGGAAGTAGCAGCAAAAAAAAATGAATGGGCGATGTTTGTTATGGTCTATGTCGTGTGTTTCGTTTGCTTGTCGAGTTGTTTCGTTTTCTTGTCGAGTTGTTTCGTTTGATCTGTTTTGTTTGCTTGTCAAGTTTTTTCGTTTGAGTCTGTATGAAATGTATGTGGTTGAGAACTCTTGCGTGTTTTAAATAAAAGGTTTTCCTTCGTGTTTGTTAATTGTGATATTGTTCCTTCAGTTCCATTCTTTATGGTTATGGTTGCATGATGATTATGGTTGAATCTTGATGGATAGAAAGGTGGTGCAAAAGGGTTTAGTTGACGTTGGTCTAGTGAAACTGTGAATTTGTGTGTGTGATGGTGATAGAGTGATGGCAAGTACTGAAGTGAGAGTGAAATGAGGTTTAAGGGTGATATAGGGTTATGAGTCAATGATGAGTTGCATAGGTAGATCACCGCCGCTAACGAAGGTGCACGACGGCTGTTAAAAAAGCCTCGTGAAATACTTAAGTTTTCACAAAAACAACAAAATTTTATTAAACAACAACAATAACACAAACAACAACAACAAAAACAACAACAACAACATTACATATGAAGATTGCGCAAGTCAACTAACAGCTCACGGAGTATTGCAGCCGACTGACATGCGTGGTCGTGGTCGTCGGGATTCGTTGCCATTTCAAGTCTTGCCTCCAGCATCCTTACTCTTGCCTCTAGCACCTGTTTTTGTGATTCCAGCATGTTTATCCTGAGATCTTTGGCATTACAGTTTGAGCACTCTGTTGGTGCAGATCCATCACCTTGAAATGTTGAAGCAAAAGAGATTACTCATAACCGGTCATCAAATTCACTCTTCCACATAAAATATCCACATCCATAATCTTTTTCTCTTGGCTGTTACATAAATAAGGAAAGGTTATGATTGTTTGTATATTTACATAAACAAGAAATGTATGATTGCTCACCTTCGAAAGAGGACATGCATAATATTCCCATCCAAATGTATATTTTTTATGTGATTTTCTTAGTTTTATATTTCCTGTTCCACAATAACACATAAAAGGATTATATCGCTGCATCTCAGGTTTTGAAATTGGTGTGAAGATAAGAGGTTGTAAGGTTGAGTGGTTTTGAGGATAAGAGTGTATATAATGTGTTTATGAGGATAAAGCAGATCTGCTAGCTTTTGGTGGGAAGTGTTGGCGCCAATATTTTGGTGGGAAGTGTTGGCGCCAATATGTTTGTGCAGTAGAAGAAAGAAGACAATAGAATTTGTGTGATATACAAAGAACGAAGATAATTAATACGGAGTAACCTAAAAGCTGAATTTTCTTTAATGAAATTGTGTAGTCGAGATCACCACCTAGACACTCATTCGTTTAACATCTCATGTACAACCATATCATCTCGGCTCATTCGTTAACATCTCGTGTACAACCATATCATCTCGACTCATTCGTTTAATATCTCATGTACAACCATATCATCTCGGCTCATTCGTTAACATCTCGTGTACAACCATATCATCTCGACTCATTCGTTTAACATCTCATGTACAACCATATCATCTCGGCTCATTCGTTTAACATCTCGTGTACAACCATATCATCTCGACTCATTCGTTTAACATCTCATGTATAACCATATCATCTTAGCTCATTCGTTTAACATCTCGTGTACAACCATATCATCTCGACTCATTCGTTTAACATCTCATGTACAACCATATCATCTCGATTCATTCGTTTAACATCTCATGTACAACCATATCATCTCGGCTCATTCGTTTTACATCTCGTGTACAACCATATCATCTCGACTCATTCGTTTAACATCTCATGTATAACCATATCATCTCAGCTCATTCGTTTAACATCTCATGTATAACCATATCATCTCGGCTCATTCGTTTAACATCTCGTGTATGACCATATCATCTCGGCTCATTCGTTTAACATCTCGTGTACAACCATATCATCTCGACTCATTCGTTCGTTTAACATCTCAGTACAACCATATCATCTCGGCTCTTCGTTTAACATCTCGATACAACCATATCATCTGGCTCATTCGTTTAACATCTCATGTACAACCATATCATCTCGGCTCATTCGTTTAACATCTCGTGTACAACCATATCATCTCGGCTCATTCGTTTAACATCTCGTGTACAACCATATCATCTCGACTCATTCGTTCAACATCTTGTGTACAACCGTATCATATCGACTCATTTGTTTAACTTTGTTAAAAATGATGTAAATTAAGTATAAATGACTTAACTTAGTTAAAAATGATGTAAATAATTTTAAAAAGTTTTAAATCAATTAAAGATGATTTACAAAATATTTAAATTAAATTTAAATGATTTAATAGTGATTTAACTTAATTAAAATGTTTTAAAAATAATTTTAAATGATTTAAATTAAGTATAAATGATTTAACTTTATTAGGTAAAAGTGATGTAAATAATTTTAAAAAAGTTTTAAATTAATTAAAGATGATTTAGAAAATTTTTAATTAAATTTAAAAGATTTAATATTGATTTGAGTAAGTTAAAATAATATTAAAGAGTTTTTTTTTTTAATGCTTTCGGCGGGGACATGTCCCCGCCAAAAATTGCACCAAAAAATTTGTTTTTCCCTCTTCGCATTTACTTTATCCCGCCAAAGTTTTTGGTGATTAGTAAAACCTTTTAGCGGGGACTTGTCCTCGCCAAAAGGCTGGCTAAAAGACAAAATTTCTTTTAGCAGGGACATTTCCACGCCGAATGTTATCGCCAAAACCTAACCTCAATGATTAACAGATCTGCTTTACACTTAGTAAAAAAAAAAAAAAAAAAAAAAAAAAAAAAAAAAAAAAAAAAAACAACTCATCTGCTCTACCATCGTCTTCCTCTCGACCACAGCACGACCATCTCCACCAACACCACTAATCACCACCACAGCACCCCCATCTCACCACAACACCATCATCTCCACCACATAAACCCACACTCGCACCACTGTGCACCACCACAGCCCCTCCTCAAACTCTCTCCTCATATAATTCTTTCCTCAACCCCTATCCTCATTTAATTATTTCTTTCATCCTTTATCCCTCTAGTTTACAAAACCCAGGTGATCATTTTTGTTAATTTATTTATTTTTGTTATTTTTTTATATATGTTAATTTTTTGATATGTGTTAATTTTTTGATATGTGTTAATTTTTGCAATATGTTAATTTTTGTTATATGTGTATTATGTTTTTTGTTACTTTTTTTTTTTAAATTTTTTGTTAATTTTTTTTGGTACAGTTGCTGCTGAGAACTGAAGCCGAGAACACAGGTTTATAGTGATTAATTTGTGGGGTTTTTTTTTTTCCTTTTTTTTGCCTTTTTTTTTTTTTTTTGTTTTTTTCTTTTTTTCTTTTTGTGTTTATGTTTATACCGGGGACATGTCGCCGCCAAAAGTTTATAGTCATTAATTTGTGTTTATGGTTTTTTTAGCTCCTTGTTGAGATCGAGACCGACTGTTCACACCGAGACCACAACACAGCCTTGACCACCGAGACCGAGCTGACTCCAACCGTGTACCACAGCCGTGACAAAAGTTTGTTTTTTTATCCAATTTGTATCCATTCTAATTTAATATTCCTGGTTTTACATGTCATGTTTTCCTTGAAATCATTAGTGTTACATCCTTTGGAGAAGTGTGCTTCTAAGAAATGCACATTACAAGCTGGCATAGTTGATAGAAATTAGGATACTGGACTAGTGGCGTACTAATCATATGTTGTTATTTGATTTTGTCTATGTTATGTGAAAGATGGGAAAAAGTGTGAGTCAAGTTCATAAGGATACTCATCTGTGTCTATAAACAACTTATTATAGGATTGTAAAACCAGCTATCAATCATCTTAATGCAAAAGTAACAACATACTGGAAAGAAAGTAAGGATAAAATTCAGTTTTGAATCCAAAAAAAACAAAATGATCCTAGCTAGGGTTCTACTCGACCAGACCCACTACAAACCTCTACAGGCCATGGTCTTGCTGCTAAATAGCTCATTATATAATCACGATATTGTGGGTTTAAGCTTCAAATATATCCGATAAATTATAAAGATAAGAAAGTACACACTCAGTAGTTTGTTAAAGTACTGCAGAGTAAGTAATTTACACACACGATGGTGATGCCAAGAGACACGTTTTGACTTTTTACAGTAAAAAACTAGAAGTAGATAATTACTATCACCTAGTTCAATAAAGCAACGAGAATGAGAAAAAAAAATAGTAAAGCTATTGAATATAATCACCATTCTTTGGTCAATTGCGATATTGTTAACTACAGCTACCAACAACAAAATTAACATTGAACATCGTAAAAATGACACATCAAGCAATCAAATGTAAAGCTATTGAATACAAGGGTGCATTTGGTTAATAGCAGCCCCGAAAGGGTGCGTTTGGTTAACAGCAGCCCCGATTAGGGTGCGTTTGGTTAATAGCAGCCCCGAAAGGGTGCATTTGGTTAACAACAGCCCCGAAAGGGTGCGTTTGGTTAACAACAGCCCACAAGGGTGCATTTGGTTAACCGCAGCCTTGACCACAACCTTGACAATAAAACATTTAGAGTATATTAGATAAAACTCAGATTACTTGTATTCACTTATATAATGAGTTTGAATAGCATGAATCAAAAAACTCAGATTAGTAATGTATTGGGTATACGTTTGATAATGTATTTGGTATGCGTTTGTGAATATATGAAAATGATTGTGCGAATATGTTATGTGCTTATAATTTTTTTTATCTAATTGTGTTAGACTATTGTCAATGATTTTAGGAATTTTGTGATTAATTTCGGAAAGTCCCTGTCCGAAGTTAATCATCCCATAGAAAACCCATCCGAAATTAATTTATTAGAAATTAATTTCGGAAAGTCCCCCTGTTTGGGACTGCTTTTTGAATGTTTTGTCTCATTTAGAATACGAATGCGTATAATTGATTTACTATTTGTAAAAATTTCGATAGTGTTTCCCCTTTACTCCTATGAATATGTCTTTAATGCACATATTTGGGGAGTTGAGGGGAAATGCTGCCGAAATTTTCTCAAATAGTAAATTCAGTTATATGCATTCATATATGAGACGAAACATTCGAATAGTGGGTTAGGATTGCCTTCCATTGTTGGATTAGGTGAACAAAACGCACAACTCGTAATTCCACCTTTATGTATTTACGTGTAGATTTTTGTGAACATGTTTAATTCTATATAATTATTTGTTGCATCATTAAAACGCAGTTATGCCAATTGATAAGAGTTGGGTCTCATTATCTCGTGCTAGCATCGAATTTTTAAAAGGTATTAAAGCTTTTTGCGAGTATTGCAAGTCCTTTGTAAATATTGATGGGAATGTAAAATGTCCATGTGCTTCTTGTTATAACGTTGGTTGGATAAAGCACGAAGATTTGTTTGATCACATACACACAAATGGTTGGGACCAAAGTTATACGAAATGATATAATCACGGTGAATCGGATGTCTGGACAATAGTACCCAACACATATCATCCTGGGATGAGTGACATGGCTGAGTTCCTTCATGATATTTGTCCGAATAACGAACAAAATGAGCCAACTAAAGGAAATATTGGCGAGACAAGTAACGTGCCAACTCAAGCAATGACACTTCCTCAACGTAACGAGTTTGAAGAGTTACTTGCCACTGCCAATGACCAACTATACCCGGGCTATAATTGGATGTCTTCATTGGACTTTATGGCAAAGTTTACGAACATCAAGGTCAAAGTTAAAATGAGTGACACCACATTTAACGAAACCCTAAAATTTCTCAAGGAATGTTTCCCGCTCGTTCTAGGATACAAAATCCCATCGTCATACTATGAAATAAAGAAGACATATAAAACGATCGGGTTAGGATACGAATCCATACATGCTTGTGTAAATGATTGTTTTTTATATCGGGGGGTGGGTAACGAAGATTTGCAGAATTGTCCCATCTGCAATGCTAGTAGATGGAAAGACAAGAACACACTGGGGAAGAAAGTTCCTAACAAGGTGTTGCGTTACTTTCCTATCATTCCTAGACTACAACGTTTGTACAAGTCTAAACACACTGCAAAACATATGACTTGGCATGCTTCAGGGCAGTCTACGGAGAACGGTAAGATGTAACACCCGGTTGATGGTCAAGCATGGAATAAATTTGACATGAAGTATTCAAAAGAATTTTCCTATGAAAAAAGAAACGTTCGATTAGGGTTGGCTGCTGATGGTTTCAATCCGTACGGCAACCTTAGTCAGTCTTACAGCATGTGGGTCATATTAACAACATACAATACGCCTCCCTGGATATGTATGGGAGAGACTTCTCTTATGTTGACGTTGTTAATTCCGGGCCCTAAATCACCCGGGAAGGACATAGATATTTACTTGAGGCCTTTGATTGAAGACCTAAAGATTTTATGGAAAGATGGAGTCATGACTATGGATGCTGTCACTGGCACTGAATTCTGTATGAGAGCAGCGCTTTTATGGACTATCAATGACTTTCCCGCTCGAAGTAGTTTGTCTAGGTGGAGTGGGCAAGGTTACAAGGCATGTCCGACATGTAATATAGACACTCCATCTATTCGCATGCTAAGCAAAACCGCTTATGTTGGTCACAGAAGATTCTTAAATGCGATCAATAAATGGCAGAAAAATATAATGGCATTCTATACTCCGGTCGATGATAGACCACCTCATAGAAAATTTACCAGTGATGTCATCTAGACTCAACTTAGGAGATTGCCTAAACGTATCCCAGGGAAACAACCAAGTTTTGGGGGTGCGAAGCAAAAACGTGGTCCTGATCGCGAATTGAATTGGACCAAACTATCTATTTTCTACGAGCTAAAGTATTGGTCTTTTCTTACACTAAAACACAATTTAGATGTCATCCATATCGAAAAAAATGTGTATGAGAGTGTGTTGGGTACTTTGTTAATGAATGACAAATCAAAAGACACCAATAAGGCAAGACATGACTTACAAAATTTGCAAATTCGTGATGAGTTGTGGCTTGTCAACAAAGGAAACGGGAAGTGCTCTAAGCCTCATCCCACGTACTCTTTCACAACTGAAGAAAGAAAACTTTTTTCTCAATTCATCAAAGTACGCGTTTTATTTCAAAATTTATTTGTTCCAATTTAATTCGCGTATTAATTTCAACGACTTATTCTAATATCATGATTTTTTTAGTCAAGTCATCAAAGGTGTTAAACTACCTGATAGGTTCGGATCTAACTTCAAGCATAAAGTGACCGACAATGATAGCAACATAACAAGCTTGAAGGCTAATGACTGTCATATAATGATGAAGTGGTTACTTCCTGCTGGACTTCAAAATTACTTGAAGGAACAAACCACCGAAACACCAATAATCGAACTTTGTTCATTCTTCAAACAAATATGCGCTCGAACTTTGATGGTGGATGACATGTTGAAAGCTAAAGAACAACTGATCAATATTTTGTGCAGTTTCGAGCAAATATATCCTCCTGCTTTTTTTGATATTATGATTCACTTGGTTATTCATCTACCCGAAGAGGCTATTGAAGGCGGGCCTGTTTACATGAGGTGGATGTATCCATTTGAAAGATACATGAAAAAGCTCAAAAATTATGTCAAAAATAAAGCTAAGCCTGAAGGTTCAATATCGGAGGGTTATATTGCTGATGAAGCATTAACTTTCTGTTCGCATTATTTTCGGGGTGTTGAGATGAGATTTAATCGTCTTGACCGGAATGAGGACGGTCCAAGCCCATCAATTCGATTTCAGGTGTTTCGATCAATCTATAAAATGAATGGTAGACAATCATTAATTCGGCTTCAACCAGACACAATGCAGAAAGTAGTATGGTATGTACTACACAATAGTCATGAAATCGACCCGTGCATGAGCGAGTACAAGAGGTATGCATTTTATTTCAAAATGTGTTTTACGTAAGTTATTATTCGACGACTTATTCTAATATCATGAACATTTACAAGGCATTTCCTGGCAATGACATACAAGAAGGATTTCCTCGCTGGTTTGGGAACAAGGTAGATTTATTGTATGTATTACCCTGTAAAAATAACGACTATTACTCATCTATATCTATTCTTAACTTTTTTATAGATTCGTGAATTAGAAGTAAAGAATGACCCAAGTTGTACTTCCGAGTTATTCGCTTTGGCTTGTGGACCATCATGTACTGCAGTCTCAGTCGAATTTTGCGTAGTCAACGATGTGAAGTTTATCGTACACGACCGTGATTTACGTCGTTCAACTCAAAACAGCGGAATTTCAACTCCTAATCCTAGCGGAGGAACGTATTATGGCCAGCTTGAAGAAATTCTCGAGTTTTTGTATATTCCGTTCAAGGTTGTACTATTCAAAGTCAAATGGTTCGACACTAATAACGAGGGTCGCATAAAACGTTGTACCTATAGAATTAACATTACACAAATTATGACAGACCATATATCGTTTCAAAATGAACCATGCATTCTTGCAACACAAGCAACATAAGTCTTTTAACTTGATTTCCCGGGTAAACGTGGTAATTGCAAGGCCGTCCAAGATTCTTATCATCGAAAGATTTGGAACCCAGATATCATCATGGTAGAAGACAATCAAGATGTTGTACATGACAACAACTCATCACATGTCACACTCTGTGCTGAGTTGGATAAGTTGAATTATAACACCATAAATATAGATGTCCAGCCAGCGGAAGTTGAGGCACCACCACCACCAATTATCACTGATGTCGATGACGACGATGATATTGATTATGATGACCACGTTCCTCATGATTTAGCATCTGATGGTGAAGACCACGTCGATTTTGAAGATGAAGCTGACACTAATAATGATGATTTTTATCTTAGTGATGTGGGAGATTGATCTCAAATTGTAATTTGTTAAACGACACTTATTTGAATGAAATTGTTATCGAGTGGTTAAATGTGTTTATTTATTTATTTAATTAATTATTTATTATTATCTTTTTTGGTATATATTGTTATTTATTTGAATGTGTATATATATATATATATATATATATATATATATATATATATATATATATATATATATATATATATATATATATATATATATATATATATATATATATAATAATATATGTGTGTGTGTGTGTTTCTTCACTAATTTCTATGTTCTTGTACTAGTACGTTTATAGATGGCAGATGTTGTGGCTAGGAGCCACGGTGGCGATGGAGGTAATGAGCCACCCCGTGGTCCCTCAAGGAGGATAGGCACTAACTGTCAGCGTAAGAATTTCTCGATTATTTTAATTAAACTTGATCATTATTTGAAATTGATAACTTGTTATTTTATGTAATCATCACTTGAATTTGATTACTTGCAGGGTCTAATTCCAGACCTCCCAAGCCCAATGCCAAAATTGGCAAAGGCGGGAAGGTGGTGCGTGGTCCCACAAAGAACGCGAAACTCCACCAAATGAGGAATGAGACTGGTCGTCCGGTATCGATCAGATTCCAGAAGAACGCGAAAGGGATATGGGAGCATGCTGGCGATCACTCTTCATGGTTCTCCAACATGGTTCTCCAACAGATTCCGGAAGAACGCGAAAGGGATGTGGGAGCATGCATTACGATTCGTGGGATAAGGTTCCCGAGACCACGAAGGCCCACATCGATAACCAGCTCAACGTAAGTTTTTTTATCTTTTATTTTTTAATTATTGTGTTTATTTATTTTAAATGTGTTTATTTATTTAAATTTGCCTGTTTATTTAAATTTGTATATTTATTTTAATTATATTTTATTGCAGCATTTCTTTGATCTCGGCGAACACCTTGCCGGTACGGATGGAGACGATATTATCAGAAGTATCGAAGCTTACCTCAGAAAGCGATACGATGACAACAAATACAAATTCAAAAGGCAAAATTTTACACTGCGAGGTGGGGTTGAGAAAGTTGAAGAGATCAAGAATAAGCGTCCGGCGAACCAGACGCCTGAGGATTGGGAAAAACAGGTAAATTACTAGATCGACACGTTATTATTATTATTATTATTATTATTATTATTATTATTATTATTATTATTATTAATTATTATTATTATTATTATTATTATTATTATTATTATTATTATTATTATTATTATTAATAATAATAATAATAATAATAATAATAATAATAATAATAACTTCTTGTAAATCCTATATGTTTCTAATAAAGTGATGTTTATAATAATAATAATAATAATAATAATAATAATAATAATAATAATAATAATAATAATAATAATAATAATAATAATAATAATAATAATAATAATAATAATAATAATATTTCATATATATAATAGTTTTTATTATTTATAATAAGCAGGTGAAGCACTGGTCAGACCCAAAGAAGTTGAGGATTGGGGCGATCAACAGGCAAAACCGGCTCGCGAGCATGAGTTCTAGCCTTCATGGATCCCATTCGTTAACTGTTATACACGATAACTTCGTAAGACACTTTTTAATCATTTTATTTATATATATAGTGTTGGGTGAGTCTTGATTGATTTTATTTATAAACAGTTGAGCCGCCCCACCGACTCCACGGATGGTAGAGACTTAATCGAGCTTTACATACACAACCATACGAGAGGCGACGTCTTTGAGTCTCCAGTGTCCGAGGCTAGATACGTAAGTATAATTTATTTCCAAAAACTCACCCACATTAATGCAATATAATAAATCACGACTTATATATTACTTTTTTTTTTTTGTAACTAAAGAGAATGAGATGATACGGATGCGGACAGAGAGCACCTCCTCCGGGACGACTATGACTGACCTGGATATTATGCGCCACGTGATCGGTGGTAAGCAGCGCGGTCATATTCCTGGCGCAGGTCCAGTGTTACCCGGCGGTGGTAAGAAGAAGACCCTCAGCGCCTCACGAGCTCGCGAGCAAGCCTCCTCGTCCTCGCTGCAGGAAACCGTGCAGAAGCAATCCCAGGAGCTGTCCACGCAAAGGACACAGATTGATATTTTGCTGGATTGGGCCAGGACTCAGCCGGGTTGGACCAAGCAGCTAGCGAGTGGCATGCCGGGGACATCAGGATCACAAAATGCTTCACAGGGTGAGTCTTGAGGTACCGGGGAGGGGAGTGCGGGTAGTGGGGGAGTGGGGAGATTGGGGAGTAGCGTATGGCTTGTTTGGGTCCGATGGGTCGGTTTATATTTGTTTTGGGGTTATGGACAAAGTTGTGTAGATTTACATGGATTATTATGTGTTTATGCAGTTTATGTGTTAGGATTCCCGCTAAATTTTTCCCTGCGTATAGTTTTGGACCATTTTGCGGATAGCTAGCTTATGTATAGTTTTTGGACCATTTTGCGGATAGCTAACTTATGTATAGTTTTGTAGATGATCATGTGATCACGGTTTTTGAACCGTTTTAGGCGAATTTGGATACATATGCATTATTATGTTAACTTAGCGAATTTGAATATGTATGATATTATGTTCAGCGAATTTGTGATGCGAGTCTTGTGGTGTTGTAGTAATATACAGGTTGTGATATTGTAGATTTTTTCGGGAAAAATTCCAGAAAAAAACTGGAAATTACCCGTTTTGCAGCAATATGCTGCAAAATGGGTCAGAAGCTTTCGGCGGGGACATATCCCCGCCAAAAGTAATGCCACGCTGGACCTAGTTTGACCAGCTCAAAGGCTGTGGGACCCACATGTACCTGCCAAAAGTTAACATTTGTCCCCGCCAAAAGTATCAGCGGCGGGCTTGTGGCGGGGACCTTTCGGCGGGGACATGTCCTCATTGAAAGTTATTGGCGGGGACATGTCCCCGCCAAAAGGGTCAAATTTTCCCCTCCAAAAGGGTCGAATGTTGTAGTGTGGTTTATTTAAATTATATAAAGGATGTTAGAAATTTGTACAAATCCTTCTCTTAAAGTTGTATGAATGACCAAATTGAACCACTACTTTTTATCAAAAAGCTGACATGAATATGTCTGACACAAAGCAAATGCATGATAGTGTCATGTCTTCTTTATCGCATTTCATCCATCAACTGGGCTATCCAAGAAACTTTTGTTATCATTATTACGCCTCACGTATAAAACATTTCTGCAAAGCATTTAAAAGTGGGATCCATTTTTTTATTTGGGTAAATTACACCGTTGGTCCCTGAACATCACCCCGTTTTCACGTATGGTCCCCGGTTTTTATTTTGTGGCGTACGGAGTACCTGTACTTACAGAACGGTGCACATTTGGTCCCTCGAGCCCCGTTATGGCTAACGAGCGTTATCTTTCCTCGTTAGATGATGTGGCATGGCTGGTTTTTTGGTCATTTCACCACTTTGACCCCTTATACATACTACCACATTACCACTACCCAAGTACTGACATCTTATACTTCTCATACTTCCTTCCTACTTTCCCACCCTCTCACATCAGCCATCAAATCTAAAAACTCTCGAGTCTCGTCCCTAAATTTGCAATCTGAGTAAAAGGTGAAACAAATCTGTTTCTATAATGACGTTACCAACATGGAAAATGCGGAAAAAAGGAGCAAGTCTAACATCGGAACAGTTGGAAATGGAATGCGAAAAGGAATATGGTAATGACTTGAAATCCTATTGCTTTGAGATATATTTTGATATGAACTTGTGTTAATATATGTTGATTTACTAAGTAACTAACTTTTTATTGCAGAATATGCACCGCATTTATTCAGCATACGAATACACCATGGTGGTTCATTCATGACCTTTCCTGCTAGACAAAACGTTGGTGGTGGTTAAGATATCTTTGATTGGGTTGATGTTGAAGTTTTCTCAGTGTTTGACCTAGACAAGATGGTTACACAATTAGGCTACACAAGTAAGAATGAGCCACTGATTTATCACTATTTAAGACCAATGAGTAGTCTAGATGATGGGTTGTATACATTGTCATGTGATGAGGATGTTCGTTGTTTGAGTACCCTACTGGCTTTGTTGTAAAAATCGGCCCAGGCGGCCGATTAATCGGCGCATAATCGCTGATCGGTCACTAAGCGCCCGGATTTATCATAATCGTCCTATTTAATCGGTTTGGTCAAAGATCGCTTAAAAATGGGTCAATAAATCGATTAATCAAACAAAATCGGTCTAATCAGATTAATGGGACAAAATCGTTTAAAAACTGGTCAACAAAATCACTTAAAAATAAGAAAAAATCGCTTAAAAATTGGTCAACAAACCGATTAATCAGACAAAATCGGTCAAAGATCGCTTAAAAATGGTCAACAAACCGAGTAATATCTATATTTGACTTTGAACTTTGAAGAATTATGTATTATGTTTATATTTGAAAACTTGAAATATTTAAACTTTGATGCACTATGCTTATCTCATACATATAATATCTAAAATTACAATTTTGTGCATAAAAAATCCAATCCGATTAATCCCCGCCTAACCGATTAATCGCTAGGCCCTATCCGACCGCCTCACTAGCGCCTAACGATTTTTACAACCTTGCCTACTGGTGAGTTTCAAGTTTAAAGAGGTGTATGTAGAGCATGGTTGTACTAGGCTTAATTGTTACCAAAATGTCACCTGGACAAATTATGGCAAGAATAGAAGACTATGAGGAAGATGTGTCAAGTGAACCTTGTACTAGTGCCTGTAAGGGAAAAATCCTGGTAAAATGTTGTATTTCATATGGCATGAGAATACTGATATTTGTGCACCTTCAACTAAGTAACCTCAAGATCTGACATTTATACAATTGACCGATAATGAATGTGGTGACAACCAAAACAATGACCTTCAACATATAGATTCACAGTTTGGCAGTTTAAACCTGAGTTTCACCCCAGTGGAACCAACTGTTAATGATGTGGTACGTGATAAAATAGATGATGTCGTTAGGTTAATGGAGTTTAAGGATAATGAATTGGATATGGGTCAAGAGTTTAGTTATTTGGATGCTATGAATGTTGACACAACTTCTGGTTTAAGTCATGACGAACATTTTGGATTTGATGACTTGGACTTAAACATAGGCTTGAATGTTGACCTAAATGTTCCCCAAACTGAATTGCAAGAAGCTGCTAGAACTGAGGAACATGTTCATGTACAAGCTACATTTGTAGTGCGTAGAGGTGAGGAAGTTGGTGTGCAGGGTAATCGCGAATAGGTACAACATGATGTGCAGGATGACATGATTGACAGTGTTCATGATAGTGAATATGAAGGAGACTCCAGTGACAATGCAGATACAGATAAGGAAGAAGAGACTGTTATGGATGATGAAGGACACCGTGTAGCCGAGCCTGAGGTTCAAGTAAATTTGTTTCATCTAATTGGGAATAAAGCTTTTGACAACATTGGCAACTGCAGTCAAATTGGAGATGATGTAGAAGGAATAGAAGCGGTAAGTGTAGAAGGTTTTGATAGTGAAACAAGTTCTAAGGATGAATCAGGTTATAGTAGAAGCAAGGAGTTAAAGGCAATAAGAAGAGGTATGGAAAATAACTTCTCAAAGAATCTTGTTGCGGAGCAGTACTCATTTTTCTGTGGCCAAAAATTTTCTACTCCATAATAGGTGAAGGAAAGAGTACATTTGCATGCCATTGAGACCAGGAGAAATTTGAAGTTGATAAAGAATGATGGTGTTAGGATAAGAGTTATATGTGATAACCAAATACCAGTCTTTACAGAGTCACAGTGTAGTGGACCAACTGGCCCAAGTGAAGCAAGAGGTGTTGAGCCTAGTGGATCAAGTAGCCCAGTTGGTAGAAGTACTAAAAGGAAGAGTGTAGGAACTTGTGATGAAATTGAAAGCAATCAATGCCCATGGGTCATGTATGCTAGCAAAGACAGAGTAACAAAAAATTGGATTATGAAGATACACAGAACTACACACACTTGCCTTCAATCAAGGGATATAAGACACTGCACTTAAAAGTGGGATCCATTTGTTGTTGTTTTTAAACACTTAAAGTTGTTATTTTTTTTCTAATAGAAATTATGCTTGGCCATTACCCGACAGAGATTCTTCAAGACATGAAGTAGGCACATGATTTGGAGAACTATTCAAAAAATATTATTGATAAGGTCGGTCGTAGGGGGGGCTGATTGTTGAACTTCGAAACTTTTCACGTTCGAAAAATGCAAGGGACAATACTAAGAAGCTTAGGAGACTCCAAACTATTGATTTGTATAGGGCGAGGGCGTTGATGAAGATGGTCAGGAAAATGTATGACAAGATTCTTAAGAAGATTAAGTTTGCTGTGAGGGAGAGATTTACGTGAGGGGGTTGGTTGATGTAGGTTAGGGTGGGTTTCTTTGGTAAAAATATGGTTATGGTTAATGAATGAAATGGATATTTTGATTCAGATTTTCATTGTATAATCTGTTAAAATATGTGTTTACTGTTTTAGTGTCTTTGATTAGTAACACAAACATAAACATGAAAATCACATTAATCAAACCATAAAACACAGACCAAAACATGAAAATGGAAATATGGAAAAACATAGTTTCTTGGCTTGGACATGCCTAAAACCATGATACAACTATACTAATACAACTCTGAACATGACACATATCTAATAGAGCATACTCATTTAATTATTGTTCTTGTTTTTAATGAGGTTTTTTGGTGTTTTTTTTTTTTTTTTTTTTTTTTTTTTTTTTTTTTTTTGGCTTGACTTGCTCCTGCACTTTCTTCTTCTTCACTACTCTCCTTAGGTGGTGTTCTTATCCCACTTCCATCTCCACTACCCATTGCACCACCCCCTCTAGTTATGTTTTCACTTCTGACACCTAAGCCTATAACACCACCACTTATAGGTAATGCACCACCAGCTCCATTAGCTGCAACAACACCTCTGGCTCTGTAAGCATGCTTCCAACAGGAATACCACATACTTTCTCCTTTAGGTAGCCTTGCTTCAAAAGTTAAACCAACCATATTTTTAAATTCCATATAACATCCAATGCATCTCATTTCAGTTGATTCGCTGCTGTCATCCAACACCCCTACGTGTGTATCATTACCAGTCATATTGTTTCTCTTTAATTTTTTACTTGAAGGGTGTGCCATATCTAAGTTGGAAGGAGTATTTATTTCACTATACTAGTTGGTATGAGAATTTACTCATGGCACCTTTTGTGTACTTTCAAATACACCCGTTTGACTTTTATTGTGTGAGGTAGGTAAAGGAGTATTAACTTCTCACAAGTGCTATGCCAAACACTCCTAAGAATGAGCTACTACAGCTGCTATGCCAAACACTCCTACATTTCCCATAGTAACTACAACTCTATTGAATTGACTACATTTCCTATCAAAATGTTTCAGATTGTTCAAACACTAAACTGCAACAATGAATGGTCTTAAAATTGCTGAGATGATGGTAAATGGTCTTTGTAATTGGCCTGTTGAATGGTATGCAGTGGATTCAATGATGATGTCCTTTATTTTACAAGGATATGGACTCCCAAAAATACATATTCTTCTAGTGCAGCTACTCAAAGAAGATTTGGGTAAAAATATTGGCAAAAATGGATATGGACTGTGGTTTGTAGATAGCATTGTTAGAACACTTTGTCTCGCTGCAAGTCTGTAGATAGCATTGTTAGAAGAGTTTCTAAGTCAAACTACTAGATTTTGATTGTTGACTTTCCTAGGTCAAACATATTTAGCATTCAATAAACAAACAATCTCACTAACAACAACAACCCATAAAGAGAATGAGAGAATGGCATCAAGGCGGGAAAAGTCTATTTATAGACTTTACAAGTCAAATTAGAAAAGTCAAATACAGTCTAATCTACCAAAAGTCAAACTGCTATACTACATTAAGCTATTACAATTACACTTTAGGTGTTTGTGACTTGTTTGACTTGGTAGTCATAGTAGTCCCTTAAACTGATGCAAGGGTTTATATGTGTTTGGATTCCATCAGGTTGCTTATACTTTAACACGTACAATATAACACATTTCCACCTCATTTAATCCCACCCCATTAAATACCCACCCAACCGATCAAACACACACAAAAACACATATAATCAACCTTGTAACCTAAATTTCTCTTAAACCCTCAGATTCTTATAACCTTACTTCACATACAATAAAGGTCACTGATGAGTGACCTTTTACTCATCATTTTAAACCCGGAAAACCCCACAAAAATGACCAAAAACACCTAAACGGACCATATATTGTTACAAATATCCTTGGATTGTGTTTTATGTGTTTCAGGTAAAAAAGGATTGAAAACGGGGCAAATATGGGCAAAACCGAGCTTGGAATGGAAAAGAGCTGAAAACCGAAGCCGGGAAAGACGTTTTTCATGTGGATTTGATTCAAGCTCAAGAAATTCCAAAAATATCCCTTGGATTATTTCTACTTGGCAAAATTGGTCCCTAGAAGAACTTTGCAAAATTGGCAAATATGGTCCTTGAAGTTTCAAGATTAACACTTTTGGTCCTTTTACTAAAATCCCATTTATCCTAAACTACTACAAACAACCGGATCCAATAAAATAAAACCCTTAACCTTTCCCATAAACCCACTCAACCCACCAAAAGCCCACCCACCTTTAATACAAACCGGGGTCAAACATTACACAGAAAATAGTCAAACCCCCAATTAAATTACTATTCCCTCATCCCTAACCTCCTTAATCCCGCTAAAACCTGCTAATCCCTCCCCTGTCACTCTCACCTCACCACTACCTTCCAAAACTATCACATGGCATTGTTTCCCCCTCCTCCTTGCCACGCTGGAAATCCCAAAGGACCACACAATCCAACGGCCATAATTTTGAGATTGGGGACCAAGTTATCATCTGATGGCCAAGAAGAAAGCACAAATGAACGACTGGGGAACACTCTCACAGAGAAAGCACAAGGACTCTCAGGAAACCCTAATAGTTTTAGTATAAATAGAATAGGAAGCTGTAGAAAATATTTAGGTTTTATTTAGCTAATTTTTAAGGTAATTGTATTTTTTTACTTCAGTATTGTAATTTACTTTTAAGTTTAATATTAATTCAGTCTTTATTTTAGTTCTTCAAAAAAATCCAAAAATATTGTTACTGCTTATTAACTGCTTATGTTACTGCTTATTTGCTTGCTGATTTACTTTTCTCTGCTTATTTATGTTCACTAGATGATTGTAAATGTTAATCTCCACTTAGTGTAGTGCTTATGATTCAGATTTGCCTTAAAAAGTAAAAAAGCCATTTTGTCCATTTGAGTTGTGTTTTGGTTATAATTGGTCCAAGGTCTGAGTCAAAGTTTCAAAATCAGTCTCAACACCCTTTTTGATCTAAATTTTAGTTAAGTTAAAGGTAGTTTTAGTTTTTGATTCTTGTTGCACAAATAGTTTGTAAGTTAGTCTAAATCTGTTTCAGTTTATTTTGGACTTAGGAGCTTATTTTCTAGCTTATTTTAGGCCTGTAAATAAGCCTAAGTTGACTGATCTGAGCCTGCACAGCCTATTCTGTCCCTAATAGCCTTATGTGTAGCTTATTTACAAGCACTTATTAAGCTCCCCTAGCTCTAGTTTTATGTTTTTGAGAAGTTTAGAGTATGGAGTTCATATGTGTTCAGCTTATAGTGGAATGGCTTCTTGTTTCTCAGCTTATTTCTTTGCTTAAAAGTAACCCATGTTGACTGTCATGCCCTGCATCAGCAGATCAAGCAGACCCCATATTTAGTGCTCATTGGCTTATTATCAGAGCTTATCTCCTCATGTGTCTGCTTATTTTGAGTTGTTTTTGCTTATTTTAGACTGTTTTCAGTTAACTTAGCTTATTTAGTTACTTATTAGCTTATTAGAATAGCTTAATAGCCCTTTGCTTAAAAACCTTAGCTTGTTTCCCTTTAAAAGCTTACTGATCTGTTTTGATCAGCTTGTTTTGGCTTATGTTCTAGACTTTCAAAAATATTTTCAGTTTTAAAAAGTGCTTATCTCCTTTTGCTTAATCAGTTTCCAAAAAATAAATAAATAAATAAATAAAGAAAAAAGTGACAGAACTGGGGTTCGAACCCTAGTCTCTCTACTCACAACACACAACACTAACCAAATGCCCTAGGGTCTTTTGTCAGTTAAACTTTGTATCACTTTTTACTTAACCAACTTTTTTTTTCTTTTAAGCTTATTTCATCTGTTAAGCTTATTAACAGCTTATTCAGAAAAGCTAGCACCCCTTTTTATTTTTCCTAGATTTAGAATTTCATTTAGTAGTTTTCTGAAATTTTCCAGATTTTTTTAATTATCATTTAGTATTTTTAATTAATTTTTATTTTAAAAATAGTTTTTAATTCGTAATTAATTATTAAAAAGTCAAAAAAATATAATTCTTTTTTTCAAAATTTTCTTTTATCATTTAGGACGTAGGAAAATTATTTTGGTATTCGTAGGGTTAGTTTTTAATAGATTTGACGTTTATGCTCGTTTTCGTTTCCCGGTATACGTTATTTTGTTTTCGTTTTATTAGATATTAAAAACCAAAGTGACCCTCGTCTTTTCAAGCATTTTAATACCAAACCAAAAATGATATCTTCTATTTCACACCTCGTTGGGACCTCAACCCGGGTATACGCTTATCCGGTTTATTATAATCGATTTTTGCGTTAAATCGTCGCACGTTGACTTTTCTTCGTGAAAGGTTGACTTGTGATATATTTTAACCAATTATCATTTGGCGCCGCTGCCGGGGAGGTGTGTTGCGACAATATCGTCATGGTTTGACGATTAGTATCTTGAAGAACCTTCCTCGTGAAGTTTCGTGTAAATCTTGTGAATATTTTTTATAAAAAAATCCAAAAAAATTGAAAAACCTTGAAAAGCCAAAAATATTTTCCATTCCAAATTTATGTTCCTTTTCTTTTCTTAAACCTTATGTTCTTGGTGCATGCGTACACGTTCTTCTACTTCATCGAGTCCCTTTCTTGAACTCGTCGCAATTCCGCGAAGGCGTAATCGAAGACGTGCTGCCCCATTAGTCGAACCCGAGATTCGTACTAATCCCGATCCTACCATTGACATAATGGCGGAGAATCGCACCATGCTTGAGCTTTTCCAAGAACCCATCGACGTTTATGGAGATGCTATTGTTGTTCCCCCGATCATTGCCGATAATTTCGAACTTAAACCGGCGTTGCTATCCTTAGTAACGTCGAATCAATTTTACGGTTTCGAGAGGGATGACCCTCATTCCCACATTCGATGGTTCAACAAAATTTCATCAACCATCAAATGTAGGAATGTTCCTCAAGAGGAAATCAAATTGCTTCTCTTTCCTTTCTCTCTCGAGGGGGCAGCCCGGATTTGGCTTGAAAAACAACCCCCTCGTTCTATCTTAACATGGGAAGATTTGGTGTCGAAATTTGTGAACGAATTCTTTCCCCCTTCCAGAACCACAAGTCTTAAGATTGAAATTACCAAATTTACTCAAAAATTTGATGAATCATTTAGTGAAGCGTGGGATCGTTACAAAGAATTACTTCGCAAATGTCCTCACCATGGATTTTCTGAGTTGCACCAAATTGATACGTTTTACAATGGATTGAACCAAACTGACCAAGATTCTCTAAACGCCGCCTCCGGTGGTTATATATTAAATCGGACTACGGGAGATGCTTTGTCCATCATCGAGAACAAGTCAAAGGTTCGAACTTCACAAAACAAACCGGTTGTTTCCCAAGTAAGTGTTTCACCTTCTTGTTCACATCTGGTGCATACTTCTAGCACGGATGCTAAAATTGACAAGCTTACGGACACAGTACAAGCTTTGGTTCTCTCAATCCCGAAAATTCTTTCTTCTCCCTCACAAGCTTCTCCTCCCGCTCAAATTAAAGCGGTGGAAGAAAGTTGTGTTACTTATGGTGGTCCTCATGCTTATTACAATTGTAGCGCCACCGATGGCCGTCCTTTTGAAATCAATGCCGTAGCCGGGTCTTACAACCAAGGAGGTACTCAATACCGTCCTCCAATTGACTCGAGCTATCGTGCTAGCTATCAAGCAGGACCACCCGGTTTTTCTCAAAACAATCAAACGAGGTTTAATCAAAACCAAAGTAGGGGGCAAAATGTTCCATATCAAGCCCCTAATAACCAATACCAGACCCAAGGGGTCAATTACAATCAAGGGTATCAAGCTCAAAATTACCCAGCCCCGATTGCTCCCTCTAATGATCTTTCAAATTACATTAAGAGAAATGAGGTAAAAATGAGGGCTATGCAAAATCAAATCACAAATTTGAAAAACGAATTTGAAAATTCAATGATTAAGCAAGGTAATGAGCTTAAAAGCAAAATTGATCAATCGCAAACAAAGATTGAAAGTATGTTTGATACCCTTATCAACCAATTTCACCAAGCTTCATCCTCGGGAACTCTCCCGGGTAATACAATTCCAAACCCAAAGGGTGAATTGAAAGCCATCACCACCCGAAGTGGTTTAGCTTATGAGGGACCCACGGTTCCAACTACTACTTCTTCTTCTTCTACAAAAGTAGTTGACCGTGAGACCGAGGTGACAAAGGACACGGAACTTCCTACTAATAACGGAAGTACCGAAAACGTCCAACCTCCGGTTGTCCCGATGCAGGAGCCAAAAGTTGCTCCCGTTAAGTCTCAACCTAAACCTTCTATCCCATACCCATCTAGACTTAATGACCAAAAGCTCCGCGAAAAAGCTAGTATCCAAATTGAGAAGTTTTTACAAATCTTTCAAGATTTACACTTCGATATTAGCTTCGCGGATGCTCTTCTTCTCATGCCAAAGTTTGCTTCGACAATCAAAAATTTGCTCAGTAACAAGGAGAAATTATTTGAGCTAGCAAAAACTCCGGTAAATGAGAATTGCTCGGCGGCTCTCCTTAAAAAGCTTCCAGAAAAGCTTGGAGATCCCGGAAAATTCCTCATTCCTTGTGATTTTCCGGGCATGGTTCAATGCTACGCCTTGGCCGATCTTGGTGCAAGCATTAACCTTATGCCGCTGTCCGTTTGGAACAAGCTTTCTCTACCCCCACTTACTCCCACATGTATGACTCTTGAGCTAGCCGATAGGACTCTTACTAGTCCTAAAGGTGTAGCCGAAGATGTTTTTGTGAAAGTGGGGAAGTTCCATTTCCCGGCTGATTTCGTCGTGGTAGATTTTGATGCCGACCCCCGAGTTCCTCTTATACTTGGAAGATCTTTCTTGAGGACGGGTCGGGCATTGATTGATGTTTATGGTGAGGAACTCACCTTACGTGTTGATGATCAAGCTGTGACTTTTAAGCTTCATCAAACTATGAGATACTCCTCCACTCACGATGATACATCAGTTAACCGAATTGATGTCATTGACATTGCTTCGGAGGAGTATGCTCAAGAGGTTTTAGGATTTGTAAACAAATCCATGAGTGGCAATCCCACTCCTCCTTCTTCTCAACCTATTCTTTCCGACTCTTCCCCTTCCCTCACTCCGTTTGAGGGAAGTGATTTCATTTTGGAAGAGATTGAGGCTTGTCTTAAGAATGAATCAGTTTCGCCGGAAATTGATTATGCTGACTTTGATCTGGAGGGAGATATTCTCTTGCTTGAGAAATTGCTTAATGATGATCCATCACCTTCTCTCCCTCCGAAGAAAATTCAAATTGAAGAAATCAAAGAACTTGAGCCAACTAATCCTCCGGAGCCCGAGCTCAAGGATTTACCTCCTCATCTTGAATATGCTTTTCTAGAAGATGATAACAAATTTCCCGTCATTATTTCTAAAGAATTAAAAGATGAGGAGAAGGTTCAACTTCTTGATGTGCTTAAGAAGCACAAGAGTGCCATTGCTTGGCAACTCTCGGATATCAAGGGTATTGACCCTAGATTTTGTACTAACAAAATCTTGATGGAGGATGACTTCAAACCCACGGTTCAACAACAAAGAAGGGTGAATCCGAAAATTCATGAGGTGATCAAAAAGGAAGTTCTAAAACTCCTTGATGCCGGAATGATTTACCCCATTTCTGATAGCCCGTGGGTTAGTCCCATCCATTGTGTCCCCAAAAAGGGGGGTATGACCGTTGTTACCAACGAAGAAAATGAGTTGATTCCTACACGCCTCGTCACGGGATGGAGAGTGTGTATTGATTATCGAAAACTCAATGATGCTACCCGTAAAGACCATTTTCCGCTTCCTTTTATGGATCAAATGCTTGAGCGTTTAGCGGGAAATGAGTTCTATTGTTTTCTTGATGGCTTTTCCGGGTATTTTCAAATACCAATTGATCCCCAAGATCAGGAAAAGACCACCTTTACATGCCCCTACGGAACATTTGCTTATCGACGTATGCCTTTCGGCTTATGCAATGCTCCGGGCACGTTTCAAAGGTGCATGATGGCCATATTCCATGACATGATCGAGAAAACAATGGAAGTCTTTATGGATGATTTTTCGGTGTACGGAAATTCTTTCTCTTCTTGCCTCTCCCATTTAGACAAAATGCTTAAACGGTGCGAAGACACCAATCTTGTTCTAAATTGGGAGAAGTGCCACTTTATGGTTAAAGAGGGCATTGTCCTCGGCCATAAAATTTCTAATGCCGGGATTGAGGTCGATCAAGCTAAAGTCGATGTTATCGCTAAGCTACCTCATCCCACAACCGTTAAAGGAATCCGAAGTTTCCTTGGTCATGCCGGTTTCTACAGATGATTTATTCAAGACTTCTCTAAAATCGCCCGGCCTCTAACCCGTCTTCTTGAAAAAGATGCTCCATTCTTCTTCTCTCCCGAATGCATCGAAGCATTCGGGATTCTTAAAAAGAAATTGACTGAAGCACCAATTTTAGTTGCCCCCGATTGGGACTTGCCATTTGAGCTCATGTGCGATGCTAGTGATTATGCTATTGGGGCAGTCCTGGGGCAACGTAAATCTAAGCACTTTCAGCCGATACACTATGCTAGCAAGACAATGACCGAGGCTCAATCTCATTATACTACTACCGAGAAAGAGTTATTGGCCGTTGTCTATGCTTTTGAGAAATTTAGACCATATCTCATCTTATCTAAGACCATAGTGTATACGGATCACTCGGCTCTTAAGTATCTTCTTGCTAAGCAAGATGCTAAGTCGAGATTGCTTCGGTGGATTCTCCTCCTACAAGAATTTGATGTCACTATTCGTGATAAAAAGGAGCGGAGAATCTCGCCGCCGATCATTTGTCTAGACTTGAAAATCCCCATCAAAGTGTTCTCGAGAAAAAGGAAATTACCGAAACATTTCCTCTCGAGACACTTGGAATGATTTCATTGAAAGATGATCCGAGTACCCCATGGTTTGCCGACTTTGCAAATTACCATGCGGGGAATTTTGTTGTGAAAGGGATGTCGTCCCAACAAAAGAAGAAATTCTTTAAAGATGTGAAACATTATTTTTGGGACGACCCCTACTTGTTTAAAGTATGTGCCGATCAAGTGATTAGACAGTGTGTTCACGGCCAAGAAGCCGTTGACATTCTCACGGCTTGCCATATTGGACCCACGGGGGGACATCATGGTGCCAACTACACCGCTAAAAAAATCTTTGATTCGAGTTTCTATTGGCCAACGATTTATCGTGATGCCCACGACTTGGTGAGGTCTTGTGACTCTTGCCAACGTCAAGGAAAAATCTCACAAAAGGACGAAATGCCTCAAAATGCAATTCAAGTTTGTGAGATCTTTGACGTGTGGGGCATCGACTTTATGGGCCCGTTCCCGTCTTCACGAGGGAACAAGTACATACTCGTGGTGGTCGATTATTTTTCTAAATGGGTGGAAGCGAAAGCGCTCCCCATGAACGACGCCCGAGTAGTGGTAAAATTTTTGAAATCTCTATTTGCTCGGTTTGGAGCTCCCCGTGCTATCATTAGTGATCGCGGTACGCACTTTTACAATGACCAATTCTTAAAAGTCATGCTTAAGTATAGTGTCACTCACCGTCTTGCGACCGCGTATCACCCACAAACTAGTGGGCAAGTGGAAGTTTCAAACCGTGGATTGAAAAGAATTCTTGAGAGGACCGTAGGGGAAAATCGTGCCTCTTGGTCGGACAAATTAGATGATGCACTATGGGCCTTCCGTACGGCTTACAAAACACCCATCGGGTGTACTCCTTATAAGCTTGTGTACGGAAAGGCGTGTCATCTGCCGATCGAGCTAGAGCACAAAGCCTATTGGGCCCTAAAACAAGCAAATTTTGACCTAAAAACCGCGGGCGATCACCGAAAGCTTCAATTGAATGAATTAAATGAGCTTCGAGATCAAGCCTACCAGAACTCTTTAATCTACAAAGAGAAAACAAAGAGAATTCACGACTCCAAAATCAAAAACCGCGTTTTTAACGTTGGTGATCGAGTCCTCCTCTTCAATTCTCGATTAAAGATTTTCTCGGGCAAATTAAAAACCCGTTGGTCTGGGCCGTTCACCATTACTCAAGTTTTTCCATATGGAACCGTCGAGTTAGCTCAAAACGACGGTCCAAACTTTAAGGTGAACGGTCATAGGATAAACATTACTTTGGAGGGGACATACCATCCATGGTTGTCCCGGATCTCCAAACTTTCCCCATGGATAATTAAATTCGGGGACGAGTCAAGCTTAGCGACTCGAAATAAACAAGCGCTTCGTGGGTGGCAACCCATGCTTATCATTCTATCTTCTTTCTATTTTCTAACACTAAGTGTGGGGGAGTTCCTCTACTTGTGCTTTGTTGTTGTATGTTTGCCTTTGTTTTCAGGATTCTCGTAGATCGAGATGATTGATGCGCCTGCTTTCAATCCAGCCGCCCAATATCCGATCTTTATGTTCATGTTTATCCAGGGTTATCTTATTAATCCTTTTTTTTGTGAAAAAGCAAGATTTCTTTTCCACACTTAGATGATAACATTACCATTTTACGTTCTATAGTGTCGGCTTAGGCCGGTACTTTGAATATTGAGGGCAATATTCAATTCTAAGTGTGGGGGGGGGGGGGGAATTCTCATTTGACCAAATTTTAAAAATTTTCACATATTGTACCTACTAGTCCCCTAGCACCCCCGTTTTGACCAAAAATTTTAAAATTTTTATCATATTTTTCATCTAAAAGAAGTGCTTTGCACATAAAAATAATAATTTGCTATACATTAATGCTTCGGTATTAGTGGAAGTTTAGACTTGATTAGGCTAGAACAAGGGGAATCCCGACTCTGCTAGAGTGTTGATCTAGCTGCTACCCTTAACTTTTAGGCTAAGTTTTTACGAATTGTGCAAATGAAAATGCTAAGCGTGGAGTAGTTGGTTCTCTTTAGAGCTTATATAAGTAATCTATGGCTTTTCCTCCCAGGAGCTCCTAATCTGACTAAAATAAGTGCTATTTTCAAACTTTTGAACGCAAAAACCGTTTTTGTTAAGCAAATACATTTTTATACAATGTTGATTTAGAATACTAGTTCAAAGTTTTATTTAAATTTCAGAACAAGCTTACTTTCGTAAAAACATAATAAGAATGCAAAATGAAAGTGAGACGTTGCTTGAAAGTTGCAAAAATTAAAGTTTTGAGTATGAATAAATAAGTCCTAAGCTACGGTTCGAGATCGGTCCTTGGATCCTTATTTCCAAAAGGCATTTAGGTCTTGGCTACCCTCTTACACCGGCCCTTGGACCCTTGATTCTGAAAGGCATTAAGATCTTGGAACTCTCCGTTGTAACGGCCCTTGGATCCTTTATTCTGAAAGGCGTTAAGGTCTTGGAATTTCTCCGTGAAGCTCCATAGTTTATGGTACAATTAGAAGTTAAGTTTTTTTATGTTGCTTATGAATAAATGTGCGAAACTTGCTTTTTCTTAAATTTAAATCGAAAGTTGAACTAGTATTCGTCAAAATTGTCTAAAGATTGGACGGTGATTTAGAAATTTTTAACTTCAAAGATCCCGTGAGCTCCGATACTATTCTCGTGGGTGTAAAAACCTAGCCTCCTAAGTTTACTAAGGACAAGCTGAGAAGAAAGTCGCTACATGGAGTGATCTCACCTTTGAATCTCTAATCTCTAAATCATTGTCCGTTTTTAACCCTAATAAATGTCGATTTTTACGGTCAAAACTTTGAAAACAAGCACACAAACCTAACTTACGAATATTTTTGGGAGTGAAAAGTTAAGTCTCGACTTACACAGATTACTAATATAAGTAGTGTTAGCATTTTACAAAAACGTTTGCACAAGGGTTTTAGACTTAGTTGGGAAGTATAAAAAGAGGATGACGATTACAATTCCCCGGAGTCACCCATTTTGTGTGATTCCCGTTCCATGATGCCATTTTTTGAAAATCAAGCATGATATTTACGTTTGATCTCGTTTTAATTTACTTGCATATTATAATAAGTCAAAACGGAGTGGTATTTTTGGTAACCTTGATATTTTTTATCCTTTCATTACTTCATATGATCGGATTGCTAGGGACTATCAATTGTTTAGTTTGGGGGATTGATGAGTGACCTTTTACTCATCATTTTAAACCCGGAAAACCCCACAAAAATGACCAAAAACACCCAAATGGACCATATATTGTTACAAATATCTTTGGATTGTGTTTCATGTGTTTCAGGTACAAAAGGATTGAAAACGGGGCAAATATGGGCAAAATCAAGCTTGGAATGGAAAAGAGCTGAAAACCGAAGCCGGGAAAGACGTTTTTCATGTGGATTTGATTCAAGCTCAAGAAATTCCAAAAATATCCCTTGGATTATTTCTACTTGGCAAAATTGGTCCCTAGAAGAACTTTGCAAAATTGGCAAATATGGTCCTTGAAGTTTCAAGATTAACACTTTTGGTCCTTTTACTAAAATCCCATTTATCCTAAACTACTACAAACAACCGGATCCAATAAAATAAAACCCTTAACCCATCCCATAAACCCACTCAACCCACCAAAAGCCCACCCACCTTTAATACAAACCGGGGTCAAACATTACACAGAAAATAGTCAAACCCCCAATTAAATTACTATTCCCTCATCCCTAACCTCCCTAATCCCGCTAAAACCTGCTAATCCCTCCCCTGTCACTCTCACCTCACCACTACCTTCCAAAACTATCACATGGCATTGTTTCCCCCTCCTCCTTGCCACGCTGGAAATCCCAAAGGACCACATACAATCCAACGGCCATAATTTTGAGATTGGGGACCAAGTTATCATCTGATGGCCAAGAAGAAAGCACAAATGAACGACTAGGGAACACTCTCACAGAGAAAGCACAAGGACTCTCAGGAAACCCTAATAGTTTTAGTATAAATAGAATAGGAAGCTGTAGAAAATATTTAGGTTTTATTTAGCTAATTTTTAAGGTAATTGTATTTTTTTACTTCATTATTGTAATTTACTTTTAAGTTTAATATTAATTCAGTCTTTATTTTAGTTCTTCAAAAAAATCCAAAAATATTGTTACTGCTTATTAACTGCTTATGTTACTGCTTATTTGCTTGCTGATTTGCTTTTCTCTGCTTATTTATGTTCACTAGATGATTGTAAATGTTAATCTCTACTTAGTGTAGTGCTTATGATTCAGATTTTCCTTAAAAAGTAAAAAAGCCATTTTGTCCATTTGAGTTGTGTTTTGGTTATAATTGGTCCAAGGTCTGAGTCAAAGTTTCAAAATCAGTCTCAACACCCTTTTTGATCTAAATTTTAGTTAAGTTAAAGGTAGTTTTAGTTTTTGATTCTTGTTGCACAAATAGTTTGTAAGTTAGTCTAAATCTGTTTCAGTTTATTTTGGACTTAGGAGCTTATTCTCTAGCTTATTTTAGGCCTGCAAATAAGCCTAAGTTGACTGATCTGAGCCTGCACAGCCTATTCTGTCCCTAATAGCCTTATGTGCAGCTTATTTACAAGCACTTATTAAGCTCCCCTAGGTCTAGTTTTAAGTTTTTGAGAAGTTTAGAGTATGGAGTTCATATGTGTTCAGCTTATAGTGGAATGGCTTCTTGTTTCTCAGCTTATTTCTTTGCTTAAAAGTAACCCATGTTGACTGTCATGCCCTGCATCAGCAGATCAAGCAGACCCCATATTTAGTGCTCATTGGCTTATTATCAGAGCTTATCTCCTCATGTGTCTGCTTATTTTGAGTTGTTTTTGCTTATTTTAGACTATTTTCAGTTAACTTAGCTTATTTAGTTACTTATTAGCTTATTAGAATAGCTTAATAGCCCTTTGCTTAAAAACCTTAGCTTGTTGCCCTTTAAAAGCTTACTGATCTCTTTTGATCAGCTTGTTTTGGCTTATGTTTTAGACTTTCAAAAATATTTTCAGTTTTAAAAAGTGCTTATCTCCTTTTGCTTAATCAGTTTCCAAAAAAAAAAAAACAAAAAAAAAAAAAAAAAAAAAAAAAAAAAAAAAAAAAAGAGAAAAAAGTGACAGAACTGGGGTTCGAACCCCAGTCTCTCTACTCACAACACACAACACTAACCAAATGCCCTAGGGTCTTTTGTCAGTTAAACTTTGTATCACTTTTTACTTACCCAACTTTTTTTTTCTTTTAAGCTTATTTCATCTGTTAAGCTTATTAACAGCTTATTCAGAAAAGCTAGCACCCCTTTTTATTTTTCCTAGATTTAGAATTTCATTTAGTAGTTTTCTGAAATTTTCCATATTTTTTTTAATTATCATTTAGTATTTTTAATTAATTTTTATTTTAAAAATAGTTTTAAATTCGTAATTAATTATTAAAAAGTCAAAAAAATATAATTCTTTTTTTCAAAATTTTCTTTTATCATTTAGGACGTAGGAAAATTATTTTGGTATTCGTATGGTTAGTTTTTAATAGATTTGACAGTTATGCTCGTTTTCATTTCCCGGTATACGTTATTTTGTTTTCGTTTTATTAGATATTAAAAACCAAAGTGACCCTCGTCTTTTCAAGCATTTTAATACCAAACCGAAAACGATATCCTCAATTTCACACCTCGTTTTGACCTCGACCCGGGTATACGCTTATCCGGTTTATTGTAATCGATTTTTGCGTTAAATCGTCGCACGTTGACTTTTCTTCGTGAGAGGTTGACTTGTGATATATTTTAACCAATTATCAGTCACAAACAAAAAAGGTAATGTTATTTCTGTTTTGATCTATCATTGGGTGTATTTAATTAAAAAGGTCAAAAATAGGGTTGTTTTGTGTTAACATTTGACTATTTGTGAGGCTCTCTTTTTTGTTTTTGATGCTCTCTTTTTCTTATTTTCATAAATCAAATCTACAAGCTCTAAGTATATCATTGGTGCTGTTAGTGCTCTTGATTCTGAATATAAATATTCATATGAAGGTTCGGTCACCCCGAGCATCTATTTAGCATCTACATAGCTCGTAGGCTTATTTATAAATATTCATATGAAGGTTCCCCACTGTCAGCTCACTCCACAGCCCACTAGGGGCATAATATTAGTAAGTATAAATACCCCTTTCCACACTTGGGAAGGGTTAGAACTCTTGTCACTTTACACACACATTAATCTAATATACAAGTTTTCCCTTTCAACTCTCTCTCTCTAGTTCTTGCATCTAACTCAAACCATGGATCTAATCTTCCATGAATCAAGACCACCTGAATCAACCACACAATCAAGAAGGTTATTTCTTACAATTGGTATCAAGAGCCATGGTTAGGTTCGTTTTGATTGTGTGTTGGTTTCATGTTTTTGTTCGAATCATATTTCACAAACTGTCTTTCATATATTTTTGTTCGAATCACTCTGTATACTGTGTTATATTCAAGAACATGTGGGTGTCAATTTTGAGTGTTGGTTCAAATCATTTCTCTATTATTCTGGCTTGCTAATCTACTTTGGTTTGAACAGTGTGTTTTTCTATTGATTTGTTTCTTTCTTTCATTGGTTCGAACTATCTAATGGTCTTGAGTTGGGTTTTAATACTTCAAGTAGAAAATTAAACAAGTTGAAGTCTATACATCATGATGAGTTGGGTTCGAATAGTATTTACTTGACTGTGTTGGCTTTAACTTCTTTTGGGCTTCAAATGATTTATTGGTGGCTTCTACAAGTTTAAGATTTCTGGTATGATTAAAATGTTCACTTGAGGTTCATGGAAAAGCTTAATTCTTATGGTCATTTTGGTTCAATAGTTTTGATTTGGATGGTGTGTTCTTATATGCGGTTTGTGTCTTGTTGGTTCGGCTACATGGCTGGTAGCCAAAAATGGATAATGGTGACAATAAAAGGTGATAGTGACTGTGTGGGGTTTTGTGTTGTTTCATATATGTTGTTTGTGTCCAAAGGAATGATGCTCATGGATGCGGTTTGTGGGTACTTAGGGTGTAGTTTGGAATTTATCCAAAACTGGCAAAAAGGCACATTGGTTGTGACGTGTGTTGATAAAGATAAGTGGGTGCATATGTATGCGGTTTGTGGTTCACGTGAATGATGTGTGTCTCATTTTGAATACATTAGTGGTGATTTGGCTGTTTGCCAAAAATGGATAAATATGACAAAACTGGTGATAGTGACATATAGTCTGGCACAGATGCGGTTTGTGTCTATAATATTGGTTTTATCGTTCATGCTGTTTGTCTATTTATCATGAACGCGGTTTGTCTGTGTGATTATGGATGCTGTTTGTATGTATGATCATGAACGCGGTGTGTCTGTATTATCACGAATGCGGTTTGTCTAGTTTCTCATGAATGCTGTTTGTCTATCTGTTCATCGACGCGGTTTATCTACCATTTCATCGATGCGGTTTGTCTGTCACTCGGTCAAATGGTCAAACTATCTACGTTGGTCAACGAGCTATCAAATATCAAAATGATAGATTAGAAGGAGATGAAGCAGTAACTAAGACCATGACCATTTGAACAACAATCATAACGACAACAACCATCATAACATATCAATCACTAACCAAGAGACCAAGTTAAATTGTTTACAACTGCAGTATCCATTATCAAACACAAAAATTACAACAAACAAAATCTATTCTAACCTAACACCTAACCCACATCATCTGTCACAAATCCCACTGCTTTCAAAATACAACCCTAACAAGTAACCTACCATGATATCTATCTGATCTGGAAGACAACACCGAACACAACTAATCACCTACCATTGATCTTATCAACAAGACCTTGAAGCCGAGTATCTCGTCTGATCGTGAAGCCGCATATCTCGTCTGATCTTGAAGCCGCGTATTTGTCATATTTCTACATGGCTTCTATTTCGTGGTTGCATTGTTTTTCGGCGGATATGTTTTACGATTAGGGTTTGTGGTTGAATGGGATTTATGATGTATGGTAATTGTGATGATGAAGATGGATGAAGATTGAATAAGGTGTGATGATAGATCGGATTCATTGGGAGTTGAGAGTTAGGTGAGAGCAGATTAGAAAAGAGGGGGGCGGAGGTTATGATAAAATGAGATTAGGGTTATCTTATGTGGGATTAGGGTTAATTGGATCGGGTTATATTATAATTGTGTTGGGCCGGTGAAAATCTGGTATGAATATGGGTTAAGAGTGTGTTAGATCGGGTAATCACATTTTTTTTTCATTAGACCGAGTGGCTTACAAACAGACTGCACTGGGCCGGATATTGATTCATGTTATGGAAGTTGGGCCTAGTTCTCGTGGTGGGCCAAGTTAATACTCATGCAAGAACGTTGGGCTTAATACAGTGTAGTAAACTTTTGTTGTATGATTACTTGGAAATTTTGGGTGATATGGTTGGATCTACTTAATATCTCACTGGATACACATGTCACAGCTAGCATTTGGGCTCATGAATATCAACGTGACTACAGAGTTGTGGATTTGGCAGTGTTGTCATATTGAGTAAGCCTGCGATCTGGTCTGTGCGATTTGAGTTACAAGTTGACTAATTGAGATTTGATTAATTGCGAATTGACAAGTTGCTACTTGACTTGTTGCGACTTGACTGATTGCGATTTGATTGCAATTTGACTTGTTGCGATTAGACAAACTGCGACTTGACTTGTTGCAATTTGATCAAGTTGAGATTTGACTTCTTTGACTTTGAATTGTAAAGATTAGTATTGCAACTCACTCTTAGTTGTTCTTGATTGACTTCACGGTTTCTCTTGTAGATTTTAGAAAATCCCGCGAAAGATTCAATTTCTCGGTTTAAATCTCAAGAGCTGTAAAATCCCGTGAAATTAATTTTGGACAAGTAGGCGGGACTTGGATTTAGACAAAATAAAACTTACGGGGTTTGACTATTTTTTCCGGGATAAGTTTGTGCTTCAAGATCAGCAGGAATTGGGAAATTATGGTAACTTGGTTGGTTTGTTAATTCACGGGTTGGTGTACTTAGTGTCACAAACATCTCGAGGTGGATGGATGCACGATGTTTGTTGACCCTTGCTCAAGCGTATTTAAGGTGATTAGACCTGGATGTTCAAGAAGTGGATATATACAATAAAGGATGGAAGGTTGGGTATATATCACTACCTATATTTAAAGGAGTTACGTTGTTGTGCTCAATATAGGTTCTAAATCACAATTTGCAATTTAAGGTGATTAGACTTGGATGTTCACGAAGTGGATATATACAATTAAGGATGGAAGGTTAGGTATATATCACTACCTATATTTAAAGGAGTTACGTTGTTGTGCTCAATATAGGTTCTAAATCATAATTTAGTGCAAGTTCAAGTCGCGGACTTGTTCTTTATCAAGCTTCATCAAGTGATTGTTGTTTCTCAAGCTTCTAATGGGATTGTTGTTCAAGATCTTCTCAAGAGGTAGTCAGGCTTAAAGACAAGAGGTGATTTGTTTGGAGACATGTTTTAACCTTTTACTCACTTTAAAGTCATATGCATTTCATCAAGCGGTTTTGGCATATTACGAGCTTCAATGAATTGTTAATCTACTAAACCATTGATGATGAGGAAAGCAAGGGGTTACTACAAGAGAGTCTTAATCACCATCTTCGTTGCAGTAGTTTCATTTGTCTCTTTCCATGTTTTGTGCCTGTCAAATTCACAAACATCACGGACTCTCAGCTTTGGCAAAAAGGTCATTTCATGTCCTTTTTGAGGGGGAGAATTATCGCAAGTTTCCTAGAAGTTCCGTCTCCAGCGATGTGAATTTTAGCGGTTCCGGTTACAGCGGGTCAGATCGTATCGGTTCAGTCTCCAGCGGTTTGAATCTTAGCAGTTTCGGTTACAGCGGGTCAGATCGTAGCGATTCAGGATTCAGTGGTTCAGTCTACAGCAGTTTGATACTTACTGTTGTACAGTTAGTTCTTGAATTTATTTCTCAGATAAATCTCAAGAACTGTAAAATCCTGTACACAGTACGACAACTATTCCACATCCAAGTAGCTGGGTCAGGCTGCTTTGTTTGATAGGACTGACTATGAGTCATGGGCACTTCTAAGAATTAGCGCATGTTTCTTCTCTTTTTGGCTAGTCAACAGCACAAGATGATCACGAAGTTAATCAGGTATTCTTTATTTGTGATTGAAGTTGAATTTCACGAAGGCGTCTACTTATTTTATCTTGAAGTCGGGGTTGGTTGGATGCATGACCTTCATTGATAACTTGCTCGTGCTTAAAATTTTAAGTTGAAGACTTGGGTTATCTAGTTACCAGCAGTCGGGGTAACTATCACTTAAGAGTCATGGGAGTACTCAGTGTCACACGTCAATGACGATGTCGATAATCGCAAGAGGTGTTAATGTCTCATACTTTGGTTGGGTATTGAGCACTTAGAGATTTGCTTGGAGCATTAATTCTCTACACCGTTCTTCCAACATTAGTGCAAGCTTAAGTAACAAATTTGGGGACTTCTACTTCAGTTTTCAGTATTGGTATATCGGGTTTTCTTCATCGAGTGGTCACTAATCTATGTACAAGGTTGGTTAGTTAGCCAAAGGTTTTAAAAGTTGTGATGCGATCTGTAATCTTCACAAGATATTCTTTACCCAAACTGATGTTCACCAATAATCAAAATCAGTCATGCCACATTCAATCTGTTACTGCCTCACGGTTTCTTCTTGATTTTGTAAAATCTCGAGAAAGAACTTATTTCTCGGTTTAAATCATAGATTTGTAAAATCCCGTGATGATGGACTATGCACTCTTAACCATGATCGGGTTAAAACCATTATCAAAGTTCAGTTAAAGCATCATAAAGGGCTAGATTTGGGCATTAACCACAAGACGTGACTACGGCGTTAATTCATTATTATTTATTTGAGGCTGAAGTGAAATTTCATGGGTGCGTGTACTTAGTATCTGAAGATATCGGGGAGGTTGGATGAAGATTCTTCGAGATCCTTGTTCGAGCTTTCAATACAATGACGAGGACTTGGATATCTAGTTATTTTGTCTTTCTCTCTATTACAAAATAACTATCACTTTAAGGAGTCACGTTGTAGTGCTCAGTGTCACACGAAGTTGTGGATATCCAAGAGGTGATGTACGTCTTATACTTGATGGTTAGTTGGTTGAAGAGTATAGAGTACTTAGGGATTCGATGTTGCACGAAGTCTCTACACCGCTCTTTGTCACGCATTAGTACAAGTTTAAGTCACAAGTTCGGGTTATATTACTTCAGTATCAAGTTCATTATATTGGGTTTTCTCCATCAGTGGTCACTACATCAAGCCGACAGAATGATAATGGGGTTGGTAACGAGTTAGATGAGAGAAGAAGTAAAGAGAGAGTTATGACGTCTGTACACTTCAGTGCAGGCCTCGTTCTTCATCAAATGACGTCTGTACAAGTCAGTGCAGGCCTCGCTCTTCAACATAATGACGTCTGTACACATCAGTTCAGGCCTCGCTCTTCATCATTATGACGTCTGTTCAAATCAGTTCAGGCCTCGTTCTTCAAAGAAAAGAAAAGTGTACGCTTGAGTGCACTTTATCTTCAAAAGAAGAGGAATCTTCTTGTTTATGGCCATTCTCATCAACAAGTTTTACGCTCTTTCCATGCTTATTCAGTCATCAAGTGGATCGGCGCATATTGGAGTATATTTTTATTCACTTGTTCAACCAAAAATTGCAGTTGACAAGCATATGCAATTTTTGAGGGGGGGAAAGGGTGAATAAACAACATGTCAGTCGTCAAGAACCGTCAAGTAGAGCTACTTACCGTTGATGGTATTCATATTCACTAGTTCAATCATCAAAAATTGCAGTTGGCAGGCATATGCAATTTTTGAGGGGGGGAAAGGGTGAATATTAATCTACATGTTGGTTGATGATTGAGAAATGGTCATACGACTCCTGAATACGTCAGTTCAGGAGTCGTGCAAACCATGTTTCTCCAACACTACTTCTTCCGTCTATCAAGGTGTTGAAGAACATGGTCATGGAATGCTAATCTACATATTCTCACGGGCTGGTTCAATCAGCATCAAAGGGTTTCTAGTCAATGCTTCATGTATACGTCATTAGGCTACATGTACACATCATGATGATGATTCCGATTAATCGTAACCATCATGGGGGAGAGAAATGTGTACACCAAGGACGCACAACAGGTTCACGTGATCGGGCTTAATCATATATTCCGGTGTTGAGAACCGCAGAGATGATCAGTGGTTCAACTTGTTACCTTGGTATTTACGTTTCACTGTTACGTCATGGGCTGATTAATCATAACCATCAGGGGAGAGAGAATGTGTACATCAAGGACGCACAACAGGTTCAAGTGATCAGGGCTTAATATCCAAGGATGGATACATACTATAGATGATCAGTGGTTCAACTTGTTACTTTGGTGTTATACGTAAGACTGAAGAAGGTCGAGTCGTCAGTCTATTCTACATTCTCTGTTGGGAGTTATCATCTCATGTGTATGCTGTGGGCTGATGGGTTACATGTAAGGTTACTGGAAGGCATTGGGTGAGATGAAGATGATTGGTATTCTGTTCCTCCACATTGGGCAATCTTGAAGAAGGTCGAGTCTTCAGTCTTCTCTACATTCAAAAATGTTGAGCTCTTTTCTTACAACTTGATATTTAACTTAATCCCATGACAGTTCTTGTTTGATGAGTTGTGGAGTTAAGTTAGGTTCAAGTTGTTCTGTAGTTTAAGGTTAGGTCCAACTTGATTTTAACCTAATCTCATGACAGTTCTTGTTTGATGAGTTGTGAGGTTAAGCTAGATTTTAGTTGTGGCTCAACTTAAACTACCGAAAAGATGCATAAGGTTTTTGACGGCGTCACTCAAGGACGGGAGTGTTAGAAGATTAAAGACGGCATGCATTTGGTTATCAAAAGACTTCTTCATATTATGGGCGTTCATCCAAAGTCTTCTTTCTATTATGGGTGTTCATCAGAAAGGTTGTCAGATTGGGGGAGAGCACTAATTAGGGGAGAGTGAAAAGCCTGAATCAATCCCTGATTAAATGTGCTCACGTTACTCTTCAGCAAGTTAAATGATGGAAGCGGAAAAGATTCAGAATGCTGAGGAGTAATGGTTTCTGGTTCGTATCCTTGTATATATTTTGCTTCTTACATTATTTTTCATATCTTATACCATTTTGTAAATAGATACATAGAAATCATGCTAATTGTAAATAGAGAATCGTAAAACCAGAAAAAACCATAAAAATTGAAAAATAGAAAATACCAAAAATAGTTTCACCTAGGCATGTCTTCTGTTTATCGATAATATTTACGGACTTAGAAATGTCATTCAATAATGGCACGGGTCTTTAAATGAAGCTCGAGCAGAAGTTAAAATGGATGGTTAAAACATGTCTAAATGGCTTGCTATTACTTTAGATAGCAACCCGCGCTTCATATTGGGGAAAACACGTCGCCAAAAAGACGGCTGTTCCTCCAACTGGGTGATGTTCACCTGGGCATGGATTACTTCATATCCATGTTTCCTGATTTGATGTACGTTTCAGTGCATCATTTCTTGTAAAAGAAGAGAAATCTTCTTAGTATAACAAATAGTTTTCATTCTATGATTCTTCTGAAAATTATTTGTGAGACACTTGGTGAATATGTGTTGTATGAAATTTGTTTATACTTGGATTATGCATAAAATTTGTCACTCAATAAAAGACTACAAAACCTCATGACAGTTCTTGTTTGATGAGTTGTGGGGTTAAGCTTGATTTTAGTTGAGGCTCAACTAGAATACGGGTCATTGATTGAGGGGGAGAGTGAATTCAAATTTTATATCATCAAACGGGTTTCTTGATTAATTCATGACTCTTAGAAAAGGTTTTGCAGTTAATGGGGTATTAGTTGAAGAGGATATTGCTTAAATATATCAAATGACCAAGTGTGTTAGTTGCTAGAAAGTTTAGGACATTATGTGCAATTTGCTTGTAGTATCCTAGCTTCATATAACTAGAAGGTTCATTTGTATCTCTTTGGAATCCTCGTTTAATCCCCTAGATACATTAAAACTCAAAATCTGAAAGAAGTTAGAAAACCCAATGTGTTTGATGTTCTTGAATGCTCCACTGACATTTGTATGAACTAAGTGAATGAGTTTCAAATGTTGTTTGCCTCTGCTGCTTAATGGTTGTTGATATTGTGCATATGTTCTCAGGATTCGCTTAGGTAGATTGCTATTATGTTAGAATCATGTTCCTAAGATCCTAAATTAAATATTGAAATCTGTGTGAATTGCCATGTTCATGATTGCTAATTGCTCTTCATGCTAGATAGTGGTTTGACGTAGTTCCTGATTGGGGTTTGATTATAAGATGAACTTGGTATTATAATGTGGCAAGCTGCTGAAGGGTAGCTATCTAGGAATAGTGTATCTGTATGTATGTATATCTGTGTTGATATTCTTATGCAGATTCTATAGCCAAAATGAATGTACCAGTTCCCATTCTAACCATTTGATCAGACGTTCAAACTCTATTGATTGGCTCGGAATTCACCACGACAACAACATCGGCGGCAACAACAACAACAACACCGTCATCACCACCAACACCTTCAGTGAAACAAAGCAATATTTGTTCCGATCTCGCCAAGTGGGGATCTACAATTCTTGGACGTTCTTGTTGGTGGATGGATAATCGATGTTGACCAATGACTCCTTCAGAGAAGCGGATGATCACATCATCTGTGCAAAAAGGTCAAACTCATATGTGTCATAATAATCAAATGTGCAAAATAAGCAGTGAATCTCCCTCTTAGATTAAGGGGGAGCATAGTATGTTCTCATCATCAGAATATATTAAATCGGACACATTTTCTCCCACATTTTCTAACTTATTTAAATCAATTGGGATCACAAATCTCAAAAGGTTTGAAATTTTTGATCGGGGGAGAGAATGTGATTTAAATATGAAACCTGATGAAAATGTGATGTTTTGGACTTAAATGTAAGCTCTCCCATATGTGCTAAACTCTTTCGTATATCGATGCACATATTGAGGGGGAGCGAATTGACAAAAAGGATTTGGCATGCATCTTATGTGAGCACGGCTCAGACTTCACAAAAGAATTGACGAAACAAAACTGTCATCTATCGAAAGGGCATATCCTGGCCGGGTAATAATTTCAAGCTGGTCTAACCAGTGATGTAAGCGTGTCTCGAAAAGGATGTGTCTGAGTAGAGTGTACCGTTTCGAGAAACTTTATGTGGACTTGACTAGGCCGGGTAATAATTTCAAGCTAGTCTAACTAGTGATGTAAGCGTGTCTCGAATCGGTCATGTTCACTGAAAGTTGATCAATTCAAAAAGTGCGAGCTCTACCTAACATGTGCAAATTTATAAAACAATCAACCGAGCACATGTTGAGGGGGAGCATTTGAAAAATATAAAACTCTCAAGTGTTTGCAAAAATGTGTTTCAGAATCATGAACACTTGGAGAGATTTTTCAAAGATTTGGTTTGGCAATCGTGGATGAATACCAAAGACCAGCCATTTTAATTAATGCATGGAGTTATAAGGATGGTTAGGTTAGGCTCAAGTTCCCACGATCCCGCCAGAGCCGGAGGGATCTACCCAGGGACAATCCACTAGTTAGTGTAGAAGTCCTTAGGTATGATTAAAAAGGAGAAAAGTGGATAAGGGAAAAGTGCCGACTGAGATGGAGCTAGTACTGGAACAAACCCAACAAGGTGCTAGTCATGAAGTCTCGGTAAGCACTGAAGGGGTTGAAGAATGAAAAAGAATTGTAAAGATAAAGGGTGAAAAGAAAGAAGCCCTCCTTACAACTTAGGCAGAAACCGGGTCAATACATATGCTGTCAGAATCACTTAGTTGATTGCTGGCATTGAAGACAAAGTATCATGGACCCAGTGATACGCTGCACAACCCTCCCTAGCCACTCAAGGTCCCTCAAAGGATTCTTGTTTCAATTGTCACGGAGTTTAATACATTCCTATCGTCTTTCTCACTCCGAGTTAGATGATATTGAAAAGGTGGCAGTTCTCTCCAGCCTCCGCTCACTAAATCAAAACGCACTATAGAGTCTAGAGCCACGAGATGCATAAAAAGATATCATAGGAACACGAATTATTTCTACACTGGGTGTTCAACATTAAGGACACCAGTTGTAAACTTATGAGTCCTACGCAGATCTTAGCAATCTGCCAGAACATTTATGAGAGAATCTACTAATGTAATTCTCAATGATTGAATGGAAATTCCTGCCAGGGTCAACATCAAGCAGCCCTGAAAGCAGGTCACTTCGGTAATTCTTTATGGATTACGCTTAGTGGTCGCGGCAGTCTCAAACAGTCTACAGTCATGGAGTGATCTCCAGCGACTCACCTAATCGCTGATGTGCTACGGTTCGATCTTAAAAAGCCCTCTGTGGGTTTTCGATTAGGAACGGTCTTGGTAAGGATTAGAGAGAGTTTTCACACTATGCTGTTGACTCTCTCGAAGTCCAAACTTGTAAGTACCGGTCGAATTATTGCTAACTGTCGTATGCAGGAATTTCTGGCGGTTGTAGCAGTGGAATGCTGTAGCTGGTTGCTGTTGTAGCTGGTTGCAGAAAAGATGCCAATCCTCTACCACATGTTCACACTACATCATCATTGTAACTCAACAAAGTCATGATCAACCTAAAAGACCTTTAACACAGCTTCTGCAAACTCTGATGCTAAAGATCATGACACCAAATAGTGTGAGCATGTCGGCTCAAAGATTTACACATCACGTGGAGACATACTACTGAAAGATGGCTTGAAGACACATGCTGGATGATATTTTTGAAGAATACTCAAAATCATCCAAGACAAAGGAAATGCCATCAAAAGTTCACTGTTGAAAGCACAAAGATACAAGACTTTGAAGAATCAAAGACTACGAGCTATAAAGACAAGTTCAGAAGAAAGAATGCTAGAATTCAAATTATTATTTCCGGGGTGACCTCCCTTAGGGGGAGATTGTTAGGAATATAAATATTCATATGAAGGTTCGGTCACCCCGAGCATCTATTTAGCATCTACATAGCTCGTAGGCTTATTTATATTAGCTTAGCAATATTAGTATTAGTATTATTAGTTTAGTCGTATTTATATTTGTGGAGTGGGTCGGGGCTTTCCCCACTGTCAGCTCACTCCACAGCCCACTAGGGGCATAATATTAGTAAGTATAAATACCCCTTCCCACACTTGGGAAGGGTTGGAACTCTTGTCACTTTACACACACATTAATCTAATATACAAGTTTTCCCTTTCAACTCTCTCTCTCTAGTTCTTGCATCTAACTCAAACCATGGATCTAATCTTCCATGAATCAAGACCACCTGAATCAACCACACAATCAAGATGGTTATTTCCTACATATATCATTGGTGCTCTTGATTCTGATTATGCCTAATTTTAAAGCTTGAAGCTCAAAAAGGTTCAAGCTCTACTCCTACAAGTTCTGAGTGTATCATTGGTGCTATTGATCCTGATTATGCCCAATATTTAAAGCTTCAAGCTCAAAAAGGTTCAAGCTCCACTCTTACAAGCTCTGAGTATATCATTGGTGCTCCTGATCCTAATTATGCCCAATATTTAAAGCTTCAAGCCCAAAAAGGTTCAGCATCACTCCTACAAGCTCTGAGTATATAATTGGTGCTCCTGATTCTGATTATTCCCAATATTTAAAGCTTGAAGCTGAAAAAGGTTCAAACTCCACTCCTACAAAAATGACTTGAAGCCAGTCAAGGAAAAGGAAACTTGTAACTATTAATTATGGTAGTTCATGATGATAGTATAACTGTGAAGATCATTTATAAGCTCAAGATTGGTTAGATCTCATCTAGGGATAAGCTCGATATTGGTTAGATCTCATCTAGGGATAACAATAACAAAGACAACAATGTATGCAGCAGAATTAAACAAAAACAATTGTTATTGTAACAAGGTTTTCTTCGTCATCATCTTTTATACACAATACAAACACAACTAACAGCCCCAATTCTACTTGATCAAGTGTAGAATGGTTACTCAAAAATAACAGGGATCAAACGATCCTTGAGGCTGAACAAAACACAATACTAGGCATTTTACACAAAACCTACACCTAGTATACACACACACACTTTCTGGTGTTTACATCTTGACACACCCTAAAACTAATGCCCTATGTTTATTTATATAATAGAGACATTAGTGTTACAAAGGACTAAACAATAAAATCTTCTTTGTCTTCTAAGTCCTTCATCTTTCATATGTTTTGTCTTATCAACTCAAATATACGACCCAACAATCTTCCCCTAGTTGATAATGACAAAACCAAAATAAACACGAACTTCCCCAGAAGCTAATATATATGAAAGAAACAGACTTCCCCTTAATTCATGCTATACCACCAAGGATCTTCAAGTTGCAAAGCTTCTATGTACTTCTTCCCCTTTTTGTCATAATCACTAGGAGACTATAAGTAAATGCAACTTTGATTTCCACAACCACAAACCACTATCATACTTCCAATCCAGTCTTCCAATGTCTCGAATTACCCTCCATGAAGAATACCAAAAAGCTTACTAAAAATGAATTCAAGACAATAGAAACTTAAACCAGCAGTAGTAATAACAACTAGCAGTTGTAAAAACCTTCACCTCGATGTAGCATAAAAATGGTTAAACATTTTAACATTAAGCTTCCCCTGAAACCCGTATGTTAATCATTTGAAATAACCATAAGAACTTTTCGAATAACTAACCACCATAGCAACGAACACCATGTAGTACCATCCATGAACGATCATAGCAGCAGGAATACTAATAAAAAATGACTACAATAGAATTCGAAACCAAGCAGTAGTAATTATGAAGAATAGTGTTAATACAAATAAACCTTCAAAACGTTTATTTATATTTTACGATCCTTCAATGTTTTGTCGATAACAAATGCAAAATCATTTTAACGAGATAAATAAAATACGTAATGCTTTGAGCCAATAAGTTTACTAACTCATTTCATTAAACAAGTAAACCTTAAACATATCTAGTTAACAAGTTTACATGAAACCAAAACTATTTTATAAAAACACTTAAGTAACATTTGTTACTTACATTTTATAAAATACATGTTAAGAAAAAGCTAGTAAAGACTTGGACTATCCATGACCCAAAACCAAGTCCATAACCCATAACCCATGGAGCTTGATCCATAACCCATGACCCATTGCATGACATCATGCATGACATCAAAATGGGTAAAACCCATGACCCAAAGTCCATAACCCATAACCCAAAGTCCATGACCCATGACCCAAGATGTCTTTGACATCAGGCATGACATCATTTATCCATGGATCATAACCCATAACCCATGACCCGGTTTGTAAACCAAAATCCGGACTGAACATACCAGATAGCCGGTTCCTTTGGTTTACATTGGCCGGATCCCTCTGGGAAGGGATCCGGTGGAACCGGGTGAACAGTAGGCAATTTTGCCTATAAATAGTGAGTCATTTCTCTCTTGCCTCTCACACCTTTAATTTACTACTTCTCTCTATACTCTAAACTCTCTAAACTTAGATCCAAGGATCTTTCTATGTAGTTTCTCTTTGTGTTTCTCTAGGTTCCTTCCAAAAGGCGAGAACACAACCCTTCGAAGACGTGCAAGCTCGTGATATGAGTTGCTTGGATTCTTCTCTTCCAAGATCACATAAGTGAATCTTGTTCTTTCTCTCTTCTCAAAGGGTGTTGTAGATGTGTTGAGTCGATAGGTGTAAAAGGACGTTGGATCCTTTAGTCGAGTTGTACTAGGTTTGTTGGTTTGGTCCGCCGTGCGAAGGACCCGGTATCTAGCTTTATATAGGATAAAGTGTAAGCGAAGTTGTGAATGCTTCTCCGCCAAGTGAAAGGAGTTTGTGTTGAAGTGTTTATGAACTCTCGAGTAGGTGAATCGGGGAGTGGATTAGGGAAAGGAAGGTGACCTTGTAGCCGAACCACTATAAATACTTGTGTTGTGGTTGTGTCTCTGTATCTCTCTCTCTCTCTTCTCGTAGTTTAGTCTCTCTCTCTCTCTCTCTCTCTCGTAGTTTAGTTTTTATATGCATTACAACTATCGATATCCAACAAGTCAAAACTAGATTGACATAAGTCGATCTATAAGTTTTAATAAGTAATTTTAATCGGTAAAACTATTCAACCCCCCTTCTAGTTTTCTACAATTGGTATCAAAGCTTCGTTACCAAGTTTCTTAAAGTATATTATACTTTAAAAGCTTGAAACGATCCGTGTATGCTTGAAAACTACAAAGAAGGATAAATCTTTTGCAAAAATTGACATATAACTCATTTTTACAAAAGTGATAAAACTTTCTATGTTTCGGATATTGATAAGTTTATTATTATCTATTATATTCTAACAAATCTTTTTTGAGAAATCTTCAGTTTAGGAATATTCGAAAACTTCATCCTATCAAAGGATAAATGGAGTTTGTACACAAAAGAATAACCTAAAGAGCTATCGACCTGCTTTACAGGCATTAAGGTATTTTAAAAGCTCATGAAGTATTTCGCGTCTATGGTTTCAAAAACCATATAAAGAGATTACACCAAAGGTATGTTTTCTTAGTTATAATTAGTCATTAAAAATGTGCTAATTGCTTATGGTTAAAATGTGTATTTATATGCGTCTTTCTCTTTTAAGATGTGTTAACATATACTTGACCTCTTTTTTTCTAAAACCATATTTTTTTATTGGTCATAGTTTAGATGTATATCACCTAAGTTTCATATCTACGTGAATTATATGTTAGATACCAAATCAAAAATTTCAAAAGTCTCTCTTCACAAATTTCCACATTCTTCAAACCATCAGGAATAGTATTCCATCAATCCCTCCTCTCTTAAACTCTAAGTCCTAGTTACTTAATTAAGATCATCAACCATATATTCTTAAGTTAGCTCAAAGGATTAGTAACAACCAATACAAAGTAAAACCAAACGGTCAAAACCTTTCTGTACCTGCTATCTACCCAGATCCTTTCATTATAACGGGCCGGATCCATTTTAGAATGGATCCGGAAGAACCGGCTTGACAGACATCAGTTTAACATCTCACCTTATTTTCCTCCTCTCCCCAAAAGACCAAAAACGCATACCTCTTCATTTTAGGCTCTCATCTTACTCAATCTCAGACTTCCAACCACCTTCGTAAATAACTACATCTTCCCAAAACCTCTCTCTTTTGAGCAAGGTTAATTAAAACATTTCAACCAACTTAAGTATGTAAACTTAAACTGTCTACGGATGATCTTTTGAAATAATAGATTAGCATGATTAATACAAGTAAAAACATAATACTTAAGTAATCAATCAACTTTTGTTAATCTTCTTAAAAAACTCATGAATCACCTTCAACCAAAACAAGTCTTTATCCTAATACATAAAATATTCTTTTGATCCACTTGTATTGGTCTCAATATGTATCACGAGTATGTTGTACTCTCCCATATTCTTCTCCATGATCGCATTCGAAGCTTCATAGTAGGATTGACAACTTGATTATTTCATCCAAGATACTCAAGTAAATTATTTTGCAACACAAATATAATTGGTCATATTAGAATATCCAAACTCGAGCTTTCCAACAACATATGTTGAACTTGCTCATCCAACCATATTTGTTCTCCATATTGTTCTCCATATGGACTCCTTTAAAATATTGTGTTTAACATAACATATTCATCACCTTAGTTATTATTCATTAAATTGAGTTACATTAGATATAATATTAATAAAACTAAGCCAAGTATCATCATTGTTACTCTTCGATAGGCCATTGTAGGAATACAAATTTTCCTAACCTAAATAATGAATACTGGAGAACTTATTGCACTAGAAACTCAATTTGACCTAGCGTTCGAATTGCTTCCAGGAGAGAAGTTGGGTATACCCGTAAAAATAGTCGTGTTTAGCCTTAATTGAGCACCGCTAGTAATAATCTCATATTCATTCTTTCACTTGAAAAAAATCTATTCCTATTCTTTCCTAAAGTAAGTTTACAATGGCAATACTTTGCTTTTCTTTAGGATTACTAATCAAACAAGTAGTAAAATTGATTTTTCATTTAGTCAATCAAAACCACTTGCCTCGTCAAGTGAATATCTCGCTTTGATCGAGAAGAGCTACATGACTTCGAGGATGAAGTTCATTGTATGCTAATCACCATCCGTAATGACTATACTTAGTTCATTACTTCCGAAACAATCCTCTAAACAATTTACTCTCCTATCTTCTCTATTTTTTATTTAATTCATTATGTTAGATGTCCACCAATTATGGGGGAGGAAATTCATTCACATAATTATCCTTTAAGAACGCATATACATGTGCTTCTTACTCTTCAAATACCAATACATATGTAAACATCTCTCGGCTTAAATTAACTTGCTTCAAGCCTTTTAACTCAACACTTCCTTTTAACCCAACCCTCATTTTTCATCAATATTTCATTAAAAGAAGAACACATCATGTGTCTCATCTCTCTCAACTTTCCAGACCGTTTCACACTAGTTGTTCATGTTCTACTAGTCACAATTAAGCTATCCTTGGTGTTAGTATTTGTCTCATTCTCATAGGAATGACTTAGGTTTCTTCCGAGATGTTTATGATTTATCATTTCTAAATAAATCAACATTTTTCTATTCCACTTCTTGCATCACTTTTCTCTAAGCATAATTCACTTACCTACACAATAAATAAATTTTTCACAAATTTATTTCCAACATCTCTGTAACCACCCGTAATTTTCCGAATATATTTCTATACGAGACTTTCCCTGTTTCTCATAAACGGATCCTGTCTGAACTCTTTTGATTCTAAAACGTGAAATTTATCTTGCGAAACGTGAAATTCGTACACAACGCGTACTGGCACAACCGACGATTTGTTTTAATTATTTTATTATTCGTGAGAAACGAGGCATACGAATAGTCATTTTTATTGGAAAAATTATTCTAAACGCGAATATTAATTTATTCGGGAAACGAGGAGTAAAGGTACACATATTTATAATCAAAATTAAAGGAAAAACGATTTTAAAGTTAATGGAATAACTTTCAGGTGCTCGGGAAATGTCTATGTCATGATTTATTGGTCTCGTTGGCGTTTCGTTAAAAATATGAAGAAATTGACACAATTAGTCCCTGAGGGCGCGCTAGGGTTTGTCCTTAGTCCTACCCTCACCCTATAAATACCTTGTTATAAAATTTCTAGGGTTAACATACCCATTTCATTTTCTCTGCCTCTTCTTCTAGGGTTCCAGCCGCCAACCTCACTCTCTTTTCTGGCAAGATTTTCCGGTGACACTATTTGTAGTCATACGAGTATAAATCGAGTTTTATGTATGTTTTGGTTCGAGTTTTCCAGTCACCACGCGCCATCGTCTCCACCGCTTGCTCTCCTCTCTTTCTCGTCATGGTAAAACCGAGAAAAGCCCATTTCTATATATATTTTGTTTATATAAAACCGGTGATAATCATTTTGTTTCTATATGTTTTCGTGGATCTAACGAGTTCATAAGTTTTGGTGATGAAAAATACGGATAAAATGGATTAAAAACCGGATTTAAACTTTGAGATAAATGGTTTCGTGTGGTAAGACTTAACTGAAAATGGTGTTAGTGATATGTTGTTGTCGAGTCGAGTATGCTTGTTTCGATTTATTTATTTCTCTTGATTTGGTCTCGAGTTGATGATATAACTGATTATGGTGTTGTTTGACTATTCGTGAGTCTAGCTTTAGATCGGTTGGTTTTTGGGTTGTCTTGGTCGCATTGGTTTGAGCCGAGAAACGTGGGAGTCATCAAACGCTTGGTTATAGTCATTGTATGTTGGCCTCGGTTGCGTCTTGAAATGGGTTTTGGTTTACTTTGGTTGTTTAAGCTTAATCCCGTTTATGTTTTGGGTGTGGCTGTTTTGTGCTTATATTTTTGGCCACGTATTGTGTTAGTATGTTAACTAGTTTGTGTTTGTGTGGGATTGGTGGTATGGTGGGCTTAATAACCAATGACATGGGGTACACTTAGTTTGATGTTAATTTGGTTTTGGGTTGTGGATTTTATGGACTAAAGCCCAACAGGACATATAAGGGTGCGTTGGAAATTCAACATTTGGGTCAAGTCCACCAAAATTTAAATAAATAATAACACTAGTTTTTGTTAAGGATTAATTAAATTTATACATATGAAGCTTTCAGATTATATAGAAATCGTTATTGGATTTGAATACGGATTTGATCATTATACTTGGACGTTTGGAAAATCATGGATCGTTGTCGGACTTGCGATATTAGATATTGGATTTATTGAACATTTTGAGACTCGAGACGGTATAATATATTAAATTCAAAAAGAACTTGATATATTAAACTCGAAACGGACACAAAATCTTCAATAAAACCAAAACTAATATTTACAAGAATAATAGCGAGACATAAACTTGTTAAATATTGTAATTTCAGTTTTGGTTAATCCAAGTCTCGACGACTCGAGAAAAGCTAATTTTATTAGTTAAACTTATTTTAAAACGTTTATGTTTTATACCAATTATTTGGGGATAACGGGGTAAATGTCGAAACGTACAAACTGAGTTATTTTATTTGAGGTGTTTGTTTGTCTTTAACTCTTAGAGTTTGTCCTTTTTGGTTTGAGTCCTCTTCAGTATTCTCTCGACTATGTCGATGTCTATTCTTTTCGGCGTGAGTTGCATGTCGAGTCTATGTCTTCTTACCACACCGCACGAAACGTTGAAACTAAACTTTTGATAAGTTTTGAAAACTGAGTAATCCACAAAAACAACGACACATTGTCTTTTATAGACTTTATTATTTTGCGAGCCGTATTTTGAGATTATCGTATACGTATTAGGTTGTGCCGATCCTAGACCGTTGTGTACCGCCGTGCTTGTACCTCCGTGTACCCTCATGCTGTATGTTTTGAGACCGTTGTGATATGCTCTAGATGTCAGTCGTGTCAGTTGTGATCTTTGCATTGCTGTGGCTAAGGTGAGTTCATGGCCCCTACTTTTACCGGTTTTCTAACTATTTTTGGGGGAGAATACATGCTCATTTCTACTTAAACTCAATACTTGTTTTACTTGAAACGTGATTCGTTTTCTCCAACGTACTGTTTGGCTGATATATCTGACCTGGTTACTTGAATGCGTTATGTGCTTACTTGTTATTTGATATGGCCTGAAACTGTTATGATACTGTTACGCGAGCTGGCTATGGTTATTATATACAAGGGCTTGTTGTGCCTAACTAAACACTAGGGCATTTGTGCCTATTACCAAGGGCTCCTAAGCCTATAAACTGCTATAGTGTGCACCTATAGGGAACTGTTGTTGTGATTTGACTTTTGTGACCTAGCCAGCGTAACAGTTAAACTTACGTGACTCTATATGAGTGTAGTACTTGTATGATTGATTATGATTCGAGATGTTTGACTATGTTATTATTGCGGATTTGGTGCTGGAACGGTAATTTAGGCAGTGTTAGCCTACGTTGGACTTGACTTGTTTGTGAACGATGTTTTGAACTCGAAGACCTTTTGGTTCAACTATACTGTTTTAAACTATAACCTGTGAACTCACCAGCGTAAGCTGACCCTTTTTAGCATGTATTTTCAGGTTTAAGGCTATAGTTTATCTCTGGAGGCGCTTGGCAAGGGGCATGGTCATAGACGACTCTGATGATTATATTTGGGACCGCTTTATTATTTTTGGGCCTTACTTCCGCACTATTTTTCAGATGATGTAAACTCAATGTTTTGATAATAAATTTTATTCTAAACGGTTAAGGTAAAACCGTTCTTTGTACCTTGTGTTGTGATACCAATTGAGTAACACCCTAGTGACATGTGTGCTTCCGCTGGACCTGATTTTCGGGTGTTACAGATTGGTATCAGAGCCTAGGTTATAGAGAACTGGGATTATTTACAAAAACCTGGACTATAACCACTTTTGGCGAAAACTTAACCCTATGACCGACACGTGCCTGCCTGCCAAGCTGATGCCTCGCGTATGATTTTTTTTGAGGTTATGATTGATATGACGAGATAGTGATGATATAGTAGATGAGATGTTCATGGTATATTTATGATGATGATGCTTGATTATATATTTGTTGAGATGCGTGCTTGACTTTTGGATATTTTTATATCCGCCTATCTTAGCTGTTCACTATAAGCATTTTCATATGCTTATGCACGCACCATACCTGTCACTGAGTTACGCTATTTCCTTGCGTAATCTCACTATTGAATGTCGAGTTTGTACATTTGTCGTGATTTTTGGGAATGATTTTCGATATAAAGGACATACTACTAGTGTAACTAGGCTTAGTATTCCAAAATTCATTGAACCTCGGGTGAATATAGACTGATCACCTATATTCAGCCAGGGACAGTGGGACATAGCCTGATCACCTATGTCCGACTCAGAGGTGAATTTTGCAATACTTGGAGTAGTTATAATGGAATTATGTCCGGGTTGACTTTTGGGATTTTGGGAACGGTATAGTTTCGCGTGTATACACGGACATGGAATTTTACTTCCACACACACACTACACACTGGCATCACAACACCGCATGAATCGTAATGCCCTTGGCATCGCTATACTCCTCCATTATATGGAATTCCTGTTTGCCGCCGTCTGGCCGTATTTTGCATCGGGTCGAGTTAGATCCGATTGGCACCGTTTGAATCCGAGTTACTTATTTGTAACTCCTTGAGAGCGTAATAAGCCGTCCGAGCTTACTGGAACGTTTAGATTCGATTTCGACCATGTTTGTTTTTGAATTTTGGCTACGTTTGGATTTGAATTTTGGCCACGTTTCGATTTGATTTTGGCCGCGTTTGAAGTTGATTTCGGCTACGTTTGGATTTGATTTTGGCCACGTTTCGATTTGATTTTGGCCGCGTTTGAAGTTGATTTCGGCTACGTTTGGATTTGATTTTATCTACGCTTATGTTTGAAGTTGGCTACGTCTGGATTTAATTTTTGCCTCGTTTGGATATGATTCTGGCTACGTTTGGATTCGATTCTGGCTACGTTTGGATTCGATATCGACTATGTTTGGATTTGTTTTGATTCTGATTTAGTTCGAGTTGTTTGATTTTATGATTTTGGACGTCATCCTGGATTTGGATTTGTTATCCGACCTCGTTTTGTTGTGACCTTGTTACAGTCGCCTCTACTCTAAGCCTTGTGCTCAATCGATGATGTTCATCTTTCCGATCGGGATTGTTTAATCAAAACTATTCAATCAATGTTGTCCCTTCCGTTTTAAGTACCATGTACATTACTGATTCAACCAACTGATTGCTTGTGGCAATCAACCCCTTTTCTCATAATTATACTCTGAACTCGCTAAAATCTCTAATTGGCAGAGATTCCACGCCCATCAGAAATCTTGAGACTCTAAGGAGTGACTGAAAACGCGATTCCTTGGGACAACCACCTGACTTTTCACTCGTCCCTCGGATGTACCAGTGATCCTTGTTACCTCCTTACCAGATAATAAACTATATCATAAACGAAACTTTGGAAATAAATCCCGCGCCGCTACCAGAGTAATTGTTGATAATCCTACCTAATCTACCCACCTTCTCTAATCGATGAAACGACAGTATAGGCAAATTTGCTCGTCAATACTCATCGGAAATCACTTCACGGCATAGAGTGTTGATTCTTGCCATTCTCTGATCAGGATATCTGTTTCACATCAAATTCCCGGCAATCACTCCAAAGAGCCATGAGAACAGATTTGGAGATGAATACTGTATATCATCTCCAGACTGATGGCCAAAGTGGAAAAATCATTCAAATGTTAGAGGACATGTTCTGTTCTTGCGTAATTTGGCAATAGTTGGTATTGACACCTCCTGTTGGCCAAATCCTCTTATAACGATACTTACGACTCTAGTATTCCAACGGCACCGTTCGAGGCACCTTATGGTCGCATGTGCCGACCGCCGACTTGATGGGTAGAAGTTGGGGATACCCAACTTACCTACCATGAACTTGTTCACGAGACTACCGAGAAGATCGTTCAAATCAGAATCGAATTACAAGCTGCTCACGAAATCGTCAGAACAGTTATGCTGACAAATGACGTAAACCTCTTGAATTTTTAGTTAAAACCTAGATTATGCTTAAAGATTCACCCTGAGAAGGTGTGGTACGTTTAGTAAACGTGGAAAGCTTAATCTCGCTATATTGATCCTTTTGAAATCCTTGCTAGAGTTGAACCGGTAGCACACAGATTCGAGCTACCGTCAGGACTCAGCAGTGATCGCAACGTTTTTATGTACATTGTGAAGAAATGACTTGCCGATGAGGCAACCACTACTCCTCCGGGAGAGATCTAGATTTGATGAATGTTTAAACATTGTTGAGAAACCTATCGAAATCATGAACCGTGAAATCGAACGACTTTAGTAAAGTCACATCCCTGTCGACAAAGCTCGTCGAAGCTCGTGAAAAAGTCCTGAATTCACGTGAGAACGTGACGACGAATCCTCATGTGTATGTACTCATCTCTTTTCGACCGTAACGAGTAACTTGAATTGAATCGCGAGGTCGCGATTCCGTTAAGGAGGTGAGACTGTAACCACCCGTAATTTTCCGAATATATTTCTATACGAGACTTTCCCTGTTTCTCATAAACGGATCCTGTCTGAACTCTTTTGATTCTAAAACGTGAAATTTATCTCGCGAAACGTGAAATTCGTACACAACGCGTACTGGCACAACCGACGATTTGTTTTGATTATTTTATTATTCGTGAGAAACGAGGCATACGAATAGTCGTTTTTATTGGAAAAATTATTCTAAACGCGAATATTAATTTATTCGGGAAACGAGGAGTAAAGGTACACGTATTTATAATCAAAATTAAAGGAAAAACGATTTTAAAGTTAATGGAATAACTTTCGGGTGCTCGGGAAATGTCTATGTCACGATTTATTGGTCTCGTTGGCGTTTCGTTAAAAATATGAAGAAATTGACACAATTAGTCCCTGAGGGCGCGCTAGGGTTTGTCCTTAGTCCTACCCTCACCCTATAAATACCTTGTTATAAAATTTCTAGGGTTAACATACCCATTTCATTTTCTCTGCCTCTTCTTCTAGGGTTCCAGCCGCCAACCTCACTCTCTTTTCCGGCAAGATTTTCCGGTGACACTATTTGTAGTCATACGAGTATAAATCGAGTTTTATGTATGTTTTGGTTCGAGTTTTCCAGTCACCACGCGCCATCGTCTCCACCGCTTGCTCTCCTCTCTTTCTCGTCATGGTAAAACCGAGAAAAGCCCATTTCTATATATATTTGTTTATATAAAACCGGTGATAATCATTTTGTTTCTATATGTTTTCGTGGATCTAACGAGTTCATAAGTTTTGGTGATGAAAAATACGGATAAAATGGATTAAAAACCGGATTTAAACTTTGAGATAAATGGTTTCGTGTGGTAAGACTTAACTGAAAATGGTGTTAGTGATATGTTGTTGTCGAGTCGAGTATGCTTGTTTCGATTTATTTATTTCTCTTGATTTGGTCTCGAGTTGATGATATAACTGATTATGGTGTTGTTTGACTATTCGTGAGTCTAGCTTTAGATCGGTTGGTTTTTGGGTTGTCTTGGTCGCATTGGTTTGAGCCGAGAAACGTGGGAGTCATCAAACGCTTGGTTATAGTCATTGTATGTTGGCCTCGGTTGCGTCTTGAAATGGGTTTTGGTTTACTTTGGTTGTTTAAGCTTAATCCCGTTTATGTTTTGGGTGTGGCTGTTTTGTGCTTATATTTTTGGCCACGTATTGTGTTAGTATGTTAACTAGTTTGTGTTTGTGTGGGATTGGTTGTATGGTGGGCTTAATAACCAATGACATGGGGTACACTTAGTTTGATGTTAATTTGGTTTTGGGTTGTGGATTTTATGGACTAAAGCCCAACAGGACATATAAGGGTGCGTTGGAAATTCAACATTTGGGTCAAGTCCACCAAAATTTAAATAAATAATAACACTAGTTTTTGTTAAGGATTAATTAAATTTATACATATGAAGCTTTCAGATTATATAGAAATCGTTATTGGATTTGAATACGGATTTGATCATTATACTTGGACGTTTGGAAAATCATAGATCGTTGTCGGACTTGCGATATTAGATATTGGATTTATTGAACATTTTGAGACTCGAGACGGTATAATATATTAAATTCAAAAAGAACTTAATATATTAAACTCGAAACGGACACAAAATCTTCAATAAAACCAAAACTAATATTTACAAGAATAATAGCGAGACATAAACTTGTTAAATATTGTAATTTCAGTTTTGGTTAATCCAAGTCTCGACGACTCGAGAAAAGCTAATTTTATTAGTTAAACTTATTTTAAAACGTTTATGTTTTATACCAATTATTTGGGATAACGGGGTAAATGTCGAAACATACAAACTGAGTTATTTTATTTGAGGTGTTTGTTTGTCTTTAACTCTTAGAGTTTGTCCTTTTTGGTTTGAGTCCTCGTCAGTATTCTCTCGACTATGTCGATGTCTATTCTTTTCGGCGTGAGTTGCATGTCGAGTCTATGTCTTCTTACCACACCACACGAAACGTTGAAACTAAACTTTTGATAAGTTTTGAAAACTGAGTAATCCACAAAAACAACGACACATTGTCTTTTATAGACTTTATTATTTTGCGAGCCGTATTTTGAGATTATCGTATACGTATTAGGTTGTGCCGATCCTAGACCGTTGTGTACCGCCGTGCTTGTACCTCCGTGTACCCTCTGCTGTATGTTTTGAGACCGTTGTGATATGCTCTAGATGCCAGTCGTGTCAGTTGTGATCTTTGCATTGCTGTGGCTAAGGTGAGTTCATGGCCCCTACTTTTACCGGTTTTCTAACTATTTTTGGGGGAGAATACATGCTCATTTCTACTTAAACTCAATACTTGTTTTACTTGAAACGTGATTCGTTTTCTCCAACGTACTGTTTGGCTGATATATCTGACCTGGTTACTTGAATGCGTTATGTGCTTACTTGTTATTTGATATGGCCTGAAACTGTTATGATACTGTTACGCGAGCTGGCTATGGTTATTATATACAAGGGCTTGTTGTGCCTAACTAAACACTAGGGCATTTGTGCCTATTACCAAGGGCTCCTAAGCCTATAAACTGCTATAGTGTGCACCTATAGGGAACTGTTGTTGTGATTTGACTTTTGTGACCTAGCCAGCGTAACAGTTAAACTTACGTGACTCTATATGAGTGTAGTACTTGTATGATTGATTATGATTCGAGATGTTTGACTATGTTATTATTGCGGATTTGGTGCTGGAACGGTAATTTAGGCAGTGTTAGCCTACGTTGGACTTGACTTGTTTGTGAACGATGTTTTGAACTCGAAGACCTTTTGGTTCAACTATACTGTTTTAAACTAAAACCTGTGAACTCACCAGCGTAAGCTGACCCTTTTTAGCATGTATTTTCAAGTTTAAGGCTATAGTTTATCTCTGGAGGCGCTTGGCAAGGGGCATGGTCATAGACGACTCTGATGATTATATTTGGGACCGCTTTATTATTTTTGGGCCTTACTTCCGCACTATTTTTCAAATGATGTAAACTCAATGTTTTGATAATAAATTTTATTCTAAACGGTTAAGGTAAAACCGTTCTTTGTACCTTGTGTTGTGATACCAATTGAGTAGCACCCTAGTGACATGTGTGCTTCCGCTGGACCCGATTTTCTGGGTGTTACAATCTCTACCTCAAAATGCTCCGAAACCAATCTTTTAATTCTTATGATTTACAAAGAATTTTAAAAAATTTCATATCACATTTCCCTGAATCCTACAAACATTTAACACTTAATGATATGGTTATCTTAACTCATATTCACCTATTTGCCTCTTTTAGATCTCTTTCTTCTCTCTAAAGAGCATTAATGGCAACAACTCATCATTAGTCTTAAACCACTCAGGATTTCCTCATTTAAGACATCTTCTCGCACTCATTACACCAGAAAACATAGGGCTGCAATAGCTAGACCCTAATCATTTTTCCCTTTCATCTGATCTGTTAGCCAGATCCCTCAGCTAAAGCTAGCCGGATCCATGTTGAAAAGGATCCGCTGGATCCGTGCAAACAGACATAGGTTTTATCACCTATAGCCTTCCAAAACTCAACTTTATCCACTCTAACACTCCACATTGCCTTTAATATATCTCCTAGAATATTGTATCACTGTAGTTGACTTTGGTGCATGCATATCATTGCAATTCAAAGGATTTTAGTGGTTTAGGCTTTAATTACCATACTTGATCCTTCATTATTTAAGTCACTTGAGTTTATGCTTCCAAACCACACCAAAACAAACCATCTTCTACTGCAAACTCACCTTCTAAACCTACCTCAAAACATGACTAAAAGTGCATGATCATCCACTAGGAGCCTTCCAAGGAAAATCGCACGAATAGTGTATGGAATATCCTTAACCGAAGCCTCACCCATCAAAGCACCCTCTACTAGAACACCTCTCCCAAACTACATCTAAACTCCTCCATCTAATAAACCAAATCCACCACAATTAGCATTCAACAAACAAAGCTCACCACAACGCAAAGGGTGTGGGAGAATTACTTGACCAATGTAGCCAATGTAATTATAACAAAAACACATGTGTAAAACAATGGGTTAATCCTAATGCCTCTTATCATGTAGTAAATCTAACTACACGAATGTAGTCTCACTTGTGGCCTCGGAATGGTCCTAACGCAAGTTCTAGAATCTAAGTGCTACCGGTACACACATCATAGCATAAATGCTTTTCCTACCAATTCTAGGGGCGAACCTCACATATTTGGGGGTGGAAAATTTTTTAGTGGTACGGTTTTGTGCTAGTCATATAACTCCTATCCGTGAGACGCTCATTAAGACCAAAGTTTCACTCCTATATGTTGTAAAAAAATTTAAATTTGGCACTAAAATTGCCTTAACAGGTATTTTTCTCAGTTTTATTACACATCTACCATTAAACAAACGAAAAATCAAGCGTAACAGCATTCTCTAAGGTATCGTACTTTACCCCCCCCCCTTACACTTAAGATGAACATTGTCCCCAATGTTCAAATAACAAGATGTAAAAGTAAATAAGTTAAAAGAATGAAATCAAATACTCCCCTGATTCGCTCGGTGGATAAAGGGGTAACATGGTTAGATCTTCTTCCAAGGTAATGTTGAAACTTCAAGATTAAAGCAGCGCCAAAAGCTAGATTCCACATACATCTCCTTGTCCAAAATAACCTGTTAAACCTGAGAAAACAAACAAGAAAACCTACATAACATCGGCGGGATAAATCTGTATAAGGATATAATGCTTGTGGAATGATTATTTTGCAGATTCCTGGAGTTTATAAGTTAGAGATTTAATAAAAACTTTTTATGATTCCGGAAGAAAAACAAAACTTTCAAAAATTTTAGAAAATTAAAACCTGACGCCGTCAGAAATGATCTGACAGAATTCTCATGTTAAGTTTCCGGAAAATTTCTGGAAAAACCTATACCTTACTTCCTGGAATTCCTGCAAAATATCATTATGACTCGATACAAGCATTTGACTCAAACAATTACTAATATGTATGTTAATTTATTATTGTTACGATTCATGTTCATTTGTTCTAATAAACCGATTTGGATTTCCCTTACACTTATCTTTTGCAAAATACCTTTATATGTAGTTAAGACGAAGTTAAAAACAAGATAAAGCATTTTCACAATTTAGTTTCGAACATGAATCAATAAAAATAAAAATTAAACATACATACGGAAGCAAATAAAATCAAACAAACAGATAAATAAACACACAAAGCAAATAAAGCTTGGGTTGCCTCCCAAGAAGCGCTTTTCTTTATTAACGAGTCTTGTAGCTAGACTCAAAGTCACCGTACATTACGTGACTCCATCATTGGTCACGGTTTCTAGGTTGTTAAAGGCATAATCAAGCTCTATATCAATCATTCTATTGAGCTCTCTGAGCTCACTAATCTCATCCTCAATTTGGCTACGCAACAAAGCCACTTCGTCAGGTGTAAGGGGTGGATTCGCGTTTTCCATAATGGCAAACTGAATAGTCAATGAAAATCTTATACGAACAAAAGCACGAAGAAAATAGATAGACTAAAGAAAACCTAGAAAAATAAAATAAAAATCTCACTAGAAAGGAATCTAGTGAGTAGACCTAATAAAATAAAAATTCAACCTAAACAATAACTATTCCCCGGCAGCGGCGCCAAAAACTTGATGCGTGGTTTTGCGACCTTACAACAGGTTTTACCTCTCGAGGGATCTCAAGAGGCTTGCAATCCCCACCAGGCAGTGTACCTGACCGATGTAGTATAGTGTAGTGGCAAGTACCGGGGGATTGATCGTTCTCTAGGGGAATAGTGTCGTTAGGATTGAAAAACTACTCTAATAGGTCTAAGGGTGAGGGAAGATTCTTTTTGTATTTTTTATATTTTTATAAAAGCAAGTAAAATCTCGGGTTTGAAGGAGTGGGCGGAATTAGTTGCTAGTCAACTAACCCAAATAACTACAAATGCAAATAAAATAAAATAACTGAAAATAAAAAGGTTGTGGAACTTATATGGAGAGAAATGTGTTTACTTAGATTTCCTTACTCCCTAACTATCTTTTACCGGTTGATTAGTGTGTATTAATTGCGTGGATGACGGGTGTATTCCTTAATACCAATCGTGGGGTGGCGTACGTACTTCCCCAACTCTATAAGCTCCTACTTCACTCCTATGTCGAGCCGGCTAAGAAGCTCCTAACATGGGATCACTAGAATTCGCTCATGCATTAAATACAACCATAATAACCTTAGTACGCATTGGTTCATGTTTCTTAAGACGTTCAAGCAAGTTACCGTATAGGAGGTTAGCCAGTTTTCTTAAGCCTAACATCGATAAACAATCATCCAATACAATTAATAACACACCAACAACCAATAATCAATAGTTAGGTTTCATTAGATCTAAGCAAACACAAGATAAATCTAGCCTATCATGTTAAATAAAAGACAAGAACAAGATATAATCAAACAACACATAGACATATTGAATGATTAATTGATTACTTATCTTCAATTGAACATGGGAGATCCAAGGGTATAAAACCCTTAAAAATGGCAGAAAAATCGTCTTAGGGTTTCTCCTCACAAAGTTGCACACTAATGACTAAAAATTGCAAAACTATATATAGGGAAACAGATCTGACGGCGTCACGTTATAGAGCGTGACGCCGTCACCTCGCCGCGGCTAGGGTTTCTTGATGGCCTTCTTGACGCCGTCCCTCTTTAATCCTCCAAAATCCGTTCTGGCCTATCAGGAGCTGACGCCGTCAAGGTTAAGGGTGACGCCGTCACTCTTTAATCCTGATGGCCATCTCTCTTTGTCTTAGCACGAGACGGCCTTGATCACCTTAAAGGGTGACGCCGTCAGACTTCCTTTGTAAAACTTTCTGGCGCGTCACGTGTATTTGTCATATCCACCTCTTTTGCCAAGCCGTGACGCCGTCAGGAGCAATCCTTGACGCCGTCACGTGTACTTTTCTAGCAGCTTTGGCATTTTGTTGAATTCTTCACTTTTATGCTACAAAAACGTCCAAAATGCTTCCTTTTCCAGATTTCTTCTCCAAAGTACCTAAAATGACAAAAGGAACGATTTAGGGCAATATTTGATCAAATAAATACGATTTAGGGCTTAAATGACCCCCTAAAAGCGGTACACTTTTCGCTTCATCAATACCTCTCAACCAACACCCGTGGTACATCCACAACCTTTCAACCAAGGTGCTTTCACCTCAAACATACCTCAACAACCGTCTATCTTAGGGCATTACCAACCTTCTCTACAAACAAACCACAATGATACTTGTGATCATTGTCAACATGTCCAAACCTTAGTTCATGAACTACGTGATGAAGTACGCTTCATGATTTACCATCTACTTCAACGTCTTGATGACGTAACCAAACCAAACCTTCCCTAAAAACCTAAAGTGTAAGCACAAGTGGTCTTCCTCCTCTAGTATTAGGTCTAGACTTTTTTATTATGATTTTTCTTTTTATCATGTTAAGATCATTTCTTAGTTTTAGAGATTTGACCATTTTTGTATCATGTCTCTTATGTTTATTAAATGAATCTTCATGACTATGTGCTTATGTGAACATGATGGGTGTGATTACTAATTGATTTCATACCTTTTCTATTATGAACTACTGCTAACAAGTTGCAGGTTAGCCGGATCCTTCTATTTGTACTAACCGGATCCCTTTTGCAAAGGAACCAGCGGATCCGAGTAAACAGAATACTAACTAAATTTTTATGCAGCAACATTTTCAGCAAAAGGACACAATCTACTTGTTTTTCTAACATTTGTTTTGTAGATTTTCAAAAAAATACACATGGAGTACTTGACGCCCTCATTAAGGGAGAGCTCTCTTCCAAGCAAAACCATTGCAAAAACTTGCAATGATCACGTCTTAGTCTCCCTAATTACTTGACGCCCTCAACAAGGGGTATAAATTGTCGAGGGGGGCCACTAAGAACTTCTTACTCTCTTTATTCCTTCTTACACCACTTCTTTCACTTACTTTTCTTAAAACTTGCATTCGGGTTAGTTTCCTTTCGACACTCTTTTTGTTTCGACAAAAAGGGGGTGAAAGAGTAAAAACTTCCATTCAAAAATTTACAAATTTTATTTTTTACTTAAAATAATTTTATATTTTGTCATCAACAAAAAGGGGGATATTGTTAATACAAATAAAGTTTCAAAACGTTTATTTATATTTTACGATCCTTCAATGTTTTGTCGATAACAAACGTAAAATTATTTTAAAGAGATAAATAAAATACGTAATGCTTTGAGCCAATAAGTTTACTAACTCGTTTCATTAAACAAGTAAACCTTAAACATATCTCGTTAACAAGTTTACATTAAACCAAAACTATTTTATAAAAACACTTAAGTAACATTTGTTACTTACATTTTATAAAATACATGTTAAGAAAAAGCTAGTAAAGACGTGGACTATCCATGACCCAAAACCAAGTCCATAACCCATAACCCATGGAGCTTGATCCATAACCCATGACCCATTGCATGACATCAAAATGGGTAAAACCCATAACCCATGACCCAAAGTCCATAACCCATAACCCATGACCAAAGATATCTTTGACATCAGCCATGACATCATCTATCCATGGATCATAACCCATAACCCATGACCCGGTTTGTAAACCAAGATCTGGACTGAACATACCAGATAGCCGGTTCCTTTGGTTTACACTTGATGTGCGCGTGTGCGTAGTGCTCTAATTTATACCCACGGTATGTCGTTGTTGTTTTAGCAGTATTCAAGTTTTAAATTTATATTTAGCCGACTTATCAATAACACACACACTTTAACGAGCAGTGTACCCGGTCAGTATGAATATAATGGTAAGTAGAGTGTCGATCACTAAGAGTGGAACGTATTATCTAGTTATTCTAATCAGTATTTTAATATCTTAAGTTAGCTATACAACCTAATCTAACGCAAGGGGGTTCAGTCTGAGAGACTGGCACGGTTTGGTTATGATTAAATATAAACTAAACTAATAAGCACGAATCAGCGAGTAGCACACACGTACACAGATAAATACTTGAGACAATAAGAAGACCTGTCCTGATAGTTAAGTAGCTTGTCACTTGTTTTATTGCTAGTTTTATATGAAGTGTATAGTTCGATGCAACGCACCGAGATTAAGTCCTTTCTCGTTGGTTCTAATCTTATCGGCGAGTAAACCCTTAATGATTACTTATGACTATCCTATTTATCTTTCTTCCTACTTTTCTACAGACAATAGAATGCATAGGCGATCTAATAAATAGGCGAGGAAGGGGCATGGCGACCCAAGCAATGCTCAGCTAGACATAGAGGTTATCAATGCACTAATAAAAGTCACCAAAGACATCAACATATAAACTTTAATTAATGGGAAAGCAATTTTAAGGGGAGTTGAAGTGAATGATAACATAACACAAGCCCATCAATCCTGATCAATTAAAGTGTACTAATACAATAAAACAAAACTACTTAATGAATTGAATACATGCAGGACCTTCTTACAGCTCTTGTATCTTCGTTCAAGGTGTGTCTTGTGCTGCTACTTCGACTGAATTCGGCCTTAGGGTTTCTTCTGTCTCGTACTTAGCTAAATTGTCGAACTAGGCTCTTTAAATTCGTCTGGTCTTGGGGTATTTATAGTTTCTGTCTGAGGGTAAGATGCGGCGCATAGAATAAGTAGATGCGGCGCATTGACTTAACTTCGCGTGGGGTCCAAGATTAATATATTCAGGAATATTCGTACACCGCCAGAAGATGCGGCGTAACTCCATTCTTAGATGCGGCGCATGTCCTTGCTGTCTTGGATCGTAGCTTGTGAAATCTTGATAGTGATGCGCCGTATATAATAAGTAAGATGCGGCGTATCTGGAGCAGAATGATCTTGATCTTGTACATTTCAGTAGACTCTTAACTTCTTGCTTGTTTTGCTCCATAATTAGTCCAAAATCGCCAAGTTTCACATAATACTTGTTTTTACCTGAGAATTACAAAAGTAAACATTAACGTATCAATTCTCACAGATAATATAATAAAACAAGTCAAATAAATAGGATAAATGATGGTAATAAAATGTACTTATTTGAGTTCATCAAATATCCCCCCACTTGAACTTTACTTGTCCCCAAGTAAACCTTAGAATTAATCTTATGAAAATGTATCCTAAAAGATGTTAGGATTTATTTTTATATTTAAGCATGTATTCATTTTTGTCATAATCACACAACCAAACACTTAACGAATTAGAAGTAAAATAAAATATATTGATAAAAGCAAACCCAATCGTTTAACTGTCCAGTCGTGACGAATATTCTATCATAAGCTTGGCAAGTATACGCATCTCCCCCACTAAAGCCAAGGAATAACAAGTCTAAAATGGTAAAAAGGGTTTGTAGGTTAAGGGTTAATCATTCTCCTTAATCTCTATCGATCTCAAATTCCAGAAAAGGCGACAAAATCACAAATACATGATCGAATCCACGAACACGATACTTGCAATTGCTCAAATCCTTAACTCGAATAGGCTAAAGATAGGACCAAGTAATCTTCACCAATAATATTATATCAAAAAGGGCGACAAAATCATAAATACATAGCCGAATCCACGACTACGATACTTAAGATTGCTCAAATCTCTAATCTCAATAAATCAAAGGTTTGGATAAAGAATAATATAGGGTATGGATAATATTTGGGATACAAATTGGTGTAAAATGAAAAATAAACAAAACAGATAAATTAAAATCCTAAGTGTGGTTAATCACTATCCCAACCATCCCATGAATAAGACTCATATCATAGAATAACTCACGCTTTAACACTTGAAACATACGCTTTAGGTAGACACGAATTATACTCAACAAGATCTTAATCAAAGAATAACCTTAATTGGCGTTCCCATAACGTCCAACTCCCAATCAATCCATAGATATAATATACAAAAAATAGTGGTGATATCGACCACTTAATACAAAACTTTACATAAGTTGGTTAAACAAACTTCCAACTTTTCTTTCTTTTTCTTTTTCTTTTCTTTTCGATTTTTTTTTTTTTTTTTTTTTTTTTTTTTTTTTTTTTTAACTTGAAACATAAATGTGTAAAATTTCACCACATCACTATAATGATAACTCTGGATAATTTTTCCATACTTTTTATAACTTCAGAAATAACGGTAATAGTGAAAGTAGTAAACACACGAAAAATAAACTCAAAGATATACAATATTTACTTTCACTCCAATTGCATTGTGCAATTTCCCGACCTAACCATAGATAATGAATTACGCACGCGAACACAGGTAATGTAAGGAAACACACTTTGCCTAAAGCAATTAACCAACCACGGATTTTAATCTACAGGGTAGGCTAAGGTGTAAGGGTGTAACGAAACATTATAACAAAGGTGTAAGAAACGAAAGGAATGGCTCTGAGGGTTTTTCTAGGGGTATCTTACTCTAAAAGTGAGAGTAAACAAAGGGTTTATACGGGGGTTAACTAACCAGTGTAGTTAGTTAATATCACATAACATATATAGGCTTTTTGGGTGTAATCCTAGAAATTTATCAATTTAGACAAGTCATTCCAATTATGTAAATAATACTTATTATGGTGGTCTCGAATAGTATACAAGCCAAGTTCTAAAGTTTACAAGTCACCGGCACACTCATAGATTTGTGAATTTTTGAAAAGTTCACAATTTTTTGAAATAATGTCATGTGTGCAGCTATGTAATTTAGAGTTTAAACAAAAACATGCTAAAAATTTTAAATTTTGATATATTAAGTACATTTTAAGCACATTTTGAAAATGTTCAGGACAAATAAGTGTTCTAATTCTCCAATCCCCCCACTTAAGTTAAACAACGTCCTCGTTGTTTGTATCAAAGATTAAAAACTGGAAAATAAAAGAATTAGAACAGAAAAACTCCCCTAAGATTTGCTCGGTATGATCCTCCATTATTTGTATAAGAGCAAAAATCATCTTTCTTGTGGATGAGAACGTTTAAGCTTCATATTTGATGTATCCACAGGAAATGCAGGAATCTATAATACCACCAAGACTTTAACACACCTAAGTTAAGAAGGTTCAAACTTGCATAATACATTAGTAGTTAGTAAAAATAAAACTTAAAAAATTAAACTGAAAATCATCAGGTCAGTCGATACGCCGTATCTTATGGAAGAAGATGCGCCGTATCGAGCCTGGAATAAATACGAATCAGAATAGAAGATGCGTCGCATCCTTAACCAGGGATGCGCCGCATTAAGATAAACTGATAAAAAGTTTTAAAGTTAAAAATAAAAATGCAGAAAATAAAGTAAGATATGACCAGTGCAGGAGATGCGTCGCATCAGGATGAGATGCGCCGCATCTAAGGATTGAGATGCGCCGTATCTTCTGCGGGCCTGACTGACTCGACACAGAACAGAATAGTAAAAATCCTCCGGGTTGTCTCCCGGTCAGCACTTGTCTTTATTCCAGAGTCTTCAAGTTAGACTCACGTTCAGCTCCTGTTCCAGTAGTTCTGGTTCAAACTCGACAACTTTGTTATCAGCGTTGTCGATGTAATTATCAAGGTACTTCCCTTTAGGTCGTGCCTTTGGAACAAAACTCCTTTAATCACCCTTGACAATTGGTGCACTTCAATCGTCACTTCTCTAATCATATTGTTTTGTTCTTTCAGCAATAGTTCCTTTCCGCTTTCTTGGGCAAACTTTGATATAATCTCGTCGATTGTAAGTTTGATCCTTGATCCTCCGAACCAGCTTGGGAAAAGATCAATCATGATTCCTGAAACACAAAACAAATAGGCTTCGCAGTAAAAAATTTCTAAGAATCAGGAAAGATGATTAGAATTTTCTCCGTTCGGGATAAATAAAAGTTACTGATATCTGAAGACGATGCGCCGTATCCTATAAATAGGATGCGCCGTATCTTATAATCGTTAAAAATAAATCAGACTTTTATTTTAGAAAATTGTTACGTCGTATTAATAAATTAAATGCGCCGTACGTTTTAAGTTATCAAAAATTACTTATATTTATAAAAATTAAATGCGCCGTATAAGCGAAAGTTAACACGCCGTATCTACGTTACATTTTAAAATACAAGATTTTTGATTCAGTAAATGCGTCGTATCGATAAAGATCGATGCGTCGCTTTTGTTTAATAATTTCGAAAAATTGTTTTTAATTAAAATAATAGATACGCCGTATCTGCTAAAGCAGATGCGTCATATGGCGTTATCGCTTAGAAGTTTTTTTTATATTAAAAACAGATACGCCGTATCTTGGGGAAAGATGCGACGTATGGCATTATCGTTTAAAAAAAATTTTCTTATTAAAAACAGATACGCCGTATATTGGGGAAAGATGCGTCGTATCGAATTTGTTAAACGCGTTGTATTTTATAAAAATTAAACGCAATACGCCGTATCTAAGAAAATAGATGCGCCGTATTGTTTGAATTAGCTCAGTACAACGATAGCAGAATACAAGAAATAGAAAAAGAAAAACAAAAACAAAAACAAACGAAAATAAACAAAAATAAAAACACACAAAAACAGAAAATATGCAAAATAATACAATGAATGCAATTTAACTAATATACAACAGAGTTAGCGGTTAGAATAAAAATTAAAAAGAAAAACCTAATTAAAATACTAATCAAATTAACAGATAATAACAATTCACTCCCCGGCAGCGGCGCCAAAAAACTTGATGTGCGCGTGTGCGTAGTGCTCTAATTTATACCCACGGTATGTCGTTGTGGTTTTAGCAGTATTCAAGTTTTAAATTTATATTTAGCCGACTTATCAATAACACACACACTTTAACGAGCAGTGTACCCGGTCAGTATGAATATAATGGTAAGTAGAGTGTCGATCACTAAGAGTGGAACGTATTATCTAGTTATTCTAATCAGTATTTTAATATCTTAAGTTAGCTATACAACCTAATCTAACGCAAGGGGGTTCAGTCTGAGAGACTGGCACGGTTTGGTTATGATTAAATATAAACTAAACTAATAAGCACGAATCAGCGAGTAGCACACACGTACACAGATAAATACTTGAGACAATAAGAAGACCTGTCCTGATAGTTAAGTAGCTTGTCACTTGTTTTATTGCTAGTTTTATATGAAGTGTATAGTTCGATGCAACGCACCGAGATTAAGTCCTTTCTCGTTGGTTTTAATCTTATCGGCGAGTAAACCCTTAATGATTACTTATGACTATCCTATTTATCTTTCTTCCTACTTTTCTACAGACAATAGAATGCATAGGCGATCTAATAAATAGGCGAGGAAGGGGCATGGCGACCCAAGCAATGCTCAGCTAGACATAGAGGTTATCAATGCACTAATAAAAGTCACCAAAGACATCAACATATAAACTTTAATTAATGGGAAAGCAATTTTAAGGGGAGTTGAAGTGAATGATAACATAACACAAGCCCATCAATCCTGATCAATTAAAGTGTACTAATACAATAAAACAAAACTACTTAATGAATTGAATACATGCAGGACCTTCTTACAGCTCTTGTATCTTCGTTCAAGGTGTGTCTTGTGCTGCTACTTCGACTGAATTCGGCCTTAGGGTTTCTTCTGTCTCGTACTTAGCTAAATTGTCGAACTAGGCTCTTTAAATTCGTCTGGTCTTGGGGTATTTATAGTTTCTGTCTGAGGGTAAGATGCGGCGCATAGAATAATTAGATGCGGCGCATTGACTTAACTTCGCGTGGGGTCCAAGATTAATATATTCAGGAATATTCGTACACCGCCAGAAGATGCGGCGTAACTCCATTCTTAGATGCGGCGCATGTCCTTGCTGTCTTGGATCGTAGCTTGTGAAATCTTGATAGTGATGCGCCGTATATAATAAGTAAGATGCGGCGTATCTGGAGCAGAATGATCTTGATCTTGTACATTGTAGTAGACTCTTAACTTCTTGCTTGTTTTGCTCCATAATTAGTCCAAAATCGCCAAGTTTCACATAATACTTGTTTTTACCTGAGAATTACAAAAGTAAACATTAACGTATCAATTCTCACAGATAATATAATAAAACAAGTCAAATAAATAGGATAAATGATGGTAACAAAATGTACTTATTTGAGTTTATCAACACTAGCCGGATCCCTCTGGGAAGGGATCCGGTGGAACCAGGTGAACTGTAGGCAGTTTTGCCTATAAATAGTGAGCCATTTCTCTCTTGCCTCTCACACCTTTAAGATATTACTTCTCTCTATACTCTAAACTCTCTAACATCAAATCCAAGGATCTTTCTATGTAGTTTCTCTTTGTGTTTCTCTAGGTTCCTTGCAAAAGGCGAGAACGCAACCCTTCGAAGATGTGCAAGTTCGAGATATGAGTTGCTTGAATTCTTCTCTTCCAAGATCACAAAAGTGAATCTTGTTCTTTCTTTCTTCTCAGAGGGTGTTGTAGATGTGTTGAGTCGATAGGTGTAAAAGGACGTTGGATCCTTTAGTCGAGTTGTACTAGGTGTGTTGGTTTGGTCCGCCGTGCTAAGGACTTGGTATCTAGCCTTGTACTGGATAAAGTGTAGGCGACGAAGGTTTGGTCTATCTTGTGTGAAGGACCCGGTATCTAGCTTTGAACCGGATAAAGTGTAAGCGACGTTGTGAAGGATTCTCTGCCAAGTGAAAGGAGTTTGTGTTGCGAAGTGTTTACGAACTCTCGAGTAGGTGATTCAGGGAGTGGAGTAGGGCAAGGAAGGTGACCTTGTAGCCGAACCACTATAAATACTTGTGTTGTGGTTGCGTCTCTCTATCTCTCTCTCTCTATCTCGTAGTTGTTTTTTATATGCATTACAACTATCAATATCCAACAAGTCAAAACTAGATTGACATAAGTCGATCTATAAGTTTTAATAAGTAATTTTAATCCGTAAAACTATTCAACCCCCCATTCTAGTTTTCTACAAATAGTTATTTGGTTGAGCAGTAGAAACCTGGTAGAAAGTAGAAACCTTCCCCTTAACATGAACATGATAACTACTTTAAATAAACCTGACCTATAAAGATAATCAATGAACATTAGGTCACACCATGAATCCCAAATCCAAAACCAAACTTCTTGTGTTTGTCAAACTGACATCTCCATACCAATATGAGAATAAAAAAAAAACATGTACTCTCACATGCTCTTCCAATCCGTACTCTTTAAACCTAAACTTATAATAAGTAGAGATATACGTATATTTAATTCCCATGACCAGTAACCTCAATAATAGAATTACTCACAAATCCAGTAACATCAGTCTTTTTATAAGTAACCTTAGTCGACATCATGAATAATAACCAGTAACCATATTCGACATAACATGAGTATCCTTACTCCTATCAGAAGTAATCCTACTGGTCATTGAAATAGAATACAACACACCAAAATTGAAACACCAGTACTTGCACTCACCATAGAATCCAAACGAGCAGCATCAAAAATCAAAAACATGACTAAGACCAATGAGCAGTACTAACTTTATAACGAAAGCAGTACTAACTTGTTTATAAGTGGCAGTACAAAAATAAGGTAGCAGTACTAATAACACCTTCGAGCAGTACAAACTATCACAAGCAGTACTAATGAGTGTGGCAACGAGCAGTATAAACTTACATAACTAGCAGTACGAAGTTTGCAATAAGCAGCATTAAGTTCGAAGTAGCAGCAGTAAGACGTAGAACATTATTTGGAGTGAAAAATAAATGACATCTACCCAGAACATTATAAGCATCGAGGTAAAACATAGATGCCCAACTCCCTTTACATACGTATCATCAGAAACATATCTTCGAATTAACCAGTAACCTTAGACAAGTAGAAGCACTCGTTCGATCAGTACAAACCACCAAACAACTTACTGACATAACATCATCTCCGAACAAAACCATCACAGCTTCCTCGTTGTAAGAACAAATTCTAGGTTTAGGGTTTTGCAAACCCTAACAAATTGTATCAGAATAAGCATGAACATATCAGTACAACTTGTTTGAGAAACCCTAAGAACAAAGATGATTGCAGCAGCTTTAACATGAAGATCCACGTGCTTCTTCAAACTAGAAAACAACATAGAATTGCAACAGCATTAATTGTTTTTTGAGCTGACTTACATAACAAGCTAGGGTTTCGACCAGTTAGGGTTTTATAAAACCTTCAATATCCTTAATCGCTCCAAACATTAATCATGACGAAGTGATTGATAACAACAGTAATAAATCATGACAATCAAACAATCTTAAAACAATTAATGACAAACCCTAAAGATCGATTATCTCCTGAAACTCTAAAGAAAAATGACATACTTCACCTGTTTCTGCAGCAGACTTCGAGAACATATATCTTACAATCAAAAGCTCAGATTGAAGATCCCTTTAGTGAGAATCTACCTTGATGTGTAAAGAACCTCCAGTAAAAATTTCGTTAAGGTCCAATGGTTAACGAATAAGATATCGCCTTTTAAAAACAGCACTGCAAAAAGTTACGAAAATAAAAACCAAAGTCGATTTTGTTCTTCTTTCTTCGACTAAAAACCTTGTAAATCCCTAGATCAAGAGCTCCCAAGCTCTGATACCAATTGTGGAGATCGTTTAGAGCTCGAGATTGGTTAGAATTCATCTAGGAATAACAATAACAAAGACAACAATGTATGCAACGGAATTAAACAAAAACAATTGTTATTGTAACAAGGTTTTCTTCGTCATCATCTTTTATACACAATACAAACACAACTAACAGCCCGAATTCTACTTGATCAAGTGTAGAATGGTTACTCAAAAATAACAGGGATCAAACGATCATTGAGGCTGAACAAAACACAATACTAGGCGTTTTACACAAAACCTACGCCTAGTATACACACACACTTTCTGGTGTTTACATCTTGACACACCCTAAAACTAATGCCCTATGTCTCTTTATATAATAGAGACATTAGGGTTACAAAGGACTAGACAATAAAATCTTCTTTGTCTTCTAAGTCCTTCATCTTTCATATGTTTTGTATTATCAACTCATATATACGACCCAACAATAACCCATATCTCCTTATCTTTAGTAATGATGATAATGTGTTTTGATTGGTAATGGATCAGTTGCAATGCAACAGTTTTCAGTTTTTTGTTTTTTGTTTTTTGTTTTTTTTTTTTTTTTTAATTGGTAATGAATCTGCATATGTTCACTGATATGAACTACTGTGTACATTCCATACTCTTGGATACAAACTGAACTGCATATGTACATTCTCATCTAATGTTTGACTTAATTTTGTCAAACAAAGTTTATGGCACCATGCTCAATAGTTTACCCTTTAATGAACATCAACACTTTTTATTCAAACAAAAATACACTTCAGAGGTACATTTCTAAACAACAATTTGGCTAAAATGGGTACGAATCACAAAGGTTTACAAGCTAATAATCAAATGGATCAGATTGTTGACTTTATTACGTCAAACTACAGCCTTTTTGTTTGTTGACTGCCCTAAGTCAATCATATTATGCATTGAACAAGCAAACAACATACGTAACAATAAGAAGCCACATTCACTTGATCACAAACCATTACGATTTAGCCATTATTACAAACCAACATTTTCATTGATCATTATCCCAGATTGACAACCATTACAAACGACTGCTTCACAACCCAAATACTATCATCTACTCCAAAATACTAAAAACATTCATCCACCAACATCACAAACTAACAATACCCAAAAGAGACTTGATGGTGGATGGATGAAGACATGTCAAGCAGTAAAATAAACATACAACGCAAACAAAACCCAACTGATGATGATATACTTCTTGTACTTGGACCGCTGTTCTTCAAGCTCTTCAACAACACCTTGAAGAGAATTAATTCTCCTCAACAAACCAGGGATAATCACTACTGACCTTGGGCACATCGGAGGATTAAACCTGTAACACCCCAACCCGACAAGGGTAAAGGTGTCACATCACGGTGACAAATCAGAGCATACATAATACACAGCGGAAGCCATAAACCAAAATCAATAAGAAAATCAAGCCAACACGGCTTAAACCAAATTACATGAGTTCAAAGGATAAAGATAAACCAATGGAATAAACAAAAGAAACAGAATCCCGAAACAAATGTCATAATATAAGGGTGGTCATCTAAGGTAAAAGCTCCAACCAAAAGCTCTAATCTCTCAATCCCAAAGCAGAAGTCCCCAGCTCCTAGCTTAGATACCTGCCGCACACGAAAAGAAAACGTGCGGCTGAGCTTAAAAAGCTCAGTGAACAGATACATATAACAAACAGAGATAACGAAGTACGAATCATGGCAGGGTTAAATGATAACGAATCAGATATAATATATGGTGCAATGGAAAGTATCATAAGGTACAGTCAATAAAAGGAAAAGAATAATATAGGATAGTAATCCACCACGAGCCCAGAAACATATCAGATCATATCATATACAGTAACCATAGAGGAGCGACCTCTCAGAAATGTGAAGGGCATGTATAGCACACAGTACCAATCACCAGACAAATCATATCATATCATATCATATTAAATCCACTAAACAGAACAGATCTAGGATGCATCCATACGCCCCTACCCAATCACATGCAGACCAAATCAAAGGGACGGTGTAACCAAATCACTAGGGCTACACACTAGTCATGCCAGTGGTGCATCACAGACACGGCCATGTTACCTTCATGGCTAGGGTCACAAATTTTGGCTCGGGTATCAAACTAAGAGTCAGATATCATATCAGATCAAGGTATCATAATCAAAGGTTCATAACAGATGGTCCATAACAGATGGTTCATAACAGATATATCAGATGTAATGCCAAAGATCCAAATCAGAGTTTAACAGATCAAAGTATACAAAGCAAAGGATCATATCAAGGGTTCACAACAAAGAGAAACATAGCAATGGCTTTGGGAAAACTTAACGAATCAGAATCAGAATCATATCAATGAGATAGGATACCCTTACTGAAAAAGGGCAGAGTATCTATACCTTATTCAAATGCAAGCACAAAGAACAAAAGCAGAAAGTACTGAGACAGATCAGGACCTCTCCCTCTTTACACCTAAAGGAGAAAAAGAACACAGAATCACCAGAGGGTTTAAGTTCAGATTTCCATTTCCAATTATCCATTCATTTTATGAAACTTTCCATATTTAGTAATCTTTCTATTTTTAGCAGGTTTATCGAATTAGTAAGTTTCCATATTTAGCAATATTCAAATGATATGAATTTAGTCAAGTCTTTTGTTAACTTATTATGGAAGGAACGTTCATTTTAACTCATTATACTAATTTAGGATCAAATATGATAATCTTTCATAGTTTAGGGTTATAAGTATAAATTTACCAAAGTTCAAGGTTCACACTAGAAATATTTTCATTATACCATTCAAACACTTATGTTTTCCAGAATTACTCTTTTACCCTTCTAGTTTCATAATTTACGATTTACACCCTTTTACTTTATTAATTTACAATTTAAACCTTATACTTATATAAATTACAAATTAATCCTCATGTGTCCAATTTTACACAATATACACTTATTTTAATATGATATACGAACACACCCTTAAACATTCACAATTTACACATCAAGTCCCTCTAGTTATCAAAGTTACATATTTAGTCCTTTAAATTACAATTTCAACCTTTAATTATTAACAATTACATATTAAGTCATTAAATTACCAAAATTACACATAACCCCCTGAATATAATTTATTACTCAAAACAGCACCAAGTTTCCAGATATTACATATTTAGTCCCTCATTTTTATTTATTTTCAAATCGATTTAACAAATATATATATTTATCAAATAAACCCTTTATATGCAAAATTAACACATGAGACCCTTATAAATTATTTTCTGTATTTTTACCCAGATCCAAGACACCTTACAAAAATATCCCATAGGTTTCATAATTTACAAAACACACCCTCTACTTTTAAAAACACAAATCGTATACTTTTTATTTACACAAAATAAGCCCTACATTCTCCCATCATATCCAATCATTGAAACATCCTTAAAAACACATTAAATGACCAGATCTAATCTAATAAACCCTAACCCTAGCTTCCTCGATTTATTATCCCTTTTATTCTTATTTTCCATAAAATCCGGTTTGTAAAATAATTAGCCACGATTTACATGTGCTTCAACAATTCGAATGGGCATTTTTTTGAGATCATATGATGCCTAAGGAACCCAGGAAAAATACATTAGATACCCATAAAATTCGTTTTCTATATATTAGAATTTACACCCTTTTTAATGATTTAAATCCAAAACAACTAACACAAGTCTCCCTAATTCGAATTAGCATTTTTCCCAGCTTATACCATGATCAAGTAACTCATAAAAATTAGCAAGGTAACCCAGAAAAATCGTTTAGTATGTTTTCCATAATTAATCCATTTTACACATTTTAAATCTATTCGACCACCTAAACCTTGCATGATTTAATTCCAACATTTTTCACAGATCATATATGATGTAACAAGTATAAGAAAATTATTAGAACAATTATTTAACGTATGGAAATAGTTTTTAAGATTTATACCTCTCGGATTGATTTTTCGACAAGAACTAATTATAGCGACCCAAAGAATGCACCTTAAACCTTCAAACCAATTTTCCTAGGCTCCTTGGATGATGAACAAGCCCAGAAAAATGCTTCACGAATTTTAGATTGCCGGATGGAGGCGCCACGAATTTTAGTGTGTGTGTTTGATTTCGGTTTAGGGTTTTTTTTGGAGAAATTAATTGTATTAGTTATATAAAAGGGTAGGTTGCCGAGTAGGAGGGGGGAGGTAAGGCCAAAATTTCGGAATTGATTTGGTTAAATCAATTTTGATTAGTTTCCATAATTAAAATGTATTTATATTAATTATAAAGTATAATAATAATAATAATAATAATAATGATAATAATAATAATAATAATAATAAGTATTCGGCCCAAAAGGGTATTTTGTACTTTGTAAAAATATTAAATGTAGTTGCTAAAATTATTTGGTAGCATAACTTGTCCATTTCCAGAAGTTCGAAATTGGTTCGGTACTTTATAAGTTAAATATTAAAATTTTAAGATCGTAGGGGCAATTTGGTCTTTTTACACGTTTTCAGATTTTAGGGTATTACAACTTCTTCCCCCCTAAAAAAAATTTCGTCCTCGAAATTTGCGAAGAACCGGAAACGAAACAGAACGGAAAACAAAACAAAGGCATACCAGATCAGAACACGAAATGCGGATAACTAAAATAGCTTCGGTTATGATTTCATAGACGCAGAGATAAGGATACGATTAGTTAATGATGTTGGTTTCAGATTAAGCTTCTTGGCAAACGGATTAGATATGATGCAAAGACAAACGATCACAATGAAAAGAAAGCCGGTAATGGTACCTGATGAGTCCTCCGCACGATCACGAGTGTAAGCATAAACTCGTCCCAAAGTGGGTGCTGGCTTATCCGAGTCCGTCGGTACAGTATGGTTCTTCCTGGGACAATTTTTAAAACCCGATGATGAGTAGAGCCGCATGCGAAACAACCGCTAGTAATCTTAAAGCAAGTACCCGGATGCGCCTTCCCGCAAGTAGCACATAAGGGTGGGAGGAGGTAAGGCCTCAGTAGTCCTCCTCTGCTCGTGACGATCACCATCCCGCCTAGAAACTGACCTCGACTCCCGACCTCGCTGATCACGACCATGGTCCGCCCGATCTCGTTCCTCATAACTCTTATACTCCCGACTCTGGCCCTGACGGCCCTGCTCCCTGGAGTTTACCCGATTACCGTCCCTATCCCGCTTATTAGAACCCCCGTCCGCATGCAACAACTCAATGTTGCGGGCAGCATCCGCAACAGCAGCCACATCCTCGTGCTCAAAGTTCACGATACGATCTAATACCCATGTCTTTAATGCCCACTTAAAATGACGTGCCTGACGATGAGCATCCCCAGTAACCTCCGGCCCAACAAAACTGGCCAAACGTATGAATCGCTGCATAAACTCACCCGAAGACTCACGATCCCCCTGACGAATCGTCGCATACTCTCTCTCGTATCTCTGCTGCTCCGATAATGGAATATACTGCCTATAGAACGCCTCAATAAAGTCCGCCCAAGAACAGGTCTCAGCATAGTCATCTCCCATTTGCCTGAACAAGAGCAGTCCACCAATTTAGAGCGTCACCATCCAGCTTGAATGTGGCCAAACGAGTTTTAAACTCGTCAGCACATCCGAGAACCCTGAACAATTTCTCGACATGGGTAATCCAGTCCTCTGCCTCATGGGGAGTGGCAGCGGACTTGAAAGAGAGAGGCTTAAGCTTGTTGAACCTCTCGATCCACACATGAATGCCAACAGGCAGAGCAGCGGAGGAGCAGTGGGTGGAGTCTCGGGTGGAGCACCACCACCACCACCACCAGAAGAACTTGCACCATTTCGGATGTTATTGGTGACCTGAGTCACCACTTGAGGAATAGCAGCAGCCACAGCAGCGGCTATCATAGCCTGAAAATCAGGGGCTTCCCCTCCACCATTCCCATCAGTGTACTGAGTAAAGCGTGTATTCACCATCTGAACGATCACGAAAATGATTAGCAAAATATAGGAAGAATAAGCACGAAAGGAAAGACGAAACCGAAACCTATGTCTACCCAAATCCTCACCAGTCAAATCTCAATCTTAAGGGTCAATTCCTAGGGTCCATAAGACTCACAGGCCATGACTTATGTACTACAGGTCGCAGCCTGGGGTTTGATACCATAATTGTAACACCCCAACCCGACAAGGTAAAGGTGTCACATCACGGTGACAAATCAGAGCATACATAATACACAGCGGAAGCCATAAACCAAAATCAATAAGAAAATCAAGCCAACACGGCTTAAACAACAAATTACATGAGTTCAAAGGATAAAGAAAACCAATGGAATAAACAAAAGAAACAGAATCCCGAAACAAATGTCATAATATAAGGGTGGTCATCTAAGGTAAAAGCTCCAACCAAAAGCTCTAAATCTCTCAATCCCAAAGCAGAAGTCCCCAGCTCCTAGCTTAGATACCTGCCGCACACGAAAAGAAAACGTGCGGCTGAGCTTTAAAAAGCTCAGTGAACAGATACATATACAAAGCAAAGATAACGAAGTACGAATCATGGCAAAGTTAAATGATAACGAATCAGATATAATATATGGTGCAATGGAAAGTATCATAAGGTACAGTCAATAAAAGGAAAAGAATAATATAGGATAGTAATCCACCACGAGCCCAGAAACATATCAGATCATATCATATACAGTAACCATAGAGGAGCGACCTCTCAGAAATGTGAAGGGCATGTATAGCACACAGTACCAATCACCAGACAAATCATATCATATCATATCATATTAAATCCACTAAACAGAACAGATCAGGATGCATCCATATGCCCCTACCCAATCACATGCAGACCAAATCAAAGGGACGGTGTAACCAAATCACTAGGGCTACACACTAGTCATGCCAGTGGTGCATCACAGACACGGCCATGTTACCTTCATGGCTAGGGTCACAAATTTTGGCTCGGGTATCAAACTAAGAGTCAGATATCATATCAGATCAAGGTATCATAATCAAAGGTTCATAACAAATGGTCCATAACAGATGGTTCATAACAGATATATCAGATGTAATGCCAAAAGATCCAAATCAGAGTTTAACAGATCAAAGTATACAAAGCAAAGGATCATATCAAGGGTTCACAACAAAGGGAAACATAGCAATGGCTTTGGGAAAACTTAACGAATCAGAATCAGAATCATATCAATGAGATAGGACACCCTTACTGAAAAAGGGCAGAGTATCTGTACCTTATTCAAATGCAAGCACAAAGAACAAAAGCAGAAAGTACTGAGACAGATCAGGACCTCTCCCTCTTTACACCTAAAGGAGAAGAAGAACACAGAATCACCAGAGGGTTCAAGTTCAGATTTCCATTTCCAATTATCCATTCATTTTATGAAACTTTCCAGATTTAGTAATCTTTCTTTTTTTAGCAGGTTTCTCGAATTAGTAAGTTTCCATATTTAGCAATATTCAAATGATTATGAATTTAGTTAAGTCTTTTGTTAACTTATTATGGAAGGAACGTTCATTTTAACTCATTATACTAATTTAGGATCAAATATGATAATCTTTCATAGTTTAGGGTTATAAGTATAAAATTTACCAAAGTTCAAGGTTTCACACTAGAAATATTTTCATTATACCATTCAAAAAATTATGTTTTTCCCGAATTTCTCTTTTAACCCCTTCTAGTTTTTAAATTTAAAGATTTTCCCCCCTTTTTAAATTTTTTTAATTAAAATTTTAAACCTTTTAAATTATATAAATTACAAAATTAAAACCTCAAAGGTCCAAAAATTTTTCACAATATACACTTATTTTTAAAATGATTTTACGAACCAAACCCTTAAACATTCACAAATTTTCCCCATCCCAAATCCCTTTTGTTATCAAAGTTTTCATATTTTTGTCCTTTAAATTACAATTTAACCTTTTTAAATTTTTAACAAATTTAAAAATTTGTCATTAAAAATTTCCAAATTTTCCATAACCCCCGGAAATTAATTTATTTCAAAACAGCAAACCCAAATTTCCCGTATTACATATTTAGTCCCCTCATTTTTTTTTTTATTTTCAAAACGATTTAACCTTTAAAAATATATTTACAAATAAACCCCTTTTTATGCAAAAAATTAAAACATGGGGACCCCCTTTTAAATTTTTTTCTGTATTTTTTAAACCCCGGGTCCCAAAACACCTTACAAAAATACCCATAGGTTTCATAAAATTTTCAAAAAAAACCCCTCACTTTTTTAAAAACACAAAACGTAACTTTTTATTTACCCCAAAAATTTAAACCCCCTACATTCTCCCCTTTATATCCAATCTTGGAAAAAAACCTTAAAAAAACATTAAATACCAATCTAATTAATTTAAAAATAACCCTAGCTTTCTCGAATTTTTTTATCCCTTTTTTTTCTTATTTTCCACAAAATACGGTTTGGGAAAAAAAAATTAGCCACGATTTACATGTGCTTCAAAAAATTCGAATTGGGGATTTTTCTGAAAATCATTTTGGGCCTTAAAAGGAAAAACCCCGGAAAAAAAACATTAGAAAACCCAGAAAAATTTGTTTTCTAAAATATTAGAAATTTTCAAACCCCTTTTTTAAGGGTTTTAAAACCAAAAAAACTAACACAAAATTTTTTTTAAATTTGGGAAATTTGCATTTTTCCCACTTTTACCATGGGTCAAGTAACTTTATAAAAAATTTCAAGGTAAAACCCCGGGGAAAAAAACGGGTTTTGTATGGGTTTTTTTTAATTAAAACCATTTTTCACATTTTAAAACCATTCGACCAACCTTTAAAAACCTTTCATATTTAATTCCAAAAATTTTTCAAAGGATCATATATATTTAAACCAAATATAAGGGAAAAAAAAATTGAAAAAATTATTTAACGTATGGAAATAAATTTTTAAGATTTATACCTCCGGATTGATTTTCGACAAGAACTAATTATAGCGACCCAAAGAATGCACCTTAAACCTTCAAACCAATTTTCCTAGGCTCCTTGGATGATGAACAAGCCCAGAAAAATGCTTCACGAATTTTAGATTGCCGGATGGAGGCGCCACGAATTTTAGTGTGTGTGTTTGATTTCGGTTTAGGGTTTTTTTTGGAGAAATTAATTGTATTAGTTATATAAAAGGGTAGGTTGCCGAGTAGGAGGGGGGAGGTAAGGCCAAAATTTCGGAATTGATTTGGTTAAATCAATTTTGATTAGTTTCCATAATTAAAATGTATTTATATTAATTATAAAGTATAATAATAATAATAATAATAATAATAATAATAATAATAATAATAATAATAAGTATTCGGCCCAAAAGGGTATTTTGTACTTTGTAAAAATATTAAATGTAGTTGCTAAAATTATTTGGTAGCATAACTTGTCCATTTCCAGAAGTTCGAAATTGGTTCGGTACTTTATAAGTTAAATATTAAAATTTTAAGATCGTAGGGGCAATTTGGTCTTTTTACACGTTTTCAGATTTTAGGGTATTACAACTTCTTCCCCCCTAAAAAAAATTTCGTCCTCGAAATTTGCGAAGAACCGGAAACGAAACAGAACGGAAAACAAAACAAAGGCATACCAGATCAGAACACGAAATGCGGATAACTAAAATAGCTTCGGTTATGATTTCATAGACGCAGAGATAAGGATACGATTAGTTAATGATGTTGGTTTCAGATTAAGCTTCTTGGCAAACGGATTAGATATGATGCAAAGACAAACGATCACAATGAAAAGAAAGCCGGTAATGGTACCTGATGAGTCCTCCGCACGATCACGAGTGTAAGCATAAACTCGTCCCAAAGTGGGTGCTGGCTTATCCGAGTCCGTCGGTACAGTATGGTTCTTCCTGGGACAATCTTTAACCCGATGATGAGTAGAGCCGCATGCGAAACAACCGCTAGTAATCTTAAAGCAAGTACCCGGATGCGCCTTCCCGCAAGTAGCACATAGGGGTGGAGGAGGTAAGGCCTCAGTAGTCCTCCTCTGCTCGTGACGATCACCATCCCGCCTAGAAACTGACCTCGACTCCCGACCTCGCTGATCACGACCATGGTCCGCCCGATCTCGTTCCTCATAACTCTTATACTCCCGACTCTGGCCCTGACGGCCCTGCTCCCTGGAGTTTACCCGATTACCGTCCCTATCCCGCTTATTAGAACCCCCGTCCGCATGCAACAACTCAATGTTGCGGGCAGCATCCGCAACAGCAGCCACATCCTCGTGCTCAAAGTTCACGATACGATCTAATACCCATGTCTTTAATGCCCACTTAAAATGACGTGCCTGACGATGAGCATCCCCAGTAACCTCCGGCCCAACAAAACTGGCCAAACGTATGAATCGCTGCATAAACTCACCCGAAGACTCACGATCCCCCTGACGAATCGTCGCATACTCTCTCTCGTATCTCTGCTGCTCCGATAATGGAATATACTGCCTATAGAACGCCTCAATGAAGTCCGCCCAAGAACAGGTCTCAGCATAGTCATCTCCCTTTGCCTGAACAAGAGCAGTCCACCAATTTAGAGCGTCACCCTCCAGCTTGAATGTGGCCAAACGAGTTTTAAACTCGTCAGCACATCCGAGAACCCTGAACAATTTCTCGACATGGGTAATCCAGTCCTCTACCTCATGGGGAGTGGCAGCGGACTTGAAAGAGAGAGGCTTAAGCTTGTTGAACCTCTCGATCCACACATGAATGCCAACAGGCAGAGCAGCGGGAGGAGCAGTGGGTGGAGTCTCGGGTGGAGCACCACCACCACCACCACCAGAAGAACTTGCACCATTTCGGATGTTATTGGTGACCTGAGTCACCACTTGAGGAATAGCAGCAGCCACAGCAGCGGCTATCATAGCCTGAAAATCAGGGGCTTCCCCTCCACCATTCCCATCAGTGTACTGAGTAAAGCGTGTATTCACCATCTGAACGATCACGAAAATGATTAGCAAAATATAGGAAGAATAAGCACGAAAGGAAAGACGAAACCGAAACCTATGTCTACCCAAATCCTCACCAGTCAAATCTCAATCCTAAGGGTCAAATCCTAGGGTCCATAAGACTCACAGGCCATGACATATGTACTACAGGTCGCAGCCTGGGCTTTGATACCATAATTGTAACACCCCAACCCGACAAGGGTAAAGGTGTCACATCACGGTGACAAATCAGAGCATACATAATACACAGCGGAAGCCATAAACCAAAATCAATAAGAAAATCAAGCCAACACGGCTTAAACCAAATTACATGAGTTCAAAGGATAAAGATAAACCAATGGAATAAACAAAAGAAACAGAATCCCGAAACAAATGTCATAATATAAGGGTGGTCATCTAAGGTAAAAGCTCCAACCAAAAGCTCTAATCTCTCAATCCCAAAGCAGAAGTCCCCAGCTCCTAGCTTAGATACCTGCCGCACACGAAAAGAAAACGTGCGGCTGAGCTTAAAAAGCTCAGTGAACAGATACATATAACAAACAGAGATAACGAAGTACGAATCATGGCAGGGTTAAATGATAACGAATCAGATATAATATATGGTGCAATGGAAAGTATCATAAGGTACAGTCAATAAAAGGAAAAGAATAATATAGGATAGTAATCCACCACGAGCCCAGAAACATATCAGATCATATCATATACAGTAACCATAGAGGAGCGACCTCTCAGAAATGTGAAGGGCATGTATAGCACACAGTACCAATCACCAGACAAATCATATCATATCATATCATATTAAATCCACTAAACAGAACAGATCTAGGATGCATCCATACGCCCCTACCCAATCACATGCAGACCAAATCAAAGGGACGGTGTAACCAAATCACTAGGGCTACACACTAGTCATGCCAGTGGTGCATCACAGACACGGCCATGTTACCTTCATGGCTAGGGTCACAAATTTTGGCTAGGGTATCAAACTAAGAGTCAGATATCATATCAAATCAAAGTATCATAATCAAAGGTTCATAACAAATGGTCCATAACAGATGGTTCATAACAGATATATCAGATGTAATGCCAAAGATCCAAATCAGAGTTTAACAGATCAAAGTATACAAAGCAAAGGATCATATCAAGGGTTCACAACAAAGGGAAACATAGCAATGGCTTTGGGAAAACTTAACGAATCAGAATCAGAATCATATCAATGAGATAGGACACCCTTACTGAAAAAGGGCAGAGTATCTGTACCTTATTCAAATGCAAGCACAAAGAACAAAAGCAGAAAGTACTGAGACAGATCAGGACCTCTCCCTCTTTACACCTAAAGGAGAAAAAGAACACAGAATCACCAGAGGGTTTAAGTTCAGATTTCCATTTCCAATTATCCATTCATTTTATGAAACTTTCCAGATTTAGTAATCTTTCTATTTTTAGCAGGTTTCTCGAATTAGTAAGTTTCCATATTTAGCAATATTCAAATGATATGAATTTAGTTAAGTCTTTTGTTAACTTATTATGGAAGGAACGTTCATTTTAACTCATTATACTAATTTAGGATCAAATATGATAATCTTTCATAGTTTAGGGTTATAAGTATAAATTTACCAAAGTTCAAGGTTCACATTAGAAATATTTTCATTATACCATTCAAACACTTATGTTTTCCAGAATTACTCTTTTACCCTTCTAGTTTCATAATTTACGATTTACACCCTTTTACTTTATTAATTTACAATTTAAACCTTATACTTATATAAATTACAAATTAATCCTCATGTGTCCAATTTTACACAATATACACTTATTTTAATATGATATACGAACACACCCTTAAACATTCACAATTTACACATCAAGTCCCTCTAGTTATCAAAGTTACATATTTAGTCCTTTAAATTACAATTTCAACCTTTAATTATTAACAATTACATATTAAGTCATTAAATTACCAAAATTACACATAACCCCCTGAATATAATTTATTACTCAAAACAGCACCAAGTTTCCAGATATTACATATTTAGTCCCTCATTTTTATTTATTTTCAAATCGATTTAACAAATATATATATTTATCAAATAAACCCTTTATATGCAAAATTAACACATGAGACCCTTATAAATTATTTTCTGTATTTTTACCCAGATCCAAGACACCTTACAAAAATATCCCATAGGTTTCATAATTTACAAAACACACCCTCTACTTTTAAAAACACAAATCGTATACTTTTTATTTACACAAAATAAGCCCTACATTCTCCCATCATATCCAATCATTGAAAAATCCTTAAAAACACATTAAATGACCAGATCTAATCTAATAAACCCTAACCCTAGCTTCCTCGATTTATTATCCCTTTTATTCTTATTTTCCACAAAATCCGGTTTGTAAAATAATTAGCCACGATTTACATGTGCTTCAAAAATTCGAATGGGCATTTTTCTGAGATCATATGATGCCTAAGGAACCCAGGAAAAATACATTAGATACCCAGAAAATTCGTTTTCTATATATTAGAATTTACACCCTTTTTAATGATTTAAATCCAAAACAACTAACACAAGTCTCCCTAATTCGAATTAGCATTTTTCCCAGCTTATACCATGATCAAGTAACTCATAAAAATTAGCAAGGTAACCCAGAAAAATCGTTTAGTATGTTTTCCATAATTAATCCATTTTACACATTTTAAATCCATTCGACCACCTAAACCTTGCATGATTTAATTCCAACATTTTTCACAGATCATATATGATGTAACAAGTATAAGAAAATTATTAGAACAATTATTTAACGTATGGAAATAGTTTTTAAGATTTATACCTCTCGGATTGATTTTTCGACAAGAACTAATTATAGCGACCCAAAGAATGCACCTTAAACCTTCAAACCAATTTTCCTAGGCTCCTTGGATGATGAACAAGCCCAGAAAAATGCTTCACGAATTTTAGATTGCCGGATGGAGGCGCCACGAATTTTAGTGTGTGTGTTTGATTTCGGTTTAGGGTTTTTTTTGGAGAAATTAATTGTATTAGTTATATAAAAGGGTAGGTTGCCGAGTAGGAGGGGGGAGGTAAGGCCAAAATTTCAGAATTGATTTGGTTAAATCAATTTTGATTAGTTTCCATAATTAAAATGTATTTATATTAATTATAAAGTATAATAATAATAATAATAATAATAATAATAATAATAATAATAATAATAATAATAATAATAATAATAATAATAATAATAATAATAATAATAAGTATTCGGCCCAAAAGGGTATTTTGTACTTTGTAAAAATATTAAATGTAGTTGCTAAAATTATTTGGTAGCATAACTTGTCCATTTCCAGAAGTTCGAAATTGGTTCGGTACTTTATAAGTTAAATATTAAAATTTTAAGATCGTAGGGGCAATTTGGTCTTTTTACACGTTTTCAGATTTTAGGGTATTACAAAACCATCCCAGAAAAGGACAGGTTGAGCCCTGAAACAATACAATGTGTAAATAAACAACACATTTTGAAAATAAACAACACATTGTGTAAACTTGATATACATTTCACCAATAACCAAACTTACAATTGTTGGACAGCCAAAGAAACGGTGACCTGGATTCCTGTTTCTCCAGGAAGTCTTGACGACAGCTAGTTTACAACATGTGCAGACCACCATCGTTGCTCTGTATTTGTTTTTGGGAATATCTTTGTTTTACATGGTTTTGTTATGGAACAACGGTCGGATATTTGTGGACAACAAGTTTGAATGCGCTACAGTATACAAAACATGTTAGGGACCAAACATGCGAAGAAGAATGCGCTACAGTATACAAAAAGGTGTTAGGGACCAAACGTGCGAAGAAGAAATTGGTGAAATGACCAAAAAACCAGCCATGCTACATCATCTAACGAGGAAAGATAACACTCGTCAGCCATAACGGGGCTCGAGGGACCAAATGCGCACCGTTCTGCAAGTACAGGTACTCCGTACGCCACAAAATCGAAACGGGGGACCATACGTGAAAACAGGGTGAAGTTCAGGGACCAACGATGTAATTTACCATTTTTTTTTTTTTTTGGTAAAGGGCTTCCACCCGGCAAAATATATTACTCCAAAAAATAGTTAAGTACAATGGAATGTAGCTGAAATAGCACATGACCTCAAGCAACCACTTAATTCACAAAAATGTAACATATAGATATGTGTTGGTATGCAAAACATAAACAATTCAACAATTTTACAAAATGTAACATTATTCACACAATAATAAGTGCATTTACATTTAAATATAAGAAGACAAAAGACAAATACTATAATAATACATATAAATCATTTAGGCTCTCTCCCCTAATTTTTTAAAAATTTCAAAGAAATAGAATTTAAGCATTTACAAATTATTAAGCACTATGCACAATCATATAATACACCAACACATAAAAATAATTGACTCGTCAACTCTAATTAATATTATTATTAAAACACTTTTAAAAAAAAAAATACAAGTTATTAATCTTATGATACAAATTAATATAACACAAACTATATACTTATTTTCAAAGTAAAGATAAAAACCAAAAATTTCTACTAAGGTGTGTTTGGGATTGTGATTGGGTGTGAATTATCTAATTATCACCATTTAAAAACACATAAAACCCGTTTTTGTGTTTGCCAAAAGACTTTGATAATCAATGATTAGCGTTTGTAGACCTTCAAAGCTTAAAAATCAAAAAGCTACTCCTTCCATGCTTTTGTAAAACGTGGTTATGACATGCATCTTATCCTATATATCAAAATACACCCATTAAAAAAGAGCAAATGAACAAATATATAATTTTAAAAACACATGCAAAATTACTGTGTTGGACATGCATCATCTGACATGTCTCAATTTGCCCAATCTTTTTCAATTTATCCAAAGTGCCCAAACATTTTGCGTTCATCTTGACGCAAATTACGCAAATCATCCTAGCCGTCCAAAAATGATCCAAAAGAAAAAAATATATATATTAAAAAACATTACGCGTAATATAATACGCAAGATGTCAAATATTACGCAAGATGTTTAAAAACTAATAAAAAATCATTCCGCGTACATTAGTACGCAAAATGTCAACTTTTACGCAAGATGTCACTTTCAAATTTTATAACTTTTTAATAATTACAAAAATCACCCTTTAACTTTTTAATAATTACAACTTTTTTATATAACAAATTCTATTCGTCAAATATTTAGTAAATATCTATCGAATTCTTTAATGAAAAAAATATCGTTGCGAAGAGCTCTAAATTACGAACAAAACAAGCCCAATATTAACATGCTTTTGACGTACGCATGATTTTATAAAAAATGTTGAAGTTTGATATATATATATATATATATATATATATATATATATATATATATATATATATATATATATATATATATATATATATATATATATATATATATATATATATATAACTTTTAAAATTTAAAACTTTTTAATAATTACAAAAATCACTCTTTAACTTTTTAATAATTACAACTTTTTTATATAACATATTCTATTCGTCAAATATTTAGTAAATATCTATCGAATTCTTTAATGAAAAAAATATCGTTGCGAAGAGCTCTAAATTACGAACAAAACAAGCCCAATATTAACATGCTTTTGACGTACGCATAATTTTATAAAAATTGTTGAAGTTTGATATATATATATATATATATATATATATATATATATATATATATTATATATATATATATATATATATATATATATATCGAACTTCAATATTTTTTATATATATTTATATCAAACTTTAACATTTTTTTATAAAATCATGCGTACGTCAAAAGCATGTTAATATTGGGCTTGTTTTGTTCGTAATTTAGAGCTCTTCACAACGATATTTTTTTCATTAAAGAATTCGATAGATATTTACTAAATATTTGACGAATAGAGTATGTTATATAAAAAAGTTGTAATTATTAAAAAGTTAAAGAGTGATTTTTGTAATTATTAAAAAGTTTTAAATTTTAAAAGTTATATATATATATATATATATATATATATATATATATATATATATATATATATATATATATATATATATATATATAGTGGGACTTTCATTTCAGAACCATCTTATCTGCGAGAACTGACAGAACCACCAAAAACATATATGCACGCCTTCAATTATTGTATTTTTGCACATATGTTCTAAAAACAACATATATGCTTTAAGAAAAACATGGTTGTTCTAAAGAATTTGATAAGAAATTGGAAATATAAAATTTTTCTTTGAAGGTGTGCATGTATGTTTTTATAAGGCGTGCAACGACAATATTGCGGCCGTGTGTAAGGTTTTTGTGAAAAAAATGATGAGTTCATGATGATATTGAAGAACATATGTGGATACTTACGATTATTGATGATTTGCGTGTATTTTTATTTTATTTTAAAAGACGTGCATGTATGTTTTTGGTGGTTCTGTCAGTTCTCGCAGATAAGATGGTTTTGAAATGAAAGTCCCCCTATATATATATATATATATATATATATATATATATATATATATATATATATATATATATATATATATATATCAAACTTCAACATTTTTTATAAAATCATGCGTACGTCAAAAGCATGTTAATATTGGGCTTGTTTTGTTCGTAATTTAGAGCTCTTCGCAACGATATTTTTTTCATTAAAGAATTCGATAGATATTTACTAAATATTTGACGAATAAAGTTTGTTATATAAAAAAGTTGTAATTATTAAAAAATTAAAGGGTGATTTTTGTAATTATTAAAAAGTTATAAAATTTGAAAGTGACATCTTGCGTAAAAAGGACACATTTTGCGTATGAAATTACGCGGAATGATTTTTTAATAGTTTTTAAATATTTTGCGTAATATTTGACATCTTGCGTATTATATTACGCGTAATGTTTTTTAATATATATATTTTTTTCTTTTGGATAATTTTTGGACGGCTAGGATGATTTGCGTAATTTGCGTCAAGATGAACGCAAAATGTTTGGGCACTTTGGATAAATTGAAAAAGATTGGGCAAATTGAGACATGTCAGATGATGCATGTCCAACATAGTAATTTTCTCTTTTAAAAACACATGCAAAAGTAACTATAGGTAAAATGATGAAGAAGAAAACAGGAGAACGAGTAGGTAATGAGAGGCGAGGTATATATTAACATCATAGGGTTTTTATGGTCAACAAGGCTCCGTCAATTTTGGCTTCTTCAATATTTATTTTAGTTGCAATATTAATTTTAGTTGAATAAACCATGTCAAATGTTCGTTTATAAAAAAATAAGAACGTAGCAATATTTATTTTATTTAACTAAGTTGTTATAAGTTATAGAAAAATGAACTGATGTACGTTAAATTTAATTAATTCAAAAATATAGTAACATATTTTTTTAGTCATCCATTGTATTATATTTGAATTAACTTATATATACATTAGTACCGAGTGATATGACTCAAATAATGTATTAGGAATCAGCTCTTTAATATACATTTTTAATTACTCCCTCCGTCCTAATTTTATTGTCACACTTTTCTTTTCCGTCTGTCCCAAAATTATTGTCACATACCATAAATAGAAAGGGAATAGGTAGTGGAGTTTGGTAAAGTTACTATATTACCCTTGGTTGAAATTAATATTGCAAACTTTAAAGAAGTGTTAATTAATTGGTTAAGGGTAAATTTGTCATTTGGCAAAAAAGTAAGAGAGAGAAAGTAGTGATAGTGACATTTTTCTAAAAGAATGTGTTTTTTGTAATGTGACAATAATTTTGGGACGGAGGGAGTACAAGATACATGTCGAAAGCTTTTTCTATAGTGTTATATGTCTTCGCCGGGAGTTTTAGTCACAGGTATTTGTCGGCGCATCATGCGAGTACCATGCTAGTATGCACATTATATGTTGTGATTTTAGAGTTATCAACATTAAATGATTATAATTTACTAGAGACCGATGAGATACTATGTTAAGATCGGATACGAGTTGGGGAGGTGCACAGTGGACAATAATTTGAGCTACCGCTAAACTTTCGACCACATAGTATTACACCAACACACTAGAGTAAAGTACAAATATGATTCAAATAAAGGCTTGGTCACACGAACTTTTTGATTTTGCCGATTAACCACATACACAAACTGACATTCACTTTCTTAATGCCGATGGTTATGATGTAACACTATATGGTCGAATGTTTACCAGTAGCATTTAAATGATTTAAATGCCGATGGTTATTCTGTAATTAGATGTGATTCTTTAGAAAGTGAAGAAAATTAAAAAGGCTATAAAGCCACTCACAATGTGACAAGTGTCCACCTAACATTTCCTCCTTTTTTTTTTATTAAATTTGGTTAGAGGGCATTTTGGTCCTTTTAACCCTCTTTTTTATTCCACCCCAAAACTTTAAACGTAAATAACTTTCAAACGATAAACTTTTATGAAAAACCGATTTCACCATAATTTTTAAAAATTTAATTCTATTTAATTTGGTATGCATTATGATATATGAATCGCAACTTTTTTTTTTCAACTTTTAGAGTGGGTGATGATTTTTTTTGAAATTTTTGGCATTTTCAGCTTTAATTTTGCCTAGTTTAAAGGCCGAATTTTGCAAAACTTAAAACACGAAAGTTGTAGCTATTTGGCCATTCTTTACCCATAAATTTGAATCACCCAAATCCGATATAATATGAGTGAGATATTGCACGTTAAAGATGAACAATAATTGATGAACAAAAAAAATAACAGCACAATAACTGATGAACCAAAACACATAACACAGCACAATAACTGATTAACTAAAAAAATAACATAACACATGACAATAATTGATGAACCAAAATACATAACAAAGGTCAATAATTGATGAACCAAAAACACATAACACCAGGATAATAATTGATGAACAAAAAAATAACAACACAATAACTGATGAACCAATAATTGATGAACCAAAAAAATAACATAACACATGACAATAATTGATAAACCAAAAACAGATAACAATGGTCAATAATTGATGAACCAAAAACACATAACACCAGGATAATAATTGATGAACCAAAAAAAATAACAGCACAATAACTGATGAACCAAAACACATAACACACACAATAACTGATGAACCAAAAATTGATGAACCAAAAAAATAACATAACAAATGACAATAATTGATGAACCAAAAACAGATAACAAGGGTCAATAATTGATGAACAAAAAATACATAACACCAGGATAATAATTGATGAACCAAAAAAATAACAGCACAATAACTGATGAACAAAAAAAAAATAACAGTACAATAATTGATGAACAAAAAAAATAACACAGCACAATAATTGATGAATCAAAAAAATATCATAACACATGACAATAATTGATAAACTAAAAACACATAATAAGAGTCAATAATTGATGATCCAAAAACAAATAACACTAGGATAATAATTGATGAATCAAAAAAATAACAGCACAATAATTGATGAACCAAAACACATAACACAGCACCGTAACTGATGAACCAATAATTGATGAACCAAAAACAGATAACAAGGGTCAATAATTGATGAATCCAAAACACATAACACCAGGATAATAATTGATGAACCAAAAAAATAACAACACAATAACTGATGAACAAAAAAAATAACAGCACAATAACTGATGAACCAAAACACATAACACAACACAATAACTGATGAACCAATAATTGATGAACCAATAATTGATGAAACAAAAAAATATCATACTCCGTAACACGGATGATACCAATGTTTTTGCGTTTTGGAAAACTTCGTTTAGCAATTTGTTTTGTTCTCGTCGTCTTCTTCTTCTTGCTATTTATTACAGTATTTAAAACCAATAGCGGTGATGTCGATAACGGTGCTTGTTGTTGGCCATGTTTCCGGCGATGGTGAGGTTCAGCGGTGGCAGTGGTAATACTGAGGGGATGTTGATAACGTCATCAGATCGTGATCGGAGTGATGATGATGACAGATGGGAAAAAAGTTGTGCAGTCGTTGTGATTTTGACGGTGATGGTGACAGTGGTTGTTGTGGATTTGAGATGAGGATTGGATGAGAAATAAAGAGAGGAAAGAAGATGGGAGATAAAAAAGTATGATGACCATTATGCCCCTATGTGTATATCTAACTCTTTAATTTGATCAAATCTTGTATTATGATCCTACGATCAACATTACTTTTTAGACATTGCAAAATTATTGCACTTTCTAAATGATTCGGCACCCACATGGTGATGTGTTAGTAAATGATTAGGGTAATTGGAGGGAGTGATCATTTCCAACCCTCCAACCCTCCCAAAATTTAACCAATTAAATCCCTCCACCTCATTTCAACCCCCCAACCCTCAATCCAACCTTTTTTACTGGCAACAATCATTCCTCCAACCCGCTCAAAAATATTTCACAAACACACATTAAATCTTCCTTAAATCTTCAGCTCGCTACGAGTTATTAACTCGCAAAACGAGCCCCTCCATTCAACCCGCAGAAGCGGCAACCATGAGCCCTCAAACCCGTGCAACCCGTGAGCCAAGCCCGAACATCACTCCGCCCACCCGGTGATGTGTTAGTAAATGATTAGTTTAATTAAAGGAAATGATTGGTTTAATTAAAAAGAGGAGAGAAAGTATAGCAAAATAGACCAATCATTTGCTGACAAATCAGCGTATGAATTTTTTTTTAGATAATTATTATGTAGATTTAGCATTCCTGAAAAAATAATACACATGTCAACAAAATATGAATTTTTTCTCTCTATTTGATCCCCTTTCTAATAATTAAATGTGTTTAAGTATACATCACAGATGCTATCTCTCCATGAAAAACACACGAACCACTAATTATATATTTTTTTATCGCTAAAAAACGTAATAGTCAAGTTTGCACGTCAATTATGATATTATATTCGACTTTTATATATATATATATATATATATATATATATATATATATATATATATATATATATATATATATATATATATATATATAGGGTAAAGTTAAAATAAAAAAACAAATATCCGTACACTACGTAAAAAGAATTTTTTTTTTTTTAAAAGTTCACGAAAAAATCCCAAAAAATTCCACAAGATCGGGTAGGTTGGTGCATAAAACTTTTGTGAAAGAAGTTTTTTTGATTTTGAGTTTTTATACCTTTTTTTTAATGCACAAAAAACGAATTTTGATGCGCAAAAAAATTTTGATGCACAAAATTTTCAACTTGTTTTAGTTAGATGCGCAATGTTATTTTGATTAAAAAAGTCAAAAGAACTTGGGTGCAAAAATGAATTTTTGATGCACAAAAAAGCGATTTAATGCACAAACGTATTTTATCATAATTTTTTTTCGGAAAAAATATCCACATTTAGAAAAACTTCCTTCGCAACTTTTTCATGCACCAACATACCTGATCTTGTGGAATTTTTTTGAAATTTTTTGAGAAAATTTTTGAAAAAAAAAATCTTTTTACGTAATGTACGGATATTTGTCTTTTTATTTGATCTTTATCCTATATATATATATATATATATATATTATATATATATATATATATATATATATATATATATATATATATATATATATATATAATATTACTAGCCTATAAACCCGTGATAAATCACGGGTAGCTTATAAATCTTTTGAAATAAACAATTCAAATATAGCAAAAACATGTTAATCCTCAAACAATAAGCGGAAATTTTCACAACAATTTGCACACCAAATGTTCTGTAGCATTTCGTGATGAACAATGTTCAAAACATGTATATTCATTGGTGATCCTTGCATACATCAGATGTTGCAAGAGTTATACATACGTAAATTTAACATTCCAAAATATGTATAAATCACTATAATAAAGTCCATTTTAACCTTTTGAGTGTCGAATTACATGAATAGATACAACATGCTCACATCCATACTTAACATATGTCCATGCATTTGTGACAAAGTCGTTAAGTAGCTTTCTTCTCATAAACATAAAAAGATCCAATATGATGTACTGATGTTTCCTTTTGTTAAACTTTATGGCTTCCCCCTAGTTGAAAAGTAGGCCGCAAGTAATTGAGGTTGTATGCAGTTGCAATAAAAATTAACTTTGGCCAACTTTTGACCAGTTTCCTTGTAAGTTGTTTTTTTAGCGAATTTGACCCGTAAGAATTAAAAAATGTCTTGAATTGACCCATTTATAAGCTAATGGGTTGAGCTTGTCACCAGTAAACAACATAAAATATGGTTACTTAACCAACCTTAAAAGTGAATATTGAATGTATGGTAAGCGTATTTTTTTTCCATTTGACCCGCAAGAAATAACGAATAACATGAATTGACCCATTTATAGTTTTCACAATAAGCATAAAGTATGCCAAGCGTTAATAATATTGAACCATCTAGACATGATCGCACCGAAGTTTTAGTATCAGGTGTGTAGTGGTTTGAATGTAAGTTGTTTTGAATAGCGAACGGGAAACAATTGTGAATTAGAAACAAATTGCCATTACACAAAGTTTTACTATCTATGCATTTACTATAAAGCAACAAAAGTTTTGCAATCTATATGATAACAACATATCTTTATATGTTAAAGGCATATAAAAGAATAAGAGAAATAACAACACTAGAATTACCGAATTACTCTTTTAGTTACAAGCACAACATGATAAATTTAAACATCTGATTATGACAATATGACACTTAGGTATGATATCATAAACACAAGCTTTATATATCGGAAACCAAGTAAACTTGCAAGGTTAACTTATGAATGTAGAATCAGAGATGTCAAATTCCAAATGAGGGCAAGAGCTATCGAACTTAGAGGTTAGAGATGTCAAACACAACTAAACCCGAGTTTCGAAAATAGAACAAAGATTCAATTTCAAATACAGGGACCAAAGGTGAAGTCTTACATGTAAACACAATGAACCTATCAAGATAGTGAAGATACATTATCGAGCATTGTGGTTAAATATCCTTAATCGATTAAGGTGCTCATTTAAAAACAAAATGAATGAATAATGAGTAGCCCATAGGAGGGGATTTTTCCAATTGAGGGTTTTTTTTTTTTTTTTTTTTTTTTTTTTTTTTTTTTTTTCTTTGCTCATTTAATGTGATCTCCAATTCAAAACCAAGAATATACTTTGTAGTGAAGATTGCAAATGAAGCATTGACATTTTCAAAATAGAATAGTAAAAATAGGAAATTGATTTTAACATCGGTCAAATAAAATTCTTAATGAGGGGCTTAAAGATATGGCAATTTTTTTTTCTTTGCTCGTTTAATGTGATCTCCAATTCGTATTATTTAATTTAAAGATATGATAATAACCCAAATTTAAAACATTCCTTAATAAGAAGATGGAAAATGAAAATTGATTTAACATTGGTCAAATAAAATTCTTAATGAGGGGCTAATTAGTAAAATTGCAATGCCACATGGATTTAATGATGTGGCTTTAGTGACGTGGCATAGATGCCAACATGGCTTAAATGACATGGCAAGGTTTCAAAAAAACCTTTGTTTATTATATATATAGATAGGGTAAAGTTAAAATAAAAAGATAAATATTTGTACATTACGTAAAAAGATTTTATTATTATTTTTTTTTTTTATTTTTTTTAAAGTTCGCGAAAAAATTCCACAAGATCGGGTATGTTGGTGCATAAAACTTTTGTGAAATAAGTTTTTCTAATTGTGAGTTTTTATACCTTTTTTTAATGCACAAAAAACGAATTTTGATGCACAAAATTTTCCGCTTGTTTTAGTTAGATGTGCAATGTTATTTTGATGAAAAAAGTCAAAGAAGTTGGGTGCAAAAACGAATTGTTGATGCACAAAAAAGCGATTTAATGCACAAACGTATTTTTTCATAATTTTTTTTCCAAAAAAGTATCCACTTTTAGAAAAACTTCCTTCACAACTTTTTCATGCACCAACATACCCGATCTTGTAGAATTTTTTTGGATTTTTTCACGAACTTTTAAAAAAAAAATATACTTTTACGTAATGTTCGGATATTTGTATATTTATTTGATCTTTATCCTATATATATTGCTAAATAAAACTTGTCTCAAGCTACTCCACATGAGAAACTATCACGACAGCGCTTATCTTTTATTTACATACGCATGCATGTATATACGAACACAGTCCCACAGACATGTGCGTGTAAGTATGCACTTATTTATATGCATAAATGTATTGGATATGAAATACAGAGGATTTCATGGGATCCTGTTTTGTCTCTCATACACACACATATGGTCGTTGGATGAATAGGTTGTGACCGAATAGACGTAAAGTGTGTGCACATGGCGAAATTTATAGAGCCGTAGTCAAGATGAAAATTCATCTAAAACATAGACAAATATGATATATCATATTCGACTTGTTATCCAATTTTTGGACCCATCATATTTCTATCTTCTTGTGATCCTTATCGATTGGAATATATATCCAAACCAGTGGGGTTCAGTAGTTAGTCACACATCAAATCGAAGACGAAAGTAATATACCATTTATATAAAATTGATTTTTTAACCTTTAAGCGATGCGTTCTTTACTTCCTCTTCAACGACGCAGCTGCTAAGAAAATTGGTTTTTTAACTTGTCAAGAATTATGTAATGATTTTACGAAAATCATGCATGATAAGTTTGAAATAAGCATGATTGGTGAATTAAATTTCTTTCTTGTTCTACAAATAAAACAAATGAAAGACGACATCTTCTTTAATCAATCCAAATACATTAAAGAAATGCTTAAGAAATTCGGCTTGAAAGAGTCTAAACTTATTAAAACGCCCATATTCTCGAAAACGAAACTCACAATGGATGAAAAATGTGAGTCCGTGGATAATACTAAGTATAGGGGCATGATAAGTAGTTTATTATACCAAATGTACTTGGGATTATATTATCCTAAGGGGACCGGTGTAGAAACTATTGTCTATGCCGACTCTGATCATGCGGGAGATTTTGTGGATCGAAAAAGCACCAGTGGCGTTTGTACCTTCATAGGTTGTTGTCTAACTTCTTGATTCTCCAAGAAACATACAACACTAGCCATCTCCACAACCGAAGCCGAATACGTAAGCGCTGGAAAAGAATGTCAATAAACACTATGGATGAAACAAGCTCTTGTAGATTACGACATCAAGCTCGACGACATTGCCATCTTATACGACAACAAATGAGATATTGACTTGATCAAAAACCCCGTCCAACACTCTCGAACAAAACATATCAAAATCCGTCATTACTTCCTTCGCCACAATGTTCAAAAACGGAACATATCAATCGAAAAGGTTCCATCAGAAGACAACATAGCTGATATACTCACTAAACCCCTCAAACGCGAACCCTTCTACTATCATTGTTTATGACTAGGAATAATGAAACACATTCTATAAAACTCACAATTTATTGGAAATAAATTCTTCACAGAAAAAGTTACAACATATGTACACTTTTCTTAAAAATCAAAAAATCTGTTCAAAATCCTCAGACGGTACATTTAATTACCAACGGTACCCTTAATTAATTAAAGGTACCGTGGTACCGTCTTTCTATAAAAACGGGTATAACCCTAATTTCTCTCATAGCTTCTTTCCACTCAACAATTAACTCTCAGCAAAAACAAACTCAAAACCTAAATCCATCAAAATCAACCTCTTCACGTCTCAAGATCAAATTTGTGCAAGATTTTCCTACACTTTCTAATTCCAAACATCAATTGTAAGTAATCTTTTTCAATTTCTTCTAATCTTGAGTATAGAGTTCTATTTAGCACTACAATTGAAATTGAGGATTTCTATTTCTTATTGCATATTTGCAAAAATTAGAACTAGAATTAGGCAATGCATAACTAATTGAAGTTCTTTAGTTGTAGATCTTGCATAATTAGTAACAACTTGCATTTTTCAAATAGTAATCGCATAAAACCCCAAATTTCATCTTTTGAAAAATTTCTCGCAACTAAGAACATCATGAAAATGTTTTCTTGCATTGTTAATACATTCTAAAAACATTTTCTCATGCATAAATAATGAACTTTCGAATACTAGCCGAAATACATAACTAATATGTATTTTTCGACATATTCGATTGAGCAAAAATGAATTTATGAGTGTTTGGGTAAACTCAATTTTTTTATTTTTGATTCGAGTTTACCGCACCTCTACATCGTTTGCATATACGCACACACTAGGAACATGTTCTCTTTACCTTGATCTCATCATAATAAAGTCATTTTTGAATTACAGGTCTGATATGTCTCATGAATTTGATTTTGATCACAAACTCACTCACACCTATATTCCTAACATCTCACTTGAACCAAACACACCCGGAAACCATATTCGGGGTTTCAATAATCTTGAGTCTCGTCATTTCCATGAAGGTAGGGTAGATGAGTCTTCTCTTCGCAACCAAGAACATATTCATACCACATTTCGTACCATTGGATTCGATTGTCTACTTAACATCAATGAACAAATTTGTCCTCGTTTTGTCTTAGAATTCTTTCGTTAAGTAGAGCTCGTACATAACGAGGATCAATCATTTTCACTTTAGTTTTGGATACAAAACCATAAGTTCATCTTAACCCTTTAACAATTTGCCCAAATCCTTCAACTTCCAAATTATGGGCAATGTGCCTATACAGAAGATTGGTCTCTTGAGTCACTCTTTAACTATCAAGACAAAAGTAGTCCATATTGTTCCTACATACCTTCTCCAAAAGAAATAACTAGAGTCATTCGTACCCCTCAACGAGTTCACTATCTTAATCCTAACAAAATTCTTCTCAATGAACCCGTGTGCAATCATTTTTCGAGAAAATGTCTTTAGTCTTGTAGGGAATCGTGAGTAACTTCCAGCGTGTTGTGCTCACATGATTTACTGTCTTCTCACTCAGCAACCCTGTAATCTTGCATATTTCTTCGCTAAGCGAATTGTACATCTCAAGTGTGACAAAAATTGATACCTTACGGGATGTTCCTGGCTCTTCAATATCGCCATGTCATGTATTTCTATCTATTTCTTCAAGGATTTCAATACCTACTTGTAAATCAAGTAAATTCACCCTTGAATGAATCACAAATTTCATATTTTCTTATTCCCAAATCATCATCCAAATATGCACCCTTTGATGAGTAAATAAGTGATGATGATGTGTGAAACACTCGACAAACGATGGGGTAAGCTCAAGTTAATGAATAAAAATGAAGATCTTGGTAGAGGATTGATCATCTAAATTAATTATGATAATTTAGTTATGAAGTACTTCTCTTCATAAACTTATTGATATTATTATTAGGATGATATGCATTAGGCTTGCTTATGAAAACTTGAGTAGTTATTAAATAATTTATGACCTATGCTCATGAATATCCATTGCTTTATCATAATTGCATGATTACTTGCCTAATTATCCCTTGATTACTTGCAAGCAACCTTTCCTAGTTTTTAGCCACTTTTAGAATTCCCATGATATTATTCTTGTGAGAATTAAGTTACTAGAAATTGGTGCAAATAGTTGTCACACCCCAAAAATGGTGCAGCGGAATGGCATTTACTAGGTATGACTTCATAGCCAAGAACACATGGTGTCATAATAGAGAAATACTAAATGCATAACATAGAACATAGATAATTGTCGCAAAACTCCCACAACCGGGATAAGTACATAGATCCAAAAAATGAACATAAGTCTCAAAATCAAACAGTATCACTAGGAAATATTAAAATGCAACCCCACGAGATATAGCCCAGGAATCGTAAGTCTTGTTAAGCCAGGCCAATACTCAACCTTCTAGTGCAACTTCATTCTTAACACCTGAAAATGGATACTCGAAAATGTCAACATAAAGTTGGTGAGCTCGTAGATTTAAAGTAAACCACGAAGCTATGAATGATATAAAGAAGGACAATAGTGAGTGAGATATACAACTATAGCACGTAATAAAAAAATTAGTTTAGGTTGCGCTAACTGAACCTACCATGATTGTCACACACAAATAAATAACTGCGGGGAGCTACCCCGGATATTACTATCATATGCTTCTGCTCCAGACAAAGTTAAACAGTAGCGCATGCTTGCTCACATAAAGTAAAAGTATATCACATAGCACATAATCGCAATCAACGCACATAATTGTCCAAAAACCAAGTGAATAGTATATCACAGCATAAAAGCATTTGAAAAGCATTGAGTATCATTTTCACCCCAAGGTAAAAAATATTAAAAAGTGGGGCTACGAGAAGTCACCTCAAAAGCAAATCACAATACAACACAAACACGAGTAGTACGGCACAAAAGCAACTAGTGTCACAACACGACGGACTCGGCACAACCTATTAATAATAAACTTATCTTAACATATATCCAAAAGTATAACGGTTTCCAAAAGTTAACTATTCCCAAGTATATTCCACTTTCGATTCCAAAATATCTTCGTTAAATCCATTTACTAGTGTTTGGTATCATCGTGGGTAAAGTGGTGACATAACGTTGACTCAAGTGTACACACGAACAAACAAATAACCAAAAAGAACATGACTCACGAAACAATATCCCAATAACGAATACGCCAAGTTGTTGCAATATTCCAAACAAACTCTACTACTAAAATTCACAATAACCAAACAAGAACCAAGTGATAAAAAGGTAAGTCATAAGGATAAGTCGTACACTAATAAATTTCCTCTGACATACTTATCGGGTCCTTATTGGGCTCGTCACCCGATAAGTCCGATAACCATGTGGGTCGGGTATATTAACGTCAACCAATCCGTAACTCGACATTAATTCAATATAACCTCAATATTTCTATACTTGGCGTTCCTCGATATGCGTGCCCTCGAAACATTAAATAACTCGTATATATTTTATTTTTGTTTTGGTTAACCATTTTCTTTTATTAAAAGGCTTAAATGACATATTATATGTCATTTAATATTTCTCAATTAACTCCAAAATATTAAGTAACAAATTAATCGTTATTTAATATTTTAAAGTCATTATTTATTAATAACATTTCTCGTCTTTCACTTTTATCATTTAAGTTTCCAAATTAATTATATAACGAGTTATCTCATATTTTGAGTCACCATTTCGAGTCTATGCTATACTCGGGTCAATAAGTCAACCTCACATATCGCAATTCCAAAATAAAGTCCAATATGCATTTTTGGCTTGTCGAGGCCACAATGAGACCACGGAGTCTCGGCAACACTCGACTTAGCTCAAACATCAAAAGTATATTGATAAGCTCACAAATAAATAATCCCATGTCCAACAATATGGTTATCGGCCCTAAACCTACGGCTTGATAACGAATAAACCGAATCCAACAATCCAAATCCAATGTCCAAAACCCCATATCAACAACAGTAACAATATCCCATCGTTATCACCACGGCTCAAAACCGTGGCAAACCCGATAACCAAATGGATCCTAGGTCCTTCTCGGCTACCATCCACAACAACCACAACTTCAACACAAATCAAAATAACCAAATCCTAATATCTACACTTGGCCACGACAATAACAATATGAAAACAAAAATAAAGATTAATCCACTAGACCAAAACCTCCACTACGCATAACCACGACTCGACAACCACTAAACTCGATTCAACAATGACACAACAAGCCTCGACCGTGAGCTTAAGCTTACGGCTTGACCACGACGCGACCACAAAACCAAACCAAGGTGATACCAAACCGGTTTTTAGTTATTAAAATGTGTTAACCCACGAATTTATTACACAAATTGAATTAAAACCATAATGGTCAACTCGTTATGTACGAGTTAACTCACACCGAGTCACACGAGGGTGTGAATCGATGTAACCTACCTTCAATGACTCGGATCTACTCGGATCTAAACTTTCTTGATGTTAGTGAGGTGTCAAACGTGGCGGTGGTGGTGACTACGAGGTGGTGGTGGAGATTCTCAGCGCATGTGGCGGTTAGATGTGACGAGGGGGTCACAAGGTCGATGTTGGTGGTGGCGGTGTGATGTGGAAGTGGGCGGTGGTGACACTCGGTGGTGGCCAAAATCTTGGCCGGATATGGGAGAGAAGGAGTGGGCGGCTAATGAGTGCAAGTTAGGAAACACAAACCCTAAAATGGGTATTAGTGAGCTTATATAGTGATGTACCCGTTTCGAGTGCAAGTTTTAAATTTATAACACGATCTACCAATGATTCAAAAGAAACACATATGAGCAAGTATACTCGTCCGTGTGTAGTAAGAGATAATATGGTAAGCCGAGGTCGTTCACTAGGATTTGTTTAGTTTTTTTTTTGAATGTGAGTTTTTGAATATAATATCGAGTTTAATTAACGATTCTAATAGCAAAAAAATAATGATGATGTAAATTCAATATATTAAAGCTACACTTGCCTAGACTAGTTTTGCACAATTATCTTGATATGATTATGACAATAGTTCCATTTGATTATGATCAATGAATTAGGTGGTGTTCTAATTCGATTAGTGGGTATACTAATCCTATTGTTTCCAACACTTTCAATCCTCGTCAAGATTTTAAGATGACAAAAACAATATTTAAGATTTGATCAACCAAGACTAACACAACTCATTCACTTGATTCGCTTTCGTTTCACAAGCAATTGACAACCACACTATTTTAGTTTTCCAAGTTTAACCAAGTTAATCATGAAATGGTCAATACATAAGGTAACACCCTCATAAACAAAGGTATACAACTAATTGACTAACAATGTCTTTTTCAACCCATTACACTATTAGCAATTAACCAAACTTGACAACTCTTTGGTGGAGAAAACTCTTAATAGCACAATTCGATCTTAGTATTAGCTTTTCGTTTAACTAGAACCAATGAGTCATAATCAATCAAGAATCATGTCACAAACATCATCTAGGCAAGTTCTTAAGGCACTTAGCCACTCATGGCAAACAAAGAAATAACCACAAGAAATTTATCACTTGAAAACATAATTAAAAAGTCTTACAAAAGTTGTAATGATGATTACGAGAATCAGGAACACTTGTGAGATGATCAACAAAGATTCCTTGAATGATTAAATTGATGATTGATGAATGTAAGCTTATTCTTTTCCTGCGTTTTTCTTCCTTGTTGCCCCTTTGAGTATAAGATTAGTTGTAGTAGTTGTTGATGTGTAGATAATAGATTATAGATTGCATATAGATGTCTTCTCTCATGGCCAAGCATACATATATATAAGATGACTCCCCTTGGTCACCAAGCAAAATACTTGAGCCCAAAGTGTCATAAAAATTCTGCACTTGGAGTAAATGAAGTGTAATGACAACCCATAGAAGAGTTAGTTCATTAAAGATAGTATTAAGTGTGCCTAGCAATTGTATCAACCCAAGGTTCAAAAGTATCAACCTAAGGTTCAGATTCCGGCCCAAGTTTGGAGTAAGGATGGCATGGCATTATTGAACCTTGGGTTGAACTTAAGCCTTAGATGTATTTCTTGAACCTTTGGTTGAAGAAGCAAGCCATAATTCTTTACATATAACTTTTCATTCATTTCATCAATTCTTGATCTTTTCTTGAACTTGGAAATCATTGTAATCTTGATTCTTTATCTTTAACGATCCTTCCAAAGCCTTTATTGTGAGAAGAAACTTACGTTTGTGTAAAAGCTCTTAATTTAACAACTTTTCTTCATCTTTTTAGCCATTTACTTAAACTTTATTGTACCTGAACCTGAATATATCTTTTGTACCCTTTTAAGCATAATATGTTCATAAATACAATCAAATACAATGCATAAACATAGAAATAACGCAACTAAAACATGTATAAAATGAGCGTTATCAAATCCCCCACACTTACACTTTGCTTGCCCCCAAGCAAATCTAGCTTTTAGAAATAAATCCACATGATATAAATTATAATGATTCTAAAAATGGGATGCAAATCCATCAAGCACAAGTACAAGATAAGATCCATCTTTTTAAGCTTATAGGTGAAAAGTCGAGATGTTTGACAATACCTTAATGATTCTCTTGCTTGATAACATGTTAAAACACCTCACGAAAAAGAATTGAAGTATAATTCACTCAACACTCATTTGTTTAGTGGGTGAGTATATAAGAAAATAACACTCATTGCTCAGTCATGATCTAAATATTACCATAAGCATGTACAAGAAAAAAAACTCCACCGATGTGGCGTAAGCACCAAGTGTAAACATCTAAGAGGACTTTTATTTGGGTTTAAGGCTTCAAAGTTTATATAAGAATTATGTGCAACAATCTCATGCAAAACATAATTGCTCGCTAACAACGAATTATTGCATCATCAAATAACAGATGGTCACTAGATCGTACATTGGTTCGCTAACAACGTTACTTGCATAACGGATGGTCACCAAAACACGCAGAAATCTGATGGTCACCATATGTCAATACACTTGATAATTTCCACAAAATCAAATACGTAGGGATAAGACATGGGATATATATATTTATGAAATTGGTTTAAAATAAAAACTTTACAAATAGTCAAAGTCTTCAACTAATTGCTACTAGCTACATCAACCACTTTCCTTTGAACTCGAGAACTATCCTTGATCGATATCTTACTTTTATAGCTCATTGGCTATTCCTGTCACCAAATAATTGCGATGACTTATTTTATTTTTTTCTTTTTCCTTCTCTTCTTTTCTTTCATCATTTTTTTTCATCGATCATAATACCAATAGTTCTTCCATGAGATTATCATGGAGTTCGCAACTTTCTCAATTTCAAGGATTCCTACATAACAACCATCTTTCCTTGTAGCTAGTAACCAACCAAGACTTGACTATGGGTAAGGTTAAGGCTGAAAGTGTAAAATATTTTTATATTTTTCTGGTGTAACAAAATGAAAATGATGGCTCAGAGGGTGTACTAATGGTATCTAGCACTAAAATTGAGTGCTAACAAATGGGTTCATATAAGTGGTTAACTAACCAATGTGGCTAGCTAATATATCATTAGATGTAAAATGGAAGGCCATTTGGTTTAATTCCTAAGGTTGCTTCTTATCACACGAATACACTTATATCACACAAGGTAACCTCACTGCGGTCTGGTAATGATTTGCATGTACAAGTTCCAGAATAAATAAGATCACCGGCACACTCATAGCAAAAAGATCAAGCATAAAAGATGTATGCTATATGAAATAGGCTTAAATCCTCACAATTTAGTGGAATGGGCTATAATTGTGCTAGCAATGTTATCAATCCTAAAAATGGATCGCAATATCAATAAGGACACATCTCGAATTTTCAAAAATTACATGTTCTATTAGTGGATTAATCTAGTTATTCCTAAATGTGCGAAAACAACTAGATTATAGGGGCAAACAAATTAAAAACAAGGCTAAAAAATATAAAAATTTTAAAATCCAGTTTCATTTTCCTATTTCCTCCCCCCACACTTAAGTTTGACATTGTCCTCAATGTAAAGAATGATAGATCATAAAAATAGGGAAATGGAACATAAAAGAAATGATACTGCCTGAGCCTCGGAATCTATATCAGGCTCTAAATCGGATATTGAGATCGAATGATTTCACATCTTCAAGATCAAGCATCCTAACCTGCATCAATTATTAAAAACAAAAACACACAAAATGCAAAATATTTTTGGATTTTATTATTCATATTAGTAAGGCCCCCACACTTATGGTGAAACCATTGGGGCATAAAAGTAAACAAAACAATTTAAAAACACATGGGTTGCCTCCCGAGAAGCGCTAAATTTATTAATGAGTCATCAGCCCGACTCAATCTTTCTTACTTTCGTGGTTTATATTCGGAATTCTTTCCCGACTTCTTTGGAATATACACCACATTGCCTTTTACTATTCCTTTTTCGGTTTTATCAATATCATGTAACTTTGCGGTATTGCAAGTTCTACGGAGAACATCCCAGATGTAACCAGTTTCCGTAGCCCATGGTATTACTTTTTTATAATCAGCTGGAAAAGGTGCCATAAATGGAATAGCGGTGTATTTCTTTTCATCGAGCAGTTCAAGTGGGATTTCTTCACTTGATAATTCATTCAATTGCTCTTCATCATGGTAGAGTTTGATACGATGTCCATTAACAATGAAAGTTCCACCATGCTTGTCATATAATTCGACATATCCGGATGGAAAACCATGTTTTACCACGAATGGACCAAACCATTTGGTTCTGAGCTTAGGAGCTTTGAATTTGTACCTAGAATTGAACAAAAGAACTTTGTCTCCGGCCTTGAATTCTTTACGGATTCTTAGTTTCCTATCATGATAAGCTTTTGTTCGAGCTTTGTACAACTTGGAATTCTCATACGCCTGGAGTCTTAATTCATCGAGTTCATGTAATTGCAAGAATCTTTTTTCTCCAGCGATTTTGAGATCGGGGTTACATTGTCTCAACGCCCAGTAGGCGCGGTGTTCAATTTCAAACGGCAAATGACAAGTTTTTCCATATATGAGTCTATATGGAGTTGTACCGATTGGAGTTTTATATGCCGTTCTAAACGCCCATAGAGCATCATCGAGTTTCCTTGACCAAACAGAAGGATTATCCTTTACTATTTTTCAAGTATTCTTTTCAAAGCTCTATTGGTGTTTTCAACTTGACCACTGGTTTTAGGATGATATGCTGTTGAGAAACGATGGTGGACTCCATATCGCTTCATAGCTTTCTCCATTTGACGATTACAAAAGTGAGTTCCTCTGTCACTTATTAAAGCTTTTGGAATTCCGAATCGAGAGAAAAGCTTTTTCAGAAAATCCACAACTACTCGGGCATCATTTGTGGGTAAAGCCTCTGCTTCTGCCCATTTAGAAACATAATCAATTGCAACGAGGATGTATTCGAATTTATGAGATTTAGGAAAAGGACCCATGAAATCAATTCCCCAAATATCAAATATTTCAGAAACTTGTATGCTCTTTTGTGGCATTTCGTCTCTACGAGAAAGACTACCAGACTTCTGGCATGCATCACAATTTTGCACAAGCGTGTGTGCTTCTTTAAAAATTGTTGGCCAATAAAATCCCGCATCAAAAACTTTTTTCGCGGTTGTGGATGGACCGTAATGTCCTCCAGTTGGGCCGTGATGACATTCATCAAGAATTTTTCGGGTCTCTGAACCATACACGCATCTTCTAATTATCCCATCAGGACACATTTTAAATAGATACGGTTCATCCCAAAAATAGTATTTCAAGTTTGCGAAAAATTTACTACGCTCAGCGTGAGATAGACCTTTTTGTAATATTCCTCCAGCTAAATAATTTGCATAATCTGCAAACCATGGAACTTCTTCTTCATCAATTCCCATAAGGGTTTCATCGGGAAAATTATCATCAATCTCGTCTTCACCGAGTTCCTCTAAATTAGGATTTTCTAATCTAGATAAATGATCTGCTGCAACATTTTCTGCACCTTTCTTATTCTGAATTTCTATGTCAAATTCTTGAAGCAATAAAATCCATCAGATAAGACGTGGTTTGGCATCTTGTTTGGCAAACAGATATTTAAGAGCTGAATGATCGGTGAATACAATTGTCTTTGATAAAACAAGATAAGAACGAAATTTGTCAAATGCAAAAACTACAGCCAAAAGTTCCTTTTCAGTTACTGTGTAGTTTTGTTGGGCACTATTCAAAGTTTTGCTAGCAAAGTAAATAGGATGAAAGTGTTTTCCTTCTCGTTGCCCAAATACTGCCCCAACAGCATAATCGCTTGCATCGCACATAAGTTCAAATGGCAGCGACCAATTTAGTGAAACCATGATCGGTGCATGTGTTAACATATTTTTGAGTGTTTCGAATGCCTTGATGCACTCTTCATTGAAATCAAACACTGAATCTTTTTCGAGAAGCTTCGTCATAGGACGAGATATTTTCAAAAAATCTTTGATGAATCTGCGGTAAAATCCCGCATGTCCCAAGAAACTCCTAACGCCTTTGACATTAGTCGGGGGGGGGGGTGGTAATTTAGCAATAGCATCAATTTTTGCTTTGTCAACTTCAATTCCCTTGATTGATATCTTGTGACCAAGCACAATGCCTTCTGTCACCATAAAATGACATTTTTTCCCATTAAGCACGAGATGAGAAGTTTTGCATCTTTCAAGCATTTTGTCAAGATTGGAAAGGCATGACTCGAATGAGTCTCTAAATACCGAGAAATCGTCCATGAAAAATTCCATGGAGGTTTCAAGCATATCTTGAAAAATAGCAATCATGCATCTTTGAAATGTTGTTGGTGCGTTACAAAGACCAAAAGGCATACGCCTATACGCATATGTACCAAAAGGACATGTAAATGTGGTCTTTTCTTGATCAGATGGATCAATTGGAATTTGGAAATAACCGGAAAATCCATCGAGAAAACAAAAGAATTTGTTCCCCGCAAGTCTTTCCAACATTTGATCCATGAATGGTAAAGGAAAATGATCTTTCCTGGTGGCGTCATTTAATTTGAGATAATCAATGCACACTCGCCAACCAGTTATGGTTCTGGTAGGAACAAGTTCATTACGTTCATTAGTCACGACAGTTGTTCCTCCTTTCTTAGGAACACAGTGAACAGGACTCACCCATGAACTATCCTCAATGGGATAAATAATTCCAGCGTCAAGAAGTTTGATTATTTCTTTCTTAACAACTTCCTTCATATTTGGGTTGAGTCTTCGTTGTCTTTGAACAACGGGTTTCGAATCGTTTTCAATATTTATTTTGTGTTTGCAAAAGTTTGGACTTATTCCACGAATGTCAGAATTTTTCCAGGCGAAAGCTTCTTTATGCTTTTTAAGTGTAGAAACAAGACGTTCTTCATCGGGTTTGAGTGCTGAAGATATGACAACTGGAAGAAGAGAATTTTCTTCCAAAAATGCATATTCCAGATGATCAGGAAGAGGTTTCAAGACTAGATCCATTGGCGGATCTTCAATTGAGGTTTTGATTCTCATATTATCATTGAATTCCAACTCCTCAAAGTTGGTATTTTCTTCTTCAGAAATTTCTTCGGTATCTATCTGCATAAATTCAGCGAATTCTCTGTCGAGATCTTCATCACTGATTTGTCCAGACGTTTTATGAGTCTTAATTCTTTCATCAAGCAATTTGTCGAATGTTTCCTTTGTTATTTCATCGATAACATCAATGCTATAACAAGTATCATCATTTGCATGAGAATATTTCATGGCTTGATTAATCGAAAAAGAGATACTTTCGTCCTCAACCCCAAGGTTGAGTTCTTTATTTTTCACTCGAATGATAGCATCTGCTGTGTTTAGGAAAGGTCTTCCTAGAATCAATGGAACTTTGCTATCTTCCTCCATTTCGAGGATCACAAAATCAACAGGAAAAACGAATTGCCCAACTTGAACAAGCATGTTTTTAGCTACTCCAACAGGATATTGGATAGTATGATTTGCTAAACGTATACTCATTCTTGTGGGTTTCAATGTATCGATTGAAAGCTTCGCATACAATGAGTATGGCATAAGATTGATACTTGCACCGAGATCGGCTAAAGCATCACAAGTGATTGAATTTCCCAGAGTACATGGGATAAGAAAACTTTTAGGATCACCGAGTTTTTTCGGTAGTTTATTTTCAATAATGGCTGAGCAATCCTCATTCAAGAAGGTAGCGGAAATGTTTTCCATTTTACTTTTGTTGCTCACAAGTTCTTTCAAAAATTTCCCATAGTTGGGCATTCCAGCTAGGACATCCACAAGAGGAACGTTTATCCTAACTTCTTTGATTAAGTCAATGAACTTTCCATATTGCTCTTCCATCTTTTCTTTCCTCAAACGTTGAGGATATGGAATTCTCGGTTTATACGCTTTGAGTTGTGGAGTAGGTTTAACAACTGGTGTAGGAATTGGTTCGTTATCTTTTAGTTCTTCTTCTGCTTCATCCTCACTATCATCATGAACGATAGTGGTTGTTTGGGTTGGGTTGGGTGGTGGATCATAAGATAGACCACTACGAGTATATACAACATTTACATGCTCATTCCTTGTTTGAGGTAGACGATAAGTTCCAGATGATGATGGTTTGTGGTTTGTTTGAGTATTGCTTGGCAAGGTACCAGACGGTCTTGCAGCAAGTTGATCAGAAAGTCGACCCAATTTGGTTTCAAGATCTTGGATAGAAGCTTGATGATTCTTTTGACCTTGTTCGACTTTGCTTCTGAGCATAAAGAACTGATTTTTCATGAATTCATTTGTTTGATTTTGAGCATGCACGAATTCACGCATGGTTTTTTAGAATTCAGATTCTTCTTCTTTTGTTTCACGTGATTGTGATGATGAACGGTTATCATCACGAGAAGATGTCTGACGATTGTCTTCACGAGTTTGGGAATTTCGATTATCATCCCTTGATGGACGATCTTGCCAATCTCTAGAATTTCTACCGTAGTAGTTTCTACGATATCCTCCATAAACATAATTGGCTTCCGCTTCGGGACCTCCCATGGGTTTATCATCACACTCGGATGATGAGTGATTTCCGCCACAATGAGTACATCCCTCACGCATTTCTTTGATTTCTTTTTGGATATTTTAGAATTTAGAATCGATTTTAGAGGAGAGATCTTTCATCATATCCATGATTTTAGAATTTTCATTCGTTCCTTCGGCGAATGCAATGGATTTTCGTTGAGGTTTTATTTTTGCATCCTTAGACCAATCGAGCTTAAGAAGTACACGGTCTTCTAGAAAATTATAAGCTTCGTTAGGGGTCTTATAAAGGAAAATTCCTCCGGCATCAAGTATGCCTTGAGTTGTGTCATCGAGACCATGGTAAAAGATTTGAATGATATTACCACGAGACAATCCATGCCCATGACAACTTCGGAGCATGTTTTTCATTCGAAGCCAAGCTTCGACAAGATTTTCTCCTTCCTTTTGAGTAAAGCTACGAATTTCACCTAAGAGACGATCAAACATGGCCGGTGGAAAGAAACGTCCAACAAATGCTCTTCTCATTTGGTCCCAAGTTGTGATCACTCCGGGGCTTAATTCGCTATACCAAATTTTCGCTTCTCCGGTGAGAGACGATGGAAAAAGTTTAAGACGGATTGCATTTGCATCGGTAGTTCCATAACGAAACATGTCACAAATTTCAAGAAAATCGGCGATATGTTTGTGTGGATCGGATTTAACTTGACCATCAAATTGGTTGTCTTTAATCATCGAGAGATGATGACCTTTGATAGTAAAGTTTTCTCCAAGATTAACGGGAACAATGGCGGCTGCGGGTGTAGGAGCTACAACCCTATTAGTATCCCACATAGGTCGATCTTCGGCCATTGGAAATGGTAATTCAAGAAAAAGATTAACGATTGGATGAACTTCGGAAAGGTTTTCAAATGGTGGGTTAATGGTTCTTGGAATTCTTTTATCGGGTGGAATGAATGGAGTTCTCTTTTTGCGAAATAAACTTTCGGGGTTAGAAAATGATGAACTTAATTCTTCGTTAGAAGAACGAGTGGTCATACACGAGAAAAACGAGCCCTATCGAAAAGATAGAAAGAAAAAACTAAATAATTTTTTTTTTCTTTTTATATATATATGAACCGGCGGTTAGAAAATGAACCGGACGGTTTGGAGAAATGAAGGGTTACCAATAGGATGAACCGGACGGTTGGAAAATTGAACCGGCGGTTCGGAAAAATATTTTTTGTTTTCTTTTTAACGAGAGTTGAACCGCCGCGGTCGAGGTTTGGACCGGCGGTTTGGATTTTTTAAATTTTTACCGAGAGCTTGGACCGGACGGTTGGAGAAATGGACCGGCGGTTCGGTCCGTTTTTAGATTTACCGTGAGGTGAACTGCCGCGGTTGGGGGATAAACCGGCGGTTTGCAGAGATTTTTTTTTTCTTTTTTTTTTTTTTTAGAAATTTTTTTTAGAGATCCACGAATACGAGTACAATTTAAACAAGAAAATTATAAACAAAAACTTACAAAAAAAACATGATCAAATCCCCGGCAACGACGCCAAAAACTTAATGTGCCCGTTTCGAGTGCAAGTTTTAAATTTATAACACGATCTACCAATGATTCAAACGAAACACATACGAGCAAGTATACTCGTCCGTGTATAGTAAGAGATAATATGGTAAGACGAGGTCGTTCACTAGGATTTGTTTAGTTTTTTTTTTAATGTAAGTTTTTTAATATAATATCAAGTTTAATTAACGATTCTAATAGCAAGAAAATAATAATGATGTAAATTCAATATATTAAAGCTACACTTGCCTAGACTAGTTTTGCACAATTATCTTGATATGATTATGACAATGGTTCCATTTGATTATGATCAATGAATTAGGTGGTGTTCTAATTCGATTAGTGGGTATACTAATCCTATTATTTCCAACACTTTCAATCCTCGTCAAGATTTTAAGATGACAAAAATAATATTTAAGATTTGATCAACCAAGACTAACACAACTCATTCACTTGATTCGCTTTCGTTTCACAATCAATTGACAACCACACTATTTTAGTTTTCCAAGTTTAACCAAGTTACTCATGAAATGGTCAATACATAAGGTAACACCCTCATAGACAAAGGTTTACTACTAATTGACTAACAATGTCTTTTTCAACCCATTACACTATTAGCAATTAACCAAACTTGACAACTCTTTGGTGGAGAAAACTCTTAATAGCACAATTCGATCTTAGTATTAGCTTTTCGTTTAACTAGAACCAATGAGTCATAATCAATCAAGAATCATGTCACAAACATCATCTAGGCAAGTGCTTAAGGCACTTAGCCACTCATGGCAAACAAAGAAATAACCACAAGAAATTTATCACTTGAAAACATAATTAAAAAGTCTTACAAAAGTTGTAATGATGATTACAAGAATTAGGAACACTTGTGAGATGATCAACAAAGATTCCTTGAATGATTAAATTGATGATTGATGAATGTAAGCTTCTTCTTTTCCTGCGTTTTTCTTCCTTGTCACCCCTTTGAGTATAAGATTAGTTGTAGTAGTTGTTGATGTGTAGATAATAGATTATAGATTGTATATAGATGTCTTCTCTCATGGCCAAGCATACATATATATAAGATGACTCCCCTTAGTCACCAAGCAAAATACTTGAGCCCAAAGTGTCATAAAAATTCTGCACTTGGAGTAAATGAAGTGTAATGACAACCCATATGAAGAGTTAGTTCATTAAAAATAGTCATTAAATGTGCCAGCAATTGTATCAACCCAAGGTTGAAAGTCTCAACCTAATGTTCAGATTCCAGCCCAACTTTTGGAATAAGGATGGCATGGCATTATTGAACCTTGGGTTGAACTTAAGCCTTAGATGTATTTCTTGAACCTTTGGTTGAAGAAGCAAGCCATAATTCTTTACATATAACTTTTCATTCATTTCATCAATTTTTGATCTTTTCTTGAACTTGGAAATCATTGTAATCTTGATTCTTTATCTTTAACGATCCTTCCAAAGCCTTTATTGTGAGAAGAAGCTGTTGGGAATTAAATATTCTGAAGTTTAAGTATCGGGAAATACTCAAAGTGTGTTCTTGCTGCTAGTGCATTTGTTCCTGCTGGTAGTGTTATTATTGCTGCTGGTTGTTCCTGTTGCTAGCGTTAACACATTACTGCTGCTAGTTAAACGTGTTCCTACTGCTAGTATAATCTGTTGCTGCTGGTGAATGGATAAGCTTAGAAAAGTCAAAGATAGAATAAGAAATATCTTTTGTTGTGTCATTAGTGAAGTAAACAAATTGTATACTCTTAAGTGTATGAGTTGTTTCAAATGACTCTTATAAGCTATAGCAAGTAGCTTATAGCTTGACAAGACTTTAAGATATTGTAAAGGTTTTCTTGGACTATAAAAGAAGATCTTAGACTAGATATTAATGTACATTATTTTTTAGAACTCATAACTGTTAAGACATAGAACAAACAAAAGAATATCAAAAGTTGTAAGAACATAAGATTCAAGGTCTTTGTAACCCTAGTGATAGAAAGATCGCTCGTATTATTTTGAATAATATTGAATCATTTTGGTAAAAAGCTTTCATTGTTTATTATCATATAACTAATCATAACCGTTCTATTTCCATAACAAAAATAACCTTCTAAGTGTGATTAAGTAAATTCCGCGTACTTAATCATATTAACTCAATATATCATACACACAAAGTCACAAGGTTTAACCACCTTAACCGTGTGTCGAATCCTAGCAAGTGGTATCAGAGCAAGGCTGATATAGTTGATTTAGAAGCTAAAATAGAAATGGATGTACAAGATGCTCAGGTTTCAAATGTTGCTGCAAAGTTGCCCATGATCAAACAGAATGAGTTTGAGTTATGGAGGATGAGAATTGAGCAATATTTTATGGTTCAAGATTATACTCTTTGGGATATCATTATGTATGGTGATTCTTTTTCACCAAGCTATTCAGATGTTGTCCTAGAAGGAAAAACACTTAGGAAAAGAAATACTGGACCAGTTTCCAATGATGAAAAGATACAGAAGAGAAATGATCAAAAAGCAAGAAATTTGTTGCTTATGACCATTCCTGGTGAGCAGATGCTATCTTTTAACAAGTATCTTGATGCAAAAACTCTTTTTGAAGAGATTTGTACATGGTTTGGTGGTAATGAAACTACCAAAAAGACACAGAAGACATTGCTGAAACAACAATTTGAAAACTTTACTGCTTTTAGCAATGAAACTCTTGATAAGCTGTTCTCAAGGTTGCATAAGCTTGTCAGTCAGTTAGCTGTGTTGAGTGTTGAGATAGAGAAGGAAGATCTCAACATGAAGTTTTTGAGAAGTCTACCTGATGAGTTTCATACTCATGTTATTGTCTGGATGAACAAGCCAGACATTGAAACCATGAAACTCAATGATTTGTACAACAACTTCAAAATTGTTGAACGAAGTCTAAAGAAGTCTGGAAACTATGGTACTAGTTCTGGGAATGCTGCACTCTTATCATTTCCTAGTATTAGTAAGTCTGAAGAGGTAGATGAAGTTGAAAGTGTTTCTAATGCTACTTATGGTGGTCCTTCTACTAGTTCACAAAAGGATGTTGCTGGACTTGGAGATCCAACATTTTATGCCTTTATAACCAGTCAATCTAGTGGTTCTTTTCTAAATCATGAAGACCTTGAGCAGGTAGATGATGATGATTTGGAAGAGATGGATATTAAGTGGCAGGTTGCTTTACTGTTGGGTATGCTTAAAGTGACGATCATTATCGAGTCAATGAGTCTTGTAATATGTCATGTAATAGCTCGTTAGAATCGTAAAAATATAGTCTACTGGATAGTAGAAATGTGCCGTCTAGTTTAGGATGAGTATTTATGTTAATGTTGAATTAGTGAAAAATGTAAAGATGACGCACTTTCCTTCCCTTATGTTATGGGAGACTATAAATTGTGTAAACCTCTCATTTGAGAGGTGTGTGTTGGAAAAGTGTAAGAGAAATTCTCTCTTATTTTATCATTAGATATTTCTCTCTCTAGCTTTCTCTCTCTAGATCTAGTAGGTAATTAGTAGGTAATTAGTGGTAGCTTAATTCATAAAAGTATATAACAACAAGTGGTATCATTCGCCTAGGGGTAATTTAGGTTGTTAGAAGGTTAGATCTAAGAAAAAATTAAGAAATCCGAATTGTTAGACTAGTTACTGTTCATCCGAGTTGTTACTGTTCTTCAGATATATATTCATCGGGTTTATTGTTCATCGAAGTTTCTTCACCTAGTGTAATTGACCGAACTTGTACGTTAATCGAACTACTGATTATTCACCGAGTTAGGTGATATAATCGAATTTCTGGGTTCAATCGAACTATTTGATCGAACTTCGTAACCGAACTTCAGTAACCAAACTTCCGTAACCGAACTTCCGTAACCGAACTTCAGTAACCGAACTTCAGTAACCGAACTTCCGTAACCGAACTTCAGTAATCGAACAAGTGATTAATCGAATTTATCTTTCATAGAACAATTTCCAGTAATCGAACGAGGATAGTCGAACAAGAACTAGTCGAACAAGAGTTGATATACCACAGCAAAGAAATGACCTCAGATCCGTTGTAGATCATCCTTGGTTCATATCAGTCGAACAAAAAGAAACAGAAGGAGAAGAAGAGTAGACAACCACAACAACTCCAAATAATAATCCTAATCCTCAACATCCCCTTTCGACATCATACAACAAATGCACATCAACAATCTAACATCTAATCCCATCTCACGTTTAGATTCAACACAGACTCGAAAAAGAAACCAACAAGATCTCAGCACTGTTCCTTCGTGTTATTCATTGATACACCAAGACTTTTAAAAGTCAAAATACACGAAAGAAAGATCATCATCATCGATCTGTGAAAGGTTCTAACTTTTCTTAATATCCGAAAATTTAAAGAACGTTTTATAACAACATTGTTATATCCATTTCTTTGTTTCGGTTATCTATAAGCAAACAAAAATCCAACAAGAAATAGAAAAACAAAGATCTCAGATTATTTTCGTGGTTAACATAAGTCGATAAGACCTAAAAGATCTATACCACAGAAAATATTATCATCATTGATCAATGTTTATGAAGACAAGCTTCAGTTTTTTTGGAACCATATTAAAGCAAAGATCAAAATGATAAACATTTCATTCTTCCTTTTGGTTCGGTGTTATCGAAAAACAAAGATACAAAGAAACAAATCAACAAACAAACATACCCGTTTGATGTTCGGTTGACTGTGCAAACATACCCGTTTCACACTTTCTTTGTAATCGAAATACAAAGAGGGTGTTTGATGTTCGGTTGAGTGGCTGAAGAGAGAAGAAGCAGTTTAACTGCGTGCGTGTTCAAAGTGGAGTGAGACATTAGGGTTTGTGAGAGGGCTTAAGTGGTTTTTTTTATACTCCAAATTTAGGGTTAACACTTATTGGACTCGTGGGCTCACTTTCAGTTTGGGCCGAATTCGTGGGTTAACACTACTGAATAATATACGGACGCATTTTGTCTTATAAAACAAAGAAATTTAAGTTTTTTTTGTTATCACGTTTCATAAGAATATTCTGAGTTTCTAGTATAAAATCCTCCGAGGTTCAACGATTGAATTCTCTGAGTTTCTAGAGTAAAATCCTCAGAATTTCTTCAAGTTCTCACCGTTGAAAGAATCTAATCTTCTTCAACAACCGTTATTATCCTTTAAAGATCCTACATCCACAAGCTACTTCAAAATTAACCTTTCCTCGTTTCACAAGTTACTTCAACAATTGTTTTTCGACCTTGTTTGTGACTCGTCAACTTTCCGCATTTTTAGTTTGATTCTTCCGATTTCATCACAACAATCAAGGGGGAGAGAAAATGCATCAATCAAGGTCGCAAATTAATGAACAAATGTCACCTTTCTCTAATTTTTTAGACATGCTGACCCAACAAATGGATTCGATGGAGAAGTTAATTGCTGAAAGAGTACTTCACAGAGAAGAGTTTGACAAAAGAGTGAAAGAAAAGAAGTTGCAGATTCAAGAAGAGCAAGCTAATACGGGTAAAGCATTGGAAGCTAATTTGGGTGTTACTGAAAGCAGTGGGATAGAAACAGAAAGCTGTGGGATAGAAACAGAAAGCAGTGGGATAGAATCTGAAAAGCAGGATGATTGCAGCAGTTCTATACAACCTTCTAACCAAATAGTTCCATGCGAAGCACCTTCACAATACTCTGACAATCAAATGGTTCAATACAACAGCACAGATTCCGACATGTACTCAAACGCTGATTATGACGAAGAAGAAGATGCTTTCAGATCCCTTAATGAAATGTTTAGGTTGATTGCTAAAGCATTTGGAAAGTTCACCAACAAATCAAACAACCGTCTTCATTCATCTTCAAACACAATGAATCAGGCAGTTGATAATGATGGCAGAGTGAAGATACTGAACAGGACTTTGGGTAGATTTGGTTCAGACAACACAGGAGTTTTTGGGTCTCAGAGGTTTCAGTCTGGAGGGCAGAGGATTAATTCTTTAGGGTTTAATAGAAATAGCATGGGGACAGATCAGAACAGGAATCAATTGAATGTGAAAGAAAAAAGCTTCATGACAAATGCAGAGTCAGATGATGATATGGAAGATCTTGAGGCAAACGCAGCTGTAATGCTCATGGCAAATATGCAGGAAATGAATATGTCCGAGACAGGCCCAGTCTACGATACTGACGGTCTTTCTCAGGTACCTGATCCACAAAGTTTACTTCATAAGATTGCTTCACCTTCCGCATCTTCATCCTCAAGTGAAAATTCTGTTCAAAATGATTCATCATTCTCATCTTCTTTAGATAATCAAATCTACACTGATATATCATTTGATGATGATAGAACAGTTGTCTCATTTGATGATCTAATAGAAGATGACAATCATAATCAGATTGAACAAAATGAGCATTTGACTAATCAAGATTCGGAGCTTCAGGCCATGGTAATGTCCACCCAATCTCGAATAGAGAAGTGTTATGAACTTAATCAGACCTTAAAAGCCAAAATTGCAGTACTATCTCGGGATAATGAGTGCTATAAACAACAACTTTCTGGATACCAAAAACAAGAAAAACGTGAACAATCTTTTGAAATCGCTTTCCAAAAAGAATATGTCAAAGTTCAAGATTTGCAAAACCAAGTACGTGAATTAACCGATTCTAAGGCTGAGCTTCTCTCTCAAAAAGAAAAGGATCAATTTGAATTCAAAAAACAAATTGATTCCTTAAATTCTGAGCTGTTAAAAACTCAATTTGAGCTTTCAACTTCTCAAAATCAACTTCTTGAGGAAAAGCAAGCCAACAGCAAACGTGTTGATTCATATCTTGCGGATATCGTCACCTTGGAAGCACGAATTAAAGAATTTCAAAAAATTGTGTATAAAAATGGTGAATCCATCACTCAAATCCAACAACTAACGGTAAAACCAAATCCGAAAGGACATGGATTTGCCCTTGGTAGTGATTACCCACGTGGTCTCTCAAAAGCACTCAGTAAAAATCCCAAGATATACAATGCAGAATTATTGTTTGATGACACTTTTGAGCAAGATGATATATATGGTAATGATGAGGAAATTGATGATATTGAACGTCCAAACAAGTTTGAGAGTCGATCCAAAAGAAATCTTTCAATCGGAGATCCTTCAAAAGCAAGAGATTTTTCAAAACAGGATTATGATTACAATGCAAGACCTCACATAAGCAAATCATTTGTGCCACCAAAAGATAAACTAGAACAAACGCTGATACGTACCTCAGAACAAATATATCATCTCTCCCAAAATGATGCACATCTCGACAATTATTTGACAGAGAATGATGTTGATCCACAAATGCCTCCAGCATTTAAAATTGTTAAACATTTTGAGACATTTATGGAAGACATCAAATTTTTAGAAAATGAAATTGAGTTTAATTCTAGAATCACTGTCTCTTCTTTTTTCTCTCCTGTGGAAAAAGAAAAGATAGAAATTCTTCAAAAGAAAATTTTACCTCATGTTAAACACTTGAAGAAATGTGCATCACAATGGGAAGAAGATCTATTTGACGAGGTTCTATCAATGAGGAACATTTTCAAAGCTAAAGACTCCAAAATTCAAAAACAAAAAGTTCAAAAGAAGAATTTGGAAAAAGAAAATGATCGACTCTTGCAAAATGTTCTTAGTCGTGACGTTGTTTCTGTGTTGATGAATGCACTTTATGAATCTGGTAATGAGTATCTTATGAAAAATCATGCTGTTGATAAAGAGATGCTGCAAACAGAAATTGAGAATCTAGTGAAAGAGAATGAGGATCTTCGACAAATCAACAATGATGTGGAAAACAAAGTTTTCAATCTTCAAAAAAGGCTTGATTGGTGTCAAAAGCAAAGTGCTGAATTTGAACTAAAATTTCAAAATCTCATAGGATCTTTATCATTTCAAAACAGTCGTGTTCCTGAAATTAATAAGGAAACAAAGGCTTTCTTAAGAATTAAACTGTTTCATAATGAAAAGGAACTCGATGAAATTCTTCAAAATAGGAATGACACAGTCCGCCTCAACAGAAAATTAGATTCACAAAATCAAGAATTCCAACACATCATTGTTGATCTGAAGAAGAAAATCAAAGTTTTAGAAACAGGCAAAACCAAAGTTCATAAGATTGTACCAAGGATGCAAAAAGTAGACAGCGCACCTAAGAATGCATCATCAAAAATTTATCTCCAAAATCAAAAATTGTCTTCGTCTTTTCAAAACAGTCATGACCCAAAAAGTCATGACTTGAGTGAAATCGATGTTTTACGACATAAAATGTTTGAGTACGAAAAAGAAATCGAGCATTTGAAACTGAGTTACAATAATCTGTTTGATTCAATCACAAGTTCACGAGTTCAGACACAAAACTCAAACATGAAACAAAAAGAGACTGAAGATTTGAAATCTCAATTGTCTGAATTCGCCGATAAAAAGTTTGAAAATGTTCTGCAAAAGATTGAATCAATGAAAATGAAAAAGTTTGAGTCTCTTAACCAATCAAAAGGAAAAGCTCCAATCTCAAATTTTTCATCAACAGAAGTGAGTGTTTCGAAGAATATTTACTCGGGTGAATCTTCAAGACCATTTTCGAAAAAGGTTTCCCAGTTTACAACCTATTCTTTGCAAAAAGGAAGGAAGTTTTCAAAGAAATCAAGTTTTTCTGAAACACTTACTTCTCAAAAGTTTTCAAATCTAAATGTCTCAAAAGAAAAGACTCAAGTTTTTGAAACTCCACACTCTTGTTTTACGCCGGTAAAGCAAGTGTAGAGACCAAAACAATGTTGTTTGAAAACCACAAAAGCTTCAAATGGAAAGAATCGAGTTTTTCAAACTCCATACTCTCATTTTACACCGGTAAAGCAAGTGTGGAGACCAAAGCAAAGTCGTTCAAAACCTTTCAAATATTCAATATCAGAAATGATTTTGCTGCAACATAAGAATGACTCTGCTTTGAACATTCCAAATACCAGAAGGTTTTCATTTATCACAAAAACAAATCTTCAAAGAGAACCCATGAGGTTCAACTCTAGATGGAAATCTTCTTCTTCTAGTTTTAAAACTCCAAGAGAAACACCGGGTTTCTCAAACAATTTTCAAAAGAAAAAGAGTTTTAAATCACCGTTGATTCCACGAGCGTTATTTCAAAATGAAACACCAGTTTTCAGTTCGCATTGGAATTCAACTTCTTTGAAAAGGATTGACACAGCTTACAAATGGATTTCAAAATATGGTAAACCCGTTGGCGCCGTGCTTAAATGGGTTCCCAAGGTTGTTTTCTAATCCTAAAACCAAAATGGCTTCTGAACACATCAGTTCAGGACCTGTGCTTCAAAGAAAGGAAAGTGCTCTTTCAAAATAAAGGTTTTAAATATCTTTCGAGCACTTATCCTAAAAATCTAAATGGCTTGTAAGTATTTCAGCTTACAACCCGCGCTTAACCATTACGGCTTGTGCACACATATCAGTGTACAACCCGCTCTTGTAAAGAAAGGACCCTGAGGTACGCGTCAGTGCCTCAATCCTGAAAAAGGAGCGAAAGCTTCTTACTTATGAGTAGAATTAAAACCAGAATGTTTTTCTAAAGTTTTTCAAACATTCTGCTCATAAGGACAAGTACTCCCTTGTTAAGGGGGAGTATTTAAAACATCTTTGTTCCAAATTCTACAAACGTTCTTGACATTCTTCCACAAACACCTCAAAAAGAGCATATTTTAATCAAAAGTTTATCAAAAACTACATTATTATGCTATTTTTGAGGGGGAGAATGAAAATGTGATTAAAATATGGTGGAAGCAACGATGATATCTCATGAGTATAAGACTCAAGAATTGACCCTCGAATTGACGATAACAATAGTCAGTAGTCGAAAGGACATATCCTGGACGGGTAATAATTTCAAGCCAGTCCAACTGGTGATGTAAGCGTGTCTCGCAATGGATATGTCTGAGTAGAATGTACCAATTTCGAGCGATGATCTTTGAATCTGATCTGGACGGGTAAAAATTTCAAGCCAGTCCAACTGGTGATGTAAGCGTGTCTCGCGATGATCAGGTTCACTGAAAATTAATCAATTCAAATAAAAGTGCCAACTCTTCCCGACATGTGCAGATTTTACTTAAACGAATATGAGCACATGTTAAGGGGGAGTTCTTCTGAAAATAACAAAACTCTCAAAGTGTTAACAAAATGTGTTTTACAATCATAAACACTTTGAGAGATTTTCAAAAGGTTTGGTTTTATGGCATCATTAGGATAGTCATGGAGTTATAAGGTGACTAAGGTTAGGGAAAACCGTCCTATGATCCGCCAAAGCCGGAGGGATCTACCCAAGGACAATACCAATAGTTTAAAACTAGAAAGTCCTAGGTATGATATTAAAAAAGGAGAAAATGAATGAACGGAGAAAGAAGGGGTTGAAGAATTAAAAAGAAAAGCAAAAGAAAAGGGTGAAAAGAAATAGCCCTCCATTTGTTCAACCTTAGGGCAGACACCGGGTTCAATACATAATCTACTGGTTGATCAAGAATCACCGGTATTGAACATCAAAGTCGTCATGGACCCAGTGACGCACTGCACTAAACCTTCTAAGCTACTCAAGTGTCTCTCAAAAGACATTTGTTTCATTCACACGGAGAACCCTTCATAATCTATCGACCTCTCATTACGAGAGTGTTGATATTGAAAAGGAGGCAATCTGCTCCACGCCTCCGATGACCAAACAAATGTGCACTAATTGAGTCTAGAGCCATGATATTCATAAAAAGATCTCTTAGGTACACTTAGTATTACTCTGCTGTTCTACATCATGGGCAGCAGATGTAAAATTAAGAAAGTGTCCTTCGCAGATCTTAGCAATCTGCCAAGAACATTCATGAGAAAAGTCACAATTGTGATTATCAATGATTGAATGGAAATCCTGCCAGAGCAATATCAAACAACTCTAACAGCAGGTCACTTCGGTAACTCCTTGCGGGTTACGCTTAGTGTTTGCTCCAAACGGTCTACAGTCGTGGGGTGATCTCCAGCGACTCACTGAATCGTGGGTGCACCTCGGTGTATCCGTGTTATCCCTTTCGGGGGAATCCGGTTCAGAACGGTCTGGGTTACGATTTGAGAAAGTCTTCACACTATGCTGTTGATGATCTCAAGTCTGAGCCTGTAAGTACCGGTTGGTTCGTGCTGTTGCTGCTGTGGAGCTTGGAGACCTGGAGTTCAGCCACCATCAAGACTCCATCATGCTCATATCCTAAAGAGAAGTTCTCACAAAGACTCAGAAATATCAAAAGTTCAGAATTGTTAAAGAAAAGTCTAAAGTTCAAGCGCTACAACCTTTCTCAAAGTTAAAGATTAAAGAACTGAGAACAAGTTGAAGAACTAAAGTCAAAAGAAATATGAGCATGGTGGAGAAGACATGAAGACACCGGAAGCAAAGATCGTTGGAACACGGCAGATCACTACCATATAATATCACATCACTATCACGAACAAAGATCAAAGATTTTGAAGACGTCAAAGCCAAAAGAAGCAAAGACGACGTCAAGCAACCTTGATGACCAAGACTTAGGGGGAGATTGTTAGGATCATGTTTCATGGAATTACAAGTCTTAGTCAATTCAGGTTATAATATCACAAAGCATGATTGGAACAAAGAATCTAGCAAAGCTGTTACACGAAGACTCAAAGTTCAAGACAACAAGCAACAAAGAAGTTTAATGATCATCCATTTCTATTGATGGACCCATAACCCACATGTCACTGAATGAGATCTCTATGATCACCCCTTAGGGGGAGATTGTTGGAAATGTAAAAGTGATGATCATAAATGTAATCAAAGAAAGATCTCAATGATCGTCCCTTAGGGGGAGATTGTTGGGTATGCTTAAAGTGACGATCATTATCGAGTCAATGAGTCTTGTAATATGTCATGTAATAGCTCGTTAGAATCGTAAAAATATAGTCTACTGGATAGTAGAAATGTGCCGTCTAGTTTAGGATGAGTATTTACGTTAATGTTGAATTAGTGAAAAATGTAAAGACGGCGCACTTCCCTTCCCTTATGTTATGGGAGACTATAAATTGTGTAAACCTCTCATTTGAGAGGTGTGTGTTGGAAAAGTGTAAGAGAAATTCTCTCTTATTTTATCATTAGATATTTCTCTCTCTAGCTTTCTCTCTCTAGATCTAGTAGGTAATTAGTAGGTAATTAGTGGTAGCTTAATTCATAAAAGTATATAACAACATTTACTTAGCATGAGGGCTAAGAAGTTTTGGCAAAGAACTGGGAAGCAAATTACCATAAATGGTAATGAAACTGCTGGGTTTGATAAGAAGAAAGTGGAGTGTTTCAACTGTCATAGGTTAGGACACTTTGCTAAAGAATGTAGAAGCCCAAGGAAGCAGGATAATAGGAACACATGGTATAAGCAAGATAAGAGAAAGGAAGTAATAGTTGAAGAGCCAAAGGCTATGTTGGCTATTGATGGTGTTGGATATGATTGGAGCTCTATGGCTAATGAAGAGGATGCACCACCAAATGCTGCGCTTGTTGCCAATGAGATTGCTCTAATGGCCTTTTCTGATTCAGAGGTAAATTCTATCATAAATTGTACTGAATCATGCTCTAATCTTAAAGCTTATGAAGACCTTAGTAAGAGATTTGATGCTCATCGAGAAGAGCTACTTAATGCTCTTTTTAATTTAGCTAATCAAAAAGAGGTCTAGGTGTTCTAGAAAAACAAGTCTTACATTTTCAAAATAATGAATCTAGTTTTGTTAATGACATTAATATACTTAAAAATGACATAAGGATCAAAGATGAGTGTATTGTTGAGGTGAATGATTCATTAGCTAGACACAAAAAGGAAAAAGGAAATGTTAAGATAACTGTAGATGCTTTAGCTCATGCCTCAGAGGGAGTTAATAAGCTTTTTGAAGCTCAAGTAACCAATAAAGCTAATTCTGGAGTAGGTTATAACACTGTTCCTCCACCATATAGAGGTATTCATTCACCTCCAGGTATTGACCTAGCACACACAGGTTTAGCTGAGTTTCAAGAACCAATCATGGAATATGGTTCTAAGGCTAGCAAGAGCCTTAAGGTAGAAAAGATAAGTAAAAGTTTAGATAAAACTTTACTTTATCAGGACAAGGTGTCCTTTGTTAAGAAAGGAGATGCTATAGTTGTTGAGAATTGTACAACTGATAGTGATGATGATGAAGAACAGGTTATGTCTAAACCTGTCTTGGTTAAGAAAGTAGGAACAAAGGTTCCTAAGATAGTCAATCATAATACTAACAGGCCTAAGAACAATGTTAAACATGTTAGGTAACCAGTTAGATATTGTGAACAATATAGAACTACAAACAAGCCCAGAGGCAACCAAAGGAATTGGAATGGCCTTAAGTCTCACCAACTAGGTGATGACTTTGATTTTTATAACAAAGCTTGTTACACATGTGGTAGTTTTGACCATCTTGCAGCTTTCTGCAACCAATGGGTATCTGGGTATGAAAACAATAGAGTGAACTACAAAAGGCAAACTCCTAAGTCCCACTCTCACTCTAGTTCTAAGAGAACAAACCCCAGAGTAGTCAAAAACAAGTCTGGCTCAAACACAGATCCTGCTATTAGACTAATGGTTCCTGCTGCTAGACAAATTGTTCCTGCTGCTCGACCATTTATGACTATTAACCCAAAATCAACAGCTAAGGGTGCAAAAACAACTTTCAAACATGCATCAACAACTGTTCTAAGGCCCATTCAAACAAAAGCAGTGGTCCAAAAACAAGTTTGGAAACCAAAGGGTAGAACTAAAAAGCTAGCAGTTCCTGCTGCTAAGCAATCAGTTCATTCTGCTGCTAAGGGAAACAGGGCAAATGCTGTTAAGGCCTCAGCATGTTGGATTCTTCAATCCAATGTTGCATCAACTGTTCTCAAAAGATTTCACTTCATTGATGCAAGAGGCAGATCCAAGTCAGTAATGGCTTGGGTCCCCAAAAGAAACTAACACTCTTATTTGTGTGCAGGAACATTCAACTGATAAACAAGGAGATCAAGGATACTCAGATAGTGGATGTTCAAGGCACATGACAGGCAACAAGTCTTATCTCTCAGATTTTTAATCAATAGATGGAGGCTATGTTACCTTTGGAGGAGGTGTTGGTGGCAAAATTTCCGGTAAAGGTACCATTAAAACTGGAAATTTAGATTTTGAAGATGTGTTCTATGTAAAAGAGCTAAATTATAATCTTTTTAGTGTCTCACAAATGTGTGACAAAAAGAACATTGTTCTTTTCTGTGAGACTGAATGTCTTGTACTTTCTCCTGATTTTAAGATGCCTGATGAAAGTCAAGTACTTCTTAGAATTCCTAGAAAGGGCAATATGTACAGTGTAGACATGAAGAACATTGTTCCTAAAAAGAATTTAACTTGCCTTGTTGCAAAGGCCACATTGGATGAATCAATGAAATGGCATAGAAGGCTTGGTCATATTAATTTCAAAACCATAAATAAAATTGTTAAGAATGGTTTGGTAAGAGGTTTACCTCACAAAAGATTTGAAAATGATCAAACATGCATTGCTTGTCTTAAAGGCAAACAACACAAAGCCACTTGTAAGCCCAAGATTTTTAACTCTATCGATCAATCTTTGTTTATGCTTCATATGGACTTATTTGGACCTGTTTCAGTAGTGAGCATAATGCATAAGAGATATTGTCTAGTTATTACTGATGACTATAGCAGATTTACATGGGTTTTCTTTTTAGCTACTAAGGATGAGACATCAAGCATCCTTAAGGATTTCATTACACAGATAGAAAACCAAGTAAGCAAGAAAGTAAAAGTCATTAGATGTGATAATGGGACAGAGTTTAAGAATAGAGTTATGGATGATTTCTGCAAAGAAAAAGGTATTATGAGAGAATTTAGTGTTGCTAGAACACCTCAACAGAATGGTGTTGTTGAGAGGAAGAATAGAACACTAATTGAAGCTGCTAGAACAATGTTAGCTGATTCTAAGCTACCTATAACTTTTTGGGCAGAGGCAGTCAACACTGCTTGCTATGTTCAAAATAGAGTTTTAGTTGTGCAGCCTCACAATAAGACATCATATGAACTTTTTAATGGTAGAACTCCTGCAATAGGATTTCTTAGACCTTTTAGATGTCATGTGACCATTCTCAATACCTTAGACCATTTAGGAAAATTTGATGGTAAAGCAGATGAAGGATTCTTTGTTGGATATTCTCTTAATAGCAAAGCATTTAGAGTTTACAACACAAGAACAGAAATAGTAGAGGAAAACCTACATGTGGAGTTTTTAGAAAACAAATTCAATGTAGAAGGTCAAGGACCAAAATGGCTATTTGATCTAGAGTATCTAATCAATTCAATGAATTATGTGCCTATTGTTGCAGAAACTAATGATTTTGCAGGTTCTTATACAACAAATGAGGCAGAGTTAGAGAAAGATCAAAATGATGTGATAATGCCAATAGGGTCAAGTACAAGTGTGGAATCAACTTCAACAACTGATGAATCTTCTTATGGTAAAACTAAAGAAGGTGTTGAAGATGCAAGAAAAGAAGATGGAACTCAGGAACAACAAAATGTTTCTGCTGGTAGCATTTCTGTTGCTGCTGGTAGTGTATCTGTTTCTGCTGGTAATTCTGCTGCTAGGCTTAATGTTCCTGCTGCTGGGCCAAATACTTCTGATGCAGGCCCGTCACACACAAGAGAAGCAGAATTCCAAGAAGATGAAGTGGATTTGAGTAATCTCCCACCATCTTATCAAGTTCCTACTACACCACACACAAGAATTCACAAAGTCCACTCCCTGGAACATGTGATTGGAGATGTACAATCTGGTGTGAAGACAAGACAACAATTGATGACTTCAGACCAACAAGGGCTTCTTGATGCCCTTTATACTTCAAAACAGCATGAGCTTTCAAACTCTTGCTTGTTTGTATGTTTTCTCTCACAGGATGAACCAAAGAACATTCTTAAGGCCCTAGATGATTCAAGCTGGTTAGAGGCTATGCAAGAAGAGCTTCTTCAGTTCAAGATTCAAAAGGTTTGGGTGCTAGTTGATTTACCTACAGGTGTGAAGGTAATTGGCACTAGATGGGTTTTTAAGAACAAAGGGGATGAAAGGGGAATAGTGATTAAGAATAAGGCTAGATTAGTAGCCCAAGGGTACACACAAGAAGAAGGAATAGACTATGATGAGGTTTATGCTCCTGTAGCAAGGATTGAGGCAATTAGGCTTTTCTTAGCTTATGCTTCATTTTTAGGCTTCACAGTCTACCAAATGGATGTCAAGAGTGCATTTTTATATGGAACAATTGAAGAAGAGGTGTATGTTTCACAACCTCCAGGCTTCATTGACCCACAACATCCAAACAAAGTGTACAGAGTAGTGAAAGCTCTATATGGCCTTCATCAGGCACCAAGAGCTTGGTATGCAACACTAGCTTCCTATTTATTAGAGAATGGATTTCAAAGAGGAAAGATTGATCAGCCACTTTTCATCAAACAGCACAAGAAGGATCTTCTGTTAGTGCAGGTGTATGTGGATGACATTATCTTTGGATCTACAAGGAAAGATATGTGTTTAGAATTTGAGAAGCTTATGAAAGATAAGTTTCAGATGAGTTCCATGGGGGAACTTACATTCTTTTTAGGTTTGCAAGTTAAGCAATCATCTGAAGGCATATTTATTAGTCAAGACAAATATGTTGCAGAGATACTTAGAAAATTTCAATTTGCTGATTCAAAAATAGCAAGCACACCAATGGACTCTAAGAAGCACCTTCTGAAAGATGAAGATGGAGAGAGTGTGGATGTACACACTTACAGATCTATGATAGGCTCTTTGATGTACCTTACACCATCTAGACCTGATATCATGTTCCCTGTTTGTGTTTGTGCAAGATTTCAAGTAACTCCAAAGGTTTCTCATTTAACTGCAGTCAAGAGAATTTTTAGATATCTCAAAGGTTAACCAAGGTTGGGTATATGGTATTCTAGGGAATCTCCTTTTGACTTGGTAGCATATTCGGATAGTGATTATGCTGGTGCTAGCTTGGACAGAAAGTCAACAACTGGAGGATGTCAATTCCTTGGGTGTAGATTTGTCTCATGGCAGTGTAAGAAGCAAACAAGTGTGGCAAATTCAACAACTGAAGCTGAATATATAGCTGCTGCAAGTTGCTCTAGTCAAGTTCTATGGCTTCAAAACCAACTTCTTGATTATGGGTACAATTTCTTAAACACTGTTATTCATATTGATAATAGTAGTACAATTTGTATTATTAAAAATCCAGTGCAACATTCTAAAACAAAACACATTGAAATTAGACATCACTTTATAAGAGACTGCAATGAGAAAAAGTTAATTCAAGTTCTTAAAGTTGCTTCAGAACACAACTTTGCAGATCTGCTAACAAAAGCTTTTGATGTTTCAAGATTTCAGTACTTGGTAGCAAGTATTGGAATGCTTAATCTTTGAATTTTCAATCTGATGTGTTTTTGTAAATAATTTTTTTTATTCTGCTGCTGGCTTTACAAGATACTACTGCTATTACAAAAGTTTGTGCTGCTAGTACAAATTTAAAATGTGTTATTCATACAGTTGGTCTTATGATTATTCTAATGCAAGACAAGTACTTTGTACATTGTTCTTTTGTTTTAGACTAACAATTTCAGGTATGAATATGTGAACACAAAGGAAATTTCAAGTGAAATGGAAGCAACAAAATGCTGATATTGGCTGCTGCCATAATAGGTTTATGATGGACTGAGTTTGGGTATTTAAAACTCCTTAAAACTACTTTCTTGAAACCTAGTTATGATATTTCACATTGAATTGATGACTTAGTTGATCAGATAGTAACTGATGCAACTCACTTTCTATCATTTTATACTTTTAAGTATAATGTGCAAGTCTAAGGACATCTGATAGAAAGAACAGCTAGTAAAAGTGAATCTAACACTTGTGTTAGAGGTGACAATTACTATGAGCTGGAAACCCTGTCAAGAAAGCCTTTTGAATAGGTTTATCTTTACACAGGCAGTTATTTATAACTGAAAACATTGGTTCTCACACAACCAGAGGTTGCTTTAAACCGAAATTTTGATTAAGTGTCTGTTATACACTTAATCCCTTCAAAATGGTTGAAAGCAGTATGGTTTTTCATAATAAAATCAATTACATACTGCTAAGGCAAAAGTTTCTTAAAAGGATTTTCAAAGGATTCACAAAAACCATCCATTGATGGACCATGAATCAAATGTCCCATGAATCACCTCTCATAGGAGTTAACACACCTAGAAGTGATGAGGGCAGTATCTTAAACTCTTAAGGAATTGATGGCTACATGTACAACACTGTCTGATAACAAGTTCTCATTGATAGATCAGATAATGGAGAAAGAAATATTTTGGTACATAGTGAGAGATCTTCCAAACAGGGGAGGATAAAATTTTATTTGCTTCAGGGGAGGAAATAAAAGCCCAAGAAAGGAAGACAAACCCAATGTAAAGGAGGAAAAGACAAGAGCATACAAGATGATGACATGGAGGTTGAAAATGACAAGAACATTCCAAAGGAGAAAGTTCTATCTAGGTCAAACGAAGAAAAGTTTCAATTTCAGTTTACCACGTTTTGTTCATCACTTGCAAAGGCATGCTGATAGATGATTTCACTTGTTGAAACAAGCATCCAAGATACACAACACCATTGCCTCTTATAATTCCTCCATCCAAGGAAATTGCACCATCTTTTAGTCCAAGATTGGAGCAATGTTTTGATATTGTTAAAGTCAAAGAAGAACAAAGCAGATAAGTTCAGAATAGAAGAAAGTTCAGATCAAGGGTCTAACTATGAAGTGTTTGAAAGATCTTCACAAGTCCTCATTTAATTCAGAAAAACATGTTGAAAAGGATTCACATGTTTAGGGGAGGATTGTTGGGAATTAAATATTCTGAAGTTTAAGTATCGGGAAATACTCAAAGTGTGTTCCTGCTGCTAGTGCATTTGTTCCTGCTGGTAGTGTTATTATTGCTGCTGGTTGTTCCTGCTGCTAGCGTTAACACATTGCTGCTGCTGATGCTGCTGCTAGTTAAACGTGTTCCTACTACTAGTATAATCTGTTGCTGCTTGTGAATGGATAAGCTTGGAAAAGTCAAAGATAGAATAAGAAATATCTTTTGTTGTGTCATCAGTGAAGTAAACAAATTGTATACTCTTAAGTGTATGAGTTGTTTCAAATGACTCTTATAAGCTATAGCAAGTAGCTTATAGCTTGACAAGACTTTAACATATTGTAAAGGTCTTCTTGGACTATAAAAGAAGATCTTAGACTAGATATTAATGTACGTTATTTTTTAGAACTCATAACTGTTAAGACATAGAACAAACAAAAGAATATCAAAAGTTGTAAGAACATAAGATTCAAGGTCTTTGTAACCCTAGTGATAGAAAGATCACTCGTATTATTTTGAATAATATTGAATCGTTTTGGTAAAAAGCTTTCATTGTTTATTATCATATAACTAATCATAACCGTTCCATTTCCATAACAAAAATAACATTCTAAGTGTGATTAAGTAAATTCCGCGTACTTAATCATATTAACTCAATATATCATACACACAAAGTCACAAGGTTTAACCACCTTAACCGTGTGTCGAATCCTAGCAGAAACTTACATTTGTGCAAAAGCTCTTAATTTAACAACTTTTCTTCATCTTTTTAGCCATTTACATGAACTTGATTGTACCTGAACCTAAATATATCTTTTGTACCCTTTTAAGCATAATATGTTCATAAATACAACCAAATACAATGCATAAACATAGAAATAATTCAACTAAAACATGTATAAAATGAGAGTTATCATATAGCCCTTAGGACCCTTTGTGAAACCCTAATGTTCCCCAAGGACTAAAACTAAAACTTAAGGCTAGAGGTAGGAAGTGTTATTTTGTCATTCTTTTAGTACAACGCTATCGAGACCAATTTTGGTGCCGAAACATTTTTCCGAGTATTTTTAATTTATGCCGTTAATCTTAAAACTATTTTCCAATAAAATTGAGTATAAATATGTCTAGGTTCGTGTTATCTAGTAAAACACAATGTTTTTCGTATTACTAGGTTTATTTGTGCTGACTCGCGTTGTGTGGTCTAGCTCACAAACACACATAAAAGTGAAAATATAATGTAAATAAACAGATCATTTCGAGCTTAAGGTACCAAGAACGGTTTTTGCTCAACCGTTTAAAATAGATTTCATATTCAAAATAATTTGTTTACAATATTGACAAAAATAGTGCGGAAATATAAGCCCATAAAAGAAATCAAGTGGTCCCAAATCCATCAGAGTCTTCTATGACCATGCCATGCCCTGCCAAAAGCCTCTGCAACTAGTTTATCGCCTTAAACCTGAAAATACATGCTAAAAAGTGTCAACACGAGGTTGGTGAGTTCATAGATTTGTAATAAAACAGTAAAAATATTGAGAGTTCCGTAAGAGTTTTGTGACCATTGTGTCGCTCACAATGTCCTAAAAATTGTGTTTACCTTTAAGTAAATTTTGTGATGTGGACCAAGTGTAGGGTATGCAACCCAAAATAAAATAGTTTATAACGCTAGCTCTAAGTTCATGTAACCGAAGCTATAAGTTGTGTGCATGCTCTAGAAGCATGTTAAATATCAGGGCCCGGCAAGTGTGTAACCAAGAAACTTGTGGTTTCGATATGGTATACGTTCGTTTGCCAATCCGGTCAACCCGAACGGGGACGTTACTCCCAATAGATCTATTTATAACATTCGCGCTTCCCAGCAAGAATTGACGGTTCATGAGTCTGGGCAATTTGGGACATACTAGTGCTTAGGCTAATGATGAGTGTCTAAATACTCATCATTTTTGTCCCATCTGAACTGCCAAAACATTTAAAAACATGCAAATATGCTTCAAAATACCGAAAATATCATTTGATTGTGTTTTTATGTGTTACAAGTGCAAAATGATTAAAAACAGTCAAAAACAAGCTAAGTTTGCATAATTGGCAGTTTTAGTCCCTGAAGTTTCAAAAGTTGTCAAAATAGGTCCCCGGATGTTATAAAATGAAAAATAATCTTTTGTGGTCCTTATACTATTGACTCTTGACACTAACAGTCCCTGGAATAAGTTTTGATTTTTGGCAGGTGTGGTCCCTGGAATTTCAGATTATGCAAGTTTATTCCCTAAACTTTAAAACCAACTTCATAATTAATCCTAAATCCATACTACCTTAAATAAATAAAACCCATTATCCCCTAAACCCATAAACCCATTTCCTATCCTAACTAAACCCGGCCACAAACCAAAAGCCCACAACACTAATCCTATACCCCAGCCCAACATATACCCAAGCCCAAAAACAAATACCCACACCCGTTATTTAGTTAATCCCCTAAGGTTGACCCGGTCAACTTCTTCGTTTTTATTCCTAACCCGCCAAAAGAAATACCAGGATACCACTTCACCACCTCACTGGTTTCACCACCTCACCCCCCAGCTGTTTCACCACCTCATTCCCCCTCCTAACACGTTACCTAACACATCCAAAGGCAATAAATGTATCCTCCCCACTCCCACTAACCATCACAGCTGTGTTTACCACTTGCTACCTTTTTCCCGCCAAAAAGCTAATCAACGAACCAGATGATTTTAATTCAATCAAACGGTGGGGATTTGATGGGAAGTCGACAAGGATGCTTATGGAAGTCGTATTTAAAGAAAAAAAGAAGACAGAGAAGAGGTGTCACTCGTTTTTAGACCAAGTTTCTAGTGTAACTTTTAAAGTTTAATGTCATTTAAATTTCAGTCTTATTGTAACATTTAAATTCAGTCATTGTAATTTTCAGTTTAAATTTAATCCTATCAAACCATGTTCCATTTTCAGTTTATTTGAATATTTACTTTTATTTAATTCTGTGCCTTAAAAATTGTTGTTGTTTAATTTCAAAAGCATTTCATTTCAGTAAAAATAAGTTGAAATAAGTGGTGATAGCTTATTCTTTAACTTATTGTTACTTAATTCTGTGTTAATCTCCAAAGTCAAACAAAGCCAACTTTGGGTCAAAGAAGCAATTCAGGAAGATAAGCTGAGTCAGGAAGAGCTTATTGGGTATTATTTGGCTTATTTAATAAGCCTGGGTTGTTAGTTGTCCCTTGTTTCATTCCTGATTAGCAAAACAGTTGTGAGTTCAATTCCCTTTTTTATAACTATTTCCTGCATAATTTTATTCAGTTAGTATTTTTGCTGTTTGCTTTTTAATTCTTGCTTTTTAGTTGTTAATACACTTAGATAATCTGAGTTTAGGATTTATTGTAGCTTAACTTTGTTGGTTGAAGTGTAAATTGCAAAACCTGTCCTATGAAGGGGTGTTTGGATTTGCTAGTTTAACTGTGTTTTGGTTGTTGTTTGTTGTTGTTTATTGTTTAAACATGTCACATTAAGTTCCTATAGGTCAGTCAAAGTATTAAAACCAGTCCTTAATTAGTAAAAAGTCAAAATCCCACCCTAAGTGACCATAACAGTCCACTGTGGAGGACTGTTATGCCCAAACCTCCACCATTTTGTTTAAAAGTTATCCTAGTAGCTTAATTTAGTTCCATTTTATCACAATACATCATTTTCAGTTCATAGAATCCATCTAAAACTCACCAAAGTCAACATGGTGTGTTCATGAAAAAGTCAAAATCACAGCAGACTCATTGTTGTTGGTGGCTGATCTAGGGCTAAATTAAACATCAATTGGGCATTTTATGATGGGGCTTTTAGGTTTTTTGGATAGCTCATAAGCCTAGCTAAGTTTTTCCCCCATTAGGTTGTCCTTAAATAGCTTATTTCTCAGCTTAATTTGCCCTGCAATCTTGCCTTTTTCTGCATTTTCTGTTTCAAGTTTTCAACAGCCAATGTGCTCATTTGCTTAATCTGTGGGATTGGTTGTTTGAGATCAGTTGTTTTAAGCTTATTATAGTTGTTTAAACTTGTCCTGATCATTTGGTCAGTTTTCCTAGCTTATTAGCTTATTTTGGGCTTATTCACAACTGCTTATTAGCCCAAATCTGCTTTTTATGCTTAGCCAGCTTCCACTTTTATTTTTCTTATCTTTTTAATAATATTTTAGATTTACTCAGAAAATTTCATAATTTTCTGAATAGTTTTGATATTTTTAATCATTTTAATTAGTTTTTAATAGTATTTAAATCATAATAAATAGAAAAATAATCAGAAAAATACAAATCCAATTTTCATAATTTTCTTTTGTCATTTTTAATCTAGGAAAAATATAAAAATATTTTTAGGTCTTAAGAAAATCAAAAAATAGAAATAAAGTGATAGCTTCTATTTAATAGAATTTATCTTTTTAAATTTTAATTAAGTAATTTTCATTTTTATAATTTTCTTAGTTTTTATTTACTTAGTAATATTTTTAGAAAAAGTTTTAGATTTTTCTTTGTCCATTTAGTATTTTTTATAATTTAAATTAGTTTAATTAGTAATTAAATAATAAATAATTAATATTAATTAAATAAAAAGTGTAGAAAAATATAATTTAAGTTTTTTAATAAGTTTTAAGTAATTTTACATTTTTAGGTTATAAATTTTATAAATTTCAGTTTTTGTCCCGTTTTAGATTTCCTGTTGCGCGTTTTAGTTTAATTTTAATCGCGTTACATTTGTTTTGTATATTTAAATTGTTCATTAGTATAAAAAAGCAAAATCAAATATCTGATTCATCAATCACTTTAATCCAAAGCTTTTCACAGTTTTCCATTCATATCTCGTTGGGAAACGACCCAGGTGATCACTTGCCTGGTTCACACTACACACGAGCATCCTGTTCTGAGTCTGCATTTGTTTAAATATAAGTGTTGTTTCGGGACGGATCAAATTTTGGCGCCGCTGCCGGGGAGGTGTGCTGCGACAGTTGTGTAAGTTTTAGCGATTAGTGATTCGAGATCCTTCTATCAGAAGTTCCTATTTCCCAAAAACAATATAAAATACAAAAATATTTTCTTTTCTTTTCTATATATATTATTATTAATATTATCATATAAAAATTAAAAACCCAAAAACATTTTCAGTTTCCTTTAATAAATAACAATAATAAAAAATTACCATCGAAAATCAAGACAAAGTACTACCTAACTGGGGGTACGACCATAATAAGTTCCCAAACCTAAGATTAAAACTTGCCTTTGTGTCGCTTGCGAATTCGGCTCACCTTTGATTGATAAACAAACTCTAACGGAGGTTCTAGGATAGTCTGACATTAAATTGTCGGACTGAAAGAAGCGGGTTTTTAAGGAGCATTAATTGCCCACCTTTGCTTCTCCGCCACTCTGTGCGTTTGTCAGTCAGAGAGCTACCGTACGCTGGTTGATTTAAGGTTTAAGTTCCTTGTGTTGTGCTTTGATCTTGTTGAAAAAAAAAAAAAAAAAAATTTGAAAAAACCAAAAACCCAAAAATATTCATCTTTACCCTCTTACCCTTTTTTGATTCTTTATCCCTTTACCCTCTATCCGTTTGATTCTATCTTCTTAAACCCTCCTTAATATTTAATTCTCATGTCGTCACCAGGCTATCGTTGCTTTCGTTGTAGAGGTCCAGTGGGTGATAATCTTCGTTGTTCCAAGTGTTCGTGTGAGAAGTGTGGAAATGATGCACCAGACGGATCTTGTTATTGGTGTGATTTAGCCCTCGAAAGAGAGCTTGATTCCATCGATAATACTCTTCACGATTATCAAGAACAAGAACCAGAGACCATAACGGAAGTGGTGGAAATTCCTAGCTCTCAGAGCACACCACTTGTCCCACCTCCGGATTCTTTTTGCACTTCTGAAATCAAAAATACGCTTACAAATTTTCAAAACGATTTCAACTCCTGGTGTCAAAACAATTTAAGATCCTGGCAAGAACCGTGCTATCAAAACTGTGATGACACATCATTGCAAAATGTGCCAAATTATCTTTGTGACCATTGTGGAGGTCCACACCTAAGTTTTGATTGTCAAACAGGAAATATGTTTGTCTATGAGCAAGTTCCATGTGATCAAAACTTCGATGATGACCATTATCCACATAATTCACCGAGTCAGTCACAACAAACGTATTGTTGTGAGTACTGTGGAGGTCCACATTATAATTCTGATTGTCAAACGAGGAACCCGCTTGTCTATGAGCACAGTCCTTGTAACAATTTTGATTATTCTTATCATGACCAATCTCCACAGTGCCAAATAACTCAAACTCCTCAGCAAACCCAGCAAGACACTTATCTAGAGCTTCTAGAGTTAGTAAAAAGATCTGAGGAGTTTAATGAAAAAGCATTTCAGAATGCTCCCAGTTTTTCTTGTGTATATTGTGGGGGTCCTCATGATGATTATCAATGTCAACCTTCCGGTTTTGACAAATCCCCACTCCCACAATGTCCCGTCATTAAAAATTCACATGAGAAATCCATGGCAGAATTGTTAGCTGAAGAGCGGGCTGCTAAAATAAATTCCCAAGATGCATTTGAAAAATCTATTAGGGAATCAATTGCAAAAGAAAAAGCAGCCAGATCTAGCTCTCAGTTCTGTTTTATTCCTGATGACAGTGATGATGAAGATACACTTGATATCCTTCAATTCTATAAAGATTCATCAAGTTCATCAGTTGATATCCCAGCAGTTGAGATTCCATCTCAAACAACTGCTATCACACCCGAGGTTCACACTCACTCTCTAAGTATGGGGGATGAGCATCTTGACACAATTCCTGCAAAGGAATCAGACGTATTCATAAAGTCTAGTGTCGAGAACCTTGTCCCAATCCCAAGAGAGTCACAGGGAATTCTCGAGCATTTGTGTGATATCCCTCCTCCTTTTGATTTTTCAAAAGATCATATTGAGATGTTCTCCGATTCCACTAATGATGATACTTTATCATGTGGAGACATCATTTATATGGAGGAATTTCCTTCTGAGCCAGTCAGCTTAGAAGAAGAGAATGATGAAATTGACACTGAAATCAAAGATGAAGCTCTTCGAGCAACATTATTGAATGTCAGTCTTCTCGTTTCTAAAATCGAGGCTTTCAAAGAAAAACCCATTTCATCTCCTATCCCCATAAAGGATAGTGACATATTTTCCGATGATTCTATTCCGGAAAGGGAAGCCTTCTGTTTTGATCAATTGGGAGAGAAAATTAGTGGCAATACCACTTCTCATTCTCATAATTCTCTCCCCGATTATGAATCATTTATATTTGAGGAGTTCGCTGATGAACTCACTCACATCAAATCCGAATATGATTCATTCACCTTTGAGGAGTTCTCCAATGAACTCACTCATATCATATCTCCGCCGGAGTATGATAACTTTTACTTTGATCTTGACAAAGAAAATCTCTGTGTTCCGGAGGGAAATGTTCTCAACACTGAGAATTTGATTGTTATCAAAATCCCATCCCTCCCACCCAGAATATGTCTTGATCATCTGAGCTTAAATGATGAGATTCATGATACTGAAAGCATGAATTCTCCTTCTTATGATGATGAGTTAGTCATGATTTTTATCATGACTTTCTTTCTTTTCTTCACCTACACGGTGACTTCTCCTGTTCTTCACTCCTTAGGGAATGAAGACACTATCTTTGATCCCGGCATTTTCATTTATCATTTATGAGCCGGATCTCTGTGTATATCTCATCGGAGTGGAACTTTCAAGTACTTCAGTGTTTATCCAAACATTTTTAATGAAAGTCCGATGGAGATGGTTTCTTCCACTTACTTCCCCATGAACCAATAAATTCGGGGTCGAGTCAAGCTAGCGACTCGGTGAATAAAAACAGTAGCAAAATATGGGTTTTCACCCATGTCTCACCCAAGTGTGGGGGAGATGCCCCACATGTTGTATATATGTATAGTCTGAAAAGTTAAAAAAAAAAAATAATAAATAAAATAAAATAAAAAAAATGTGTGTATATAAAATAATGGCTATTAATATTTCCCTTTCACGTTCTAAGTGTTGGTTTAACAACCGGTTCTTTGAATATTGAGGGCAATATTCAGTTCTAAGTGTGGGGGGGAATTCTCGCGAATTTGATCAAATGTACCATCTAGTACCCCCATTTTGGCCAAAATTTTAAAATTTTTTCTCACTTAGAACGCAATAAATGGTTATCAGTCCGCCATGTCTAACCCACATAAGGACTGGCTAATCCTGAGCAAACGGCTGCAGGTAAAGATATATCAAATCCGTTTATGGCTTGCAATTTGCCCAAAATTGTATGGTATTCAACTCACCATATCTTTAATTAGTGAAGAGTTGGCTAGCCCGCAAGGTTATGGCTTGTGGTAAAGGCAGTAGAAAAACCATGATTGGTAATCAGCTCACCAAAGATAATAGTTATAATTTATCTAAGAGTTGGCTAGTCCAGAAGCAAACGGCTTCTGGTAAAGACAAATCAAAACCGTTGACAGCTGATGATTTGCTGAAAATCATTTGGTTATCATTGTACCAAAGTATTTCATACTAAAACATTGGCTACTCCAGAAGTAATGGCTTTTGGTAAAGAGACATAAAATCCATTAAATCTTCATAAAAAAATTGCTAGGGACTAGCAATAGTTTAGTGTGGGGGATTGATGAGTGTCTAAATACTCATCATTTTTGTCCCATCTGAACTGCCAAAACATTTAAAAACATGCAAATATGCTTCAAAATACCGAAAATATCATTTTATTGTGTTTTTATGTGTTACAAGTGCAAAATGATTAAAAACAGTCAAAAACGAGCTAAGTTTGCATAATTGGCAGTTTTAGTCCCTGAAGTTTCAAAAGTTGTCAAAATAGGTCCCCGGATGTTATAAAATGAAAAATAATCTTTTGTGGTCCTTATACTATTGACTCTTGACACTAACAGTCCCTGGAATAAGTTTTGATTTTTGGCAGGTGTGGTCCCTGGAATTTCAGATTATGCAAGTTTATTCCCTAAACTTTAAAACCAACTTCATAATTAATCCTAAATCCATACTACCTTAAATAAATAAAACCCATTATCCCCTAAACCCATAAACCCAATTCCTATCCTAACTAAACCCGGCCACAAACCAAAAGCCCACAACACTAATCCTATACCCCAGCCCAACATATACCCAAGCCCAAAAACAAATACCCACACCCGTTATTTAGTTAATCCCCTAAGGTTGACCCGGTCAACTTCTTCGTTTTTATTCCTAACCCGCCAAAAGAAATACCAGGATACCACTTCACCACCTCACTGGTTTCACCACCTCACCCCCCAGCTGTTTCACCACCTCATTCCCCCCCTAACACGTTACCTAACACATCCAAAGGCAATAAATGTATCCTCCCCACTCCCACTAACCATCACAGCTGTGTTTACCACTTGCTACCTTTTTCCCGCCAAAAAGCTAATCAACGAACCAGATGATTTTAATTCAATCAAACGGTGGGGATTTGATGGGAAGTCGACAAGGATGCTTATGGAAGTGGTATTTAAAGAAAAAAAGAAGACAGAGAAGAGGTGTCACTCGTTTTTAGACCAAGTTTCTAGTGTAACTTTTAAAGTTTAATGTCATTTAAATTTCAGTCTTATTGTAACATTTAAATTCAGTCATTGTAATTTTCAGTTTAAATTTAATCCTATCAAACCATGTTCCATTTTCAGTTTATTTGAATATTTACTTTTATTTAATTTTGTGCCTTATAAATTGTTGTTGTTTAATTTCAAAAGCATTTCATTTCAGTAAAAATAAGTTGAAATAAGTGGTGACAGCTTATTCTTTAACTTATTGTTACTTAATTCTGTGTTAATCTCCAAAGTCAAACAAAGTCAACATTGGGTCAAAGAAGCAATTCAGGAAGATAAGCTGAGTCAGGAAGAGCTTATTGGGTATTATTTGGCTTATTTAATAAGCCTGGGTTGTTAGTTGTCCCTTGTTTCATTCCTGATTAGCAAAACAGTTGTGAGTTCAATTCCCTTTTTTATAACTATTTCCTGCATAATTTTATTCAGTTAGTATTTTTGCTGTTTGCTTTTTAATTCTTGCTTTTTAGTTGTTAATACACTTAGATAATCTGAGTTTAGGATTTATTGTAGCTTAACTTTGTTGGTTGAAGTGTAAATTGCAAAACCTGTCCTATGAAGGGGTGTTTGGATTTGCTAGTTTAACTGTGTTTTGGTTGTTGTTTGTTGTTGTTTTTTTGTTTAAACATGTCACATTAAGTTCCTATAGGTCAGTCAAAGTATTAAAACCAATCCTTAATTAGTAAAAAGTCAAAATCCCACCCTAAGTGACCATAACAGTCCACTGTGGAGGACTGTTATGCCCAAACCTCCACCATTTTGTTTAAAAGTTATCCTAGTAGCTTAATTTAGTTCCATTTTATTACAATACATCATTTTCAGTTCATAGAATTCATCTAAAACTCACCAAAGTCAACATGGTGTGTTCATGAAAAAGTCAAAATCACAGCAGACTCATTGCTGTTGGTAGCTGATCTAGGGCTAAATTAAACATTAATTGGGCATTTTATGATGGGGCTTTTAGGTTTTTTGGATAGCTCATAAGCCTAGCTAAGTTTCGCCCCCATTAGGTTGTCCTTAAATAGCTTATTTCTCAGCTTAATTTGCCCTGCAATCTTGCCTTTTTCTGCATTTTCTGTTTCAAGTTTTCAACAGCCAATGTGTCCATTTGCTTAATCTGTGGGATTGGTTGTTTGAGATCAGTTGTTTTAAGCTTATTATAGTTGTTTAAACTTGTCCTGATCATTTGGTCAATTTTCCTAGCTTATTAGCTTATTTTGGGCTTATTCACAACTGCTTATTAGCCCAAATCTGCTTTTTAGGCTTAGCCAGCTTCCACTTTTATTTTTCCTATCTTTTTATTAATATTTTAGATTTACTCAAAAAATTTCATAATTTTTTGAATAGTTTTGATATTTTTAATCATTTTAATTAGTTTTTAATAGTATTTAAATCATAATAAATAGAAAAATAATCATAAAAATACAAATCAAATTTTCATAATTTTCTTTTGTCATTTTTAATCTAGGAAAAATATAAAAATATTTTTAGGTCTTAAGAAAATCAAAAAATAGAAATAAAGTGATAGCTTCTATTTAATAGAATTTATCTTTTTAAATTTTAATTAAGTAATTTTCATTTTTATAATTTTCTTAGTTTTTATTTACTTAGTAATATTTTTAGAAAAAGTTTTAGATTTTTCTTTGTCCATTTAGTATTTTTTATAATTTAAATTAGTTTAATTAGTAATTAAATAATAAATAATTAATATTAATTAAATAAAAAGTGTAGAAAAATATAATTTAAGTTTTTTAATAAGTTTTAAGTAATTTTACATTTTTAGGTTATAAATTTTATAAATTTCAGTTTTTGTCCCGTTTTAGATTTCCTGTTGCGCGTTTTAGTTTAATTTTAATCGCGTTACATTTGTTTTGTATATTTAAATTGTTCATTAGTATAAAAAAGCAAAATCAAATATCTGATTCATCAATCACTTTAATCCAAAGCTTTTCACAGTTTTCCATTCATACCTCGTTGGGAAACGACCCAGGTGATCACTTGCCTGGTTCACACTACACACGAGCATCCTGTTCTGAGTCTGCATTTGTTTAAATATAAGTGTTGTTTCGGGACGGATCAGCTAATCCATGTAATAGTTTGATAACAACAGTGTTGGTCCATAAATAAGTTTTGCATGTTTCTCACCCCGCTTGTAAAACAAGTTTAAATAAAGTGGGGTTGCATATCAGTCAATCACATAATGCCTTCAAATAACCAATTCAAATAATTCAGTCAAACAGTCAGATGTTGAGTAAACAGTTCTCATATTCCAAATAAACAGTCATTTAGTTTAGTTAAAACAAGCATGTATTCTCCCCTAGAAACATTTAAAAACCAGTAGAAGTAGGGGCCATGAACTCACCTTTGTTTGCAGCAACGCAAAAATATCACAATAGTCTTAACTGGCATCAAGAGCAATACACAACGGTATCGAGAGTACATGCACAACGGTGCCGGATAGGCACAACCTAATATATATACATAGTTATCTCAGTATACGTCTCGTAAAGTAAAGAGTTTGGAAAAACAAGCGTCTTAGTTTTCGTAGATTACTCGTATAAAAGCTTGTAAAAAGTTTACTGTTAACGTTTCGTGTGGTGGTAAGACAGCATAGACTCAAGAATACTCACGCCAAAATAGAATGGGTCATCGAGAATGTTGAGAAATGTACAGACAAGAGCTTGAGTTGATAAAGGAATGACAAACGAAGTCAAGGAAAATAGTGACAAAGGAAAATGTCAACAAAATAAGTCAATTAATACGTTTTCGGTGTTTACCCCATAATCCCAACTAGTTCGGAAATAATCAATAAAGTTTTGGAAAGGTAATTTAAGTTTTAAAAGAAAACTTAAATTAGTATATTACATGGTAAATGTTTTCATGTAAATAAAACTACAAGTTTGGATTATTTTCGGGTTTAATAAGAATATAGGTTTTTCGACATCAAAGCATAAGTCTAGAAAGTTTTATAAATTTTGGCATGACGCGTCCATTCATATAATTTCCGCAAGTTGTCGTGACTTCATTAAAACTAAAATTTTCAAATAATGTTTCCTGCAAGTTTAAAATCAACAATTTGTTGTTAGTTTAATAAGTATTAAATTTGAATTTTTGGTTCGATACGAGTCAAATGATTTGCCCAAATTATTCGAGTCACAATCTATTGTATTCTGTCCGTTAAGTATACGTTTAGTCCGTATTCCATTACCAATCCCATGAGTAACCGAAATGTTTCCAATAATTTCGCGTTAGTCAAGTATTTCAATAACCGAAAAGAATTTGATACATGATGTATATTCTTGACGAAAGCACCATTTTATATATACCACACATACTTTCTTTTTATTAGTATGTGGGCTTGAGCCCAACAAGTTCAAAACCAAACGCATCCTAACCAGGTTCACTATTATCGCAACACTAAACGGATAGCAACTAGTACTCGTGAAAAGGGTTGAAATATAGCCTTTTTATTTTAGTTCATTAAAAGTTTGACTTTCGAGATAATGAGAGTATGAAAAATACAAGGTACATACGAACTGAGTCTATACCAATACTCTATGGTGGTTTTGGTGAACACAGTGACTCATAACGTTATCAGAATCACATTCGATTTCAATGAGTTATATATGTTTTCAGGAACTAAAGAGGTCTTTACGAGTCATTTTTAACCTAACAAAACTGGTACTCATTTTTATAACAGATAATACAGTGTTCTCATTCTATGGGTTTTATTCTTTCAGCCGAGAAACTAACGGGCTTAGACACGAACTGATGCAACAAAAATGGATAAAATTAGTTGTCTCTATACCCAAATGAGCAAAACAATTCAATAGAAAAAACTCAGATTAAAACCGTGACTCAACCGGGTCACGTTTCAAGTCCAACCCGAGACTCAAACCGGGTCGACCCGACCCACAAAGCAATTGAAATCAAACAAGCAACCATGGCAAGGAAATAAGTGGCATAGAACCAGGATGATGCCGAGTTGACTCACCCACTGAGTTGACTCAGTGAGTCGACTCGGTTCATTTAACAAACAAACACCACATTTTAAACCATTGTACCACACGAAACAAGTTTTTCAAACATATTAAATCCTCCATTTTTATCCACGAGAACTTATAAAATTTTATACCAATCGGTTCACATCTGGAAACCGAATCAAGATTACAATATAGATAACAATCAGTAGCAATAAATTAAGAAGAGAGCTCAAATTAAAACCTTACAAATTACTAGAGTCGGCTCAACAGGGAGACCAAGAGAATAAAACTCGGATGAAATTGACCAAATCCGAAACCAAACAGGAATCCGCTACCCAACCTTCAAAGCAACCCTTAAGAGATATTGACTGATTGAAAGTGTGTGATGGGCGTGGGTTCCTTGTGGTTCGACAACAATTATAAAGAGAAGAAAGGGGCTTGCTTGACCATGCTTTCTTGATGAAGAATTTGTGTGTGAGCAAAAGGAGCAAAAATCACTATCAATTTTCGATCCCTATAAATCTTCCGCTGGCGTTGACTCTGGGGAGAAGAGGTTGAATTGATTTGTAGGCCTTGGGAAGGAGGAGGTGAAAATGATATATCATAGACCCAGGTCTGAGATACGTTGGAGGGGTGAAAAAGCAACAGTTGATGGTGATGGATCTATGGTGCTATCGAGTAGTATACAGGGAAAAAAGAAAAACAAGAAAAAGAAAGAAGAAGATAAGGGAAGTGTGAGTAGGGTGGCTAAAGTTATTTATTAGGAGGGTTAGGTTTTGTTTTATTATTACCCCGTGTACCTCGTGTCCCATTGAGCTAAAATGTAGTTGTGGTAACCCAGTTTGGCGCTTTCGAGCAACAATGCGGAAAATAATTTTTCGTGAACATTCTTATATATAACAAAATATTATTGACTCCGAAAATAATTATCGGACTTAACCCATAAATAATGTGGTGTCGGTACGCATGTGGTGTCGTATTTTCAGAAAAGTGAGATGACTTCTCGGTTTTCTAAATAAATTGCCAGTAAGTGTCAGGAAGTGATTACTTCACTTTTCTTGATAAAATTGAGTAACTTGGAGGGTTACTGTATGCTATAGTACGTGAGGTAACTTTTCGTAATAGTCAAGTAAGCTCAAAGGTGCTCAAATAAATTGCCAGATAATATTAAATTAACTTTTATTATTAAAATATTGTTTGGAAAATTACGGGTGGTTACAGTCTACCCTCCTTAACGCGAAATCCGTCCCGGATTTCAGTTTATGTTATCCGATAAATTGGTGTCTGGGGAGAGATGTTGGTACTCACACCCGATTTGAGTCTCACCAGGCTGTTTAGGGGCTTCTCTTCGTTTGTGGGAGGGTACCCATGTTGTTTTGCAATTGGTTTTTCCCATTTTGTGAGTTGGTGAGTTACAATAGTTCTGGAAGTAAGTTTAATAGGATGGGAGTACTAGTCATAGCTTTACAACATTTCACGACCTTGTTAGTGTGGGCACCTCAAATTTCTCGGTTCTACTCCCAGTTATGATCTATTCCTTAGTGGCACGAAGTTTTTAACATGTTCTAATTTAGAGTGGTAGAATGGCATGATGACTAGTTTTCAAGGTTTGATCCGGAGTCGTGTGTTTTTCCTTCTCATAGAGTTGGATAAAATCTTGTTCGAAAACTTTATTTGAGTAGGTCTTTATACGAATTTGACCAAAATAACTTTCCAGCTAATACACATTCCTTTGTTAGAGATCAATAGATACGTAGGGTGACACGGTTTCAAAAGATTCAAGCTTTCGTAAAACGGTTCTTAGTCATGGTGTGGATGGGATAATTTTCACAAAAGTTGGCGTTTGACATTCTTCAACAATAGTTTGATAAAGTTTGAGCCGAAAAATTTAATTTTAGAAAGATATCACTACAGATTTCATAAACATAAGTATTCAATTTACTTTAACGGTACCAAGAGGTAGTAATATAAATGCTTTCCAGGTGGGTGGATAGTTCACCGAGTGATTGCAAAATAGTTTACAAAACGGGTTGTACGACAGTTTATAGAACGAGAGCCATTCGTTGTTTACAAAATAGTTGTAAGGTCGAAATTTTGATTTCATAAAGTAGCAGTAAAACATTTGTAGGGTGACTGCAATATGGTCTGTAGAATAATCGAAAACAGTTTGTATGGTATCAGCGGCATGGTTTATTATCTTATGAGAGGGTAGCAAAAATAACTGATATCCCCGAGAGACGAGAGGGGGATTAGATGATTGTCCCAAGGAACGCGGTTCAGGTTATTCCTTAGGGTCTTAAGGTTTCTGTCGGGCGCAGAATCTCTGCCGAATGGGGAGTTTAGCGAGTTCAGAGTACGACTCTGAAGGAGGATGTTGATTGCTACTAGCAATCGGTTGGCTGTCTCAGTAGTGTACTTAGTGTTTAACGCGGAAGGTACAACATTGGTTGAGTGTAGGGTTTGAGGTGGAGGCGACTGCAACAAAAACAAAACAAAGCTGAATCGCAAAATCCAGCGATCCAAATTTCAAACATAGCTCAAAACCAATTCCAAACGTAGCCAAATTCAAATTCAAATTTGCTAGAATCAAATCCGAATGCTCCAATAAGCTCAACTCGGGTTCAAACGGTGCCAATCGGATCTAACCGACCCGATGCAAATTACGGTGAGACGGTGACAAACAGAAATTCCATATCATGGAGAAGTATAGCGGTGCCGGTGTATTACGGTTCATAAGGTGTTGTGATGCCAGTGTGTTGTGTGTAGATGTGGATGTCCATGTTAGGCAGTGATTATGTGCACACACAGAATTTTGAGTCTTTCAAAAATCAAGTAGGAAATCAATCTCGACATAATTCTCGTATAACTACTCTAAAGTATTGCAAAATTTACCTCTGATTCAGACATAGGTGATCAGGCTATGTCGCACTGTCCCTTGTCGAATATAGGTGATCAGTCTATATTCCACCAAGGTTCAATAAATTTTGGAATACTCAGCTTAGTTACATCAATAATATGTCCCTTACTTTTAAAAGTTGTTTAAATAATTAAGGTGAATGTCCACACTCGAGGACGATTGATGAGATTGCGTAGAGAAAAGGCGTGATGCCACGACTAGTATGATGCGTGTGTATAAGTATGTCGAAGATACTCACAATAAATAGCGAAAATAGCTGGATATACTTATCCAATAACAGTGTGCACATCTCATCAATTATATTAGCAATAAAAATCACAAATGAGGCATCAGCTAGGCAGGCAGGCATGTGGCGGTCATAGGGTTAAGTTTTCGTAAAAGCGGTTATAGTCTAGGTTTTAAAAATACCCAGTTCTCTATAACCTTGGCTCTGATGCCAATCTATGACACCCCCAAAATCTGGTTTAGCGGAAGCATACATGTTTGGGTGCTACTAAATTGATATCACAACACAAGGTACCAAGAACGGTTTTTGCTCAACCGTTTAAAATAGATTTCATATTTAAAATGATTTGTTCACAACATTTCCAAAAATGGTGCGGAAATATAAGCATATAAAAGAAATCAAGTGGTCCCAAATCCATCAGAGTCTTCTATGACCATGCCATGCCCTGCCCTGCCAAAAGCCTCCGCAACCAGTTTATCGCCTTAAACCTGAAAATACATGCTAAAAAGTGTCAACACGAGGTTGGTGAGTTCACAGATTTGTAATAAAGCAGTAAAAATACTGTGAGTTCCATAAGAGTTTTTTGAACATTGTGTCGCTCACAATGTCCTGAAAATAGTGTTTACCTTCAAGTAAAATTTGTGATGTGGACCAAGTGTAGGGTATGCAACCCAAAATAAAATAGTTTATTACGCTAGCTCTAAGTTCATGTAACCGAAGCTATAACTTGTGTGCATGCTCTAGAAGCATGTTAAATATCAGGGCCCGGCAAGTGTGTATCTCAGACACTTGTGGTTTCGATATGGTATACGTTTGTTTGCCTATCCGGTCAACCCGAACGGGGACGTTACTCCCAATAGATCTATTTATAACATTCGCGCTTCCCAGCAAGAATTGACGGTTCATGAGTCTGGGCAATTTGGGACATACTAGTGCTTAGGCTAATCCATGTAATAGTTTGATAACAACAGTGTTGGTCCATAAAATAGTTTTGCATGTTTCTCACCCCGCTTGTAAAACAAGTTTAAATAGAGTAGGGTTGCATATCAGTCAATCACATAATGCCTTCAAAAAACCAATTCAAATAATTCAGTCAAATAGTCAGATGTTGAGTAAACAGTTCTCATATTCCAAATAAACAGTCATTTAGTTTAGTTAAAACGAGCATGTATTCTCCCCCAGAAACATTTAAAAACCAGTAGAAGTAGGGGCCATGAACTCACCTTGGTTTGCAACAACGCAAAAATATCACAATAGTCACAACTGGCATCAAGAGCAATACACAACGGTATCGAGAGTACAGGCACAATGGTGCCAGATCGGCACAACCTAATATATATATAGTTATCTCAGTATACGTCTCGTAAAGTAAAGAGTTTTGAAAAGACAAGCGTCTTAGTTTTCGTGGATTACTCGTATCAAAGCTTGTAAAAAGTTTACTTTTAACGTTTCGTGTGGTGGTAAGACAGCATAGACTCAAGAAAACTCACGCCAAAATGGAATGGGACATCGACACTGTCGAGAAATGCACAGACGAGAGCTTGAGTTGATAAAGGAATGACAAACGAAGTCAAGGGAAATAGTGACAAAGGAAAATGTCAACAAAATAAGTCAATTAATACGTTTTCGGTGTTTACCCAATAATCCCAACTAGTTCGGAAATAATCAATAAAGTTTTGGAAAGGTAATTTAAGTTTTAAAAGAAAACTTAAATTCGTATATTACATGGTAAATGTTTTCATGTAAACAAAACTACAAGTTTGGATTATTGTCGAGTTTTATAAGAATAAAGGTTTTTCGACATCAAAGTATAAGTCTAGAAAGTTTTATAAAATTTGGCATGACGCGTCCATTCATATAATTTCCGCAAGTTTTCGTGACTTCAATAAAACTCAAATTTTCAAATAATGTTTCCGGCAAGTTTAAAATCAACAATTCATTGTTAGTTTAATAAGTATTAAATTCGAATTTTTGGATCGATACGAGTCAAATGATTTGCCCAAATTATTCGAGTCACAATCTATTGTATTCTATCCGTTAAGTATACGTTTAGTCCGTATTCTAGTACCAATCCCAGGAGTAACCAAAATGTTTCCAATAATTTCGCGTTAGTCAAGTATTTCAATAACCGAAAAGAATTTGATACATGTTGTATATTCTTGACAAAAGCACCATTTTATTTATACCACACATACTTTCTTTTTATTAGTCTGTGGGCTTGAGCCCAACAAGTTCAAAACCAAACGCACCCTAACCAGGTTCACTATTATCGCAACACTTAACGGATAGCAACTAGTACTCGTGAAAAGGGTTGAAATATAGCCTTTTTATTTTAGTTCATTAAAAGTTTGACTTTCGAGATAATGAGAGTATGAAAAATACAAGGTACATACGAACTGAGTCTAAACCAATACTCTATGGTGGTTTTGGTGAATACAGTGACTCATAACGTTATCACAATCACATTCGATTTCAATGAGTTATATATGTTTTCAGGAACTAAAGAGGTCTTTACGAGTCATTTTTAACCTAACAAAACTGGTACTCATTTTTATAACAGATAATACAGTGTTCTCATTCTATGGGTTTTATTCTTTCAGCCGAGAAACTAACGGGCTTAGACACGAACTGATGCAACAAAAATGGATGAAATTTGTTGTCTTTATACCCAAATGAGCAAAACAATTCAATAGCAAAAATCAGATTCAAACCGTGACTCAACCGGGTCACGTTTCAAGTCCAACCCTTGAATTAAACTGGGTTGTTTCGACCTCTAAAGAAACTGAAATCAAACAAGCAACCATGGTGAGGAAATAAGTAGCATAGGACCAGGACGATACCGAGTTGAATCACCCACTGAGTTGACTCAGTGAGTCAACTCGGTCCATTTAACAAACAAACACCACATTTTAATCCATTGTACCACACGAAACAAGTTTTTCAAACATATTAAATCCACCATTTTTATCCACGAGAACTTATAAAATTTTATACCAATCGGTTCACATCTGGAAACCGAATCAAGATTACAATATATATAACAATCAGTAGCAATGAATTAAGAAGAGAGCTCAAATTAAAACCTTACAAATTAATAGAGTCGGCTCAACAAGGAGACCAAGAGAATAAAACTCGGATGAAATTGACCAAATCCGAAACCAAACAGGAATCCGCTACCCAACCTTCAAAGCAACCCTTAAGAGATATTGACTGATTGAAAGTGTGTGATGGGCGTGGGTTCCTTGTGGTTCGACAACAATTATAAAGAGAAGAAAGGGGCTTGCTTGACCATGCTTTCTTGATGAAGAATTTGTGTGTGAGCAAAAGGAGCAAAAATCACTATCAATTTTCGATCCCTATAAATCTTCCGCTGGCGTTGACTCTGGGGAGAATAGGTTGAATTGATTTGTAGGCCTTGGGAAGGAGGAGGTGAAAATGATATATCATAGACCCAGGTCTGAGATACGTTGGAGGGGTGAAAAAGCAACAGTTGATGGTGATGGATCTATGGTGCTATCGAGTAGTATACAGGGAAAAGAGAAAAATAAGAAAAAGAAAGAAGAAGATAAGGGAAGTGTCAGTGGGGCGGCTAAAGTTATTTATTAGGGGGGTTAGGTTTTGTTTTATTATTACCCCGTGTACCCTGTGTCCCATTGAGCTAAAATGTAATTGCGGTAACCCAGTTTGGCGCTTTCGAGCAACAATGCGGAAAATAAATTTTCGTGAACGTTCTTATATATAACAAAATATTATTGACTCCGAAAATAATTATCGGAATTGACCCATAAATAATGTGGGGTCGGTACGCATGTGGTGTCGTATTTTCAGAAAAGTGAGATGACTTCTCGGTTTTGTAAATAAATTGCAGTAAGTGTTAGGAAGTGATTACTTCACATTTCTTGATAAAATTGAGTAACTTGGAGGGTTACTGTATGCTACAGTACGTGAGATAACTTTTCGTAATAGTCAAGTAAGCTCAAAGGTGCTCAAATAAATTTCCAGATAATATTAAATAAACTTTTATTATTAAAATATTGTTTGAAAAATTACGGGTGGTTTCAATAGTCTACCCCTGTTAATTAGAATTTTGTCCTCAAAATTCAGCTATTACTATGGTGAAACAGGTGTGGATACTTAAGTCTCATCCGATCCTCTCGTTTCCACGTAAACTCAGGTCTACGTTTTGAGTCCCAGCGGACTTTAACTATTGGTATCTTGCTATGCTTCAACTTCTTGATCTCACGCTCTAAAATCTCAACCGGTTTCTCTACAAAGTGTAACTTAGGATATACCTGAATCTCTTACAAGGGTATGTGTAAGGTCTGATCAACAAGACACTTCTTAAGGTTCGACACGTGAAACGTATCATGAATGCCACTCAGCTCTTGTGGTAGTCTTAGTCGATAAGCTACTAGACCGATTCTCTCAGTGATCTCAAAAGGTCCTACATATCTAGGTGCTAACTTGCCCTTTGTTGCAAATCGTACAACGGCTATGAAATATCAAAGTACTGCTGAAAGTCAAAGTACTGCTACTCAAGTCAAAGTACTGCTGTTCGACTAAAGTACTGCTGCTCGTTGAAGGACTGCTATGCAAATAGTTTAAGGACTAATGTGTAATTCTAGAATGTTCGTATTAGATTAGAGTTATAATTAGAATTACTTGTTATTCAAGTTTGTAAACCGACTAGGGTTTTCCTTGTGCCTATAAAAGGATCCCTAGGTTGGCATTAGATATATGCGATTAGAGATATATGATTATTAGAAGTATTAGAGTTTAGAGTTAGTTAGTGAATCTGTGTAAGAAAGCAGGTTCAAAGTTTTTATAATATTCAAAGTCGTTTATTAATTCTTCTTAGCTTTGTTGAAGTAGATTCCGCATACTTAGCAAAGTATATCAGTGTTTCATTATTAATAGTTTTGAATTCATTCAAAGTTGTTAAACCGTAGACAAGCTACAAGTTAGTTTGGTCAGAGTATATCGATCCAACAAGTGGTATCAGAGCTTGTGTGGAGACTCTGATTAAGAAGAAACCCTTAAAACCGATTTATCAACAAACCCTCAACAATGTCGACTGAAGCTGCACCTATCCCATCCATCACCTCACTCAGAATACCTATCATCAAGAAGGGAGAATATGATCTCTGGAGCATGAAGATGAGGCAGTACCTTGCTATTACTGATCATGCTCTATGGGATGTAATTGTCAATGGTAATGTTGTTCTTGATGAACCTCTACAAGTTGAAGGACAACCCAAACCACCTCAACCAACCTTACCAGCAGCTACAAAAAGAAATCAAGATAAGGCTCTCAACATACTGCTGTCTGCTATTCCTGATGGTCACTTACTGAAGTTCCATGATGCTAAGGATGCAAAACAATTATGGGCTGCGATCAAGACAAGATTTGGAGGTAATGATGCTTCAAAGAAGATGCATAGAAACTTATTGAAGCAGCAGTTTGAAACCTTCACTGTTGGTGAAAGAGAAAGTCTTGATGCTGCCTATGACAGATTCCAAAATCTACTTAGTATGCTAGAACTGTATGGAGCAGAGGTATCTGTTGAAGATGCAAATTTGAAGTTCTTAAGGAGTTTGCCATCTGTCTGGCATGTGGTTGCTACTATGATTAGAGGACAACCTGGATTGGAGTCTATGGACTTTGATGATCTCTATAACAATTTGACAGTGTACGAGCAAGAGATGAATGGTCACAGTTCTCAGAAAACTCACAACATAGCTTTTGTGTCTTCTGAAAACAGAAGCAGTACTTCCACTAAAAGTACTGCTTATCCTTCTCAAAGTACTGTTGGTGATTCACAGCATGTACAGCATGTTTGCTCAACCACAACTACTCCCAACCCATCACCAACAAACAACACCAATTCTGATGAAGTTGTATGTTCCTTCTTTGCACAACAAGCCACTTTACCTGTTACCTATCAAGAAGACTTGTTGCAAATTGAAGAAGATGCTTTAGAAGAGATTGACATAAGATGGCAAGTAGCTATGATCACTGCTAGGATCAAGAAGTTCATGAACAAGACAGGAAGGGGAATTGATTTCAAAGCCAAACAAGGTATAACTTTTGACAAATCCAAGATTGAATGTTTCAATTGTCAAAAGCTTGGACACTTTGCAAGGGAATGCAAGTTTGCAAAATATCAGGCAAACAGGATGATTGAACAACCCAAGGTTGAAAGAAAGGAGGTTCCTATTACTGAATCACAACCAAAAGCTTTGGTGGCTCAAGAAAATTTAGCAGAGATTGACTGGAGTGCTGAATTTGATGATGAACCTGTAACCTATTCTATGGTTGCAATGGAAGAGTTTGATTGGGGCACAGCTTTTGATGAGGAACCTGGATATGCTGCTTTGGAATCAAGAGATGGTCTTGGAAGCTTTGACTGGAGCATGGAGGATGAAGATGAACCTGTTCAGATTGCTATGGTAGCCACTTCACCAAGTTCATCCAATGTCTCTGAGGGCAACCCAGAGGAGGAGCTTAAAGATCATATTATTGTTGATAGTGGTTGCTCTGGCAGCATGACAGGGGACAAGGAGATCCTGTCAGATTTTAAGGCATATTATGGAGGAAGAGTTGCATTTGGTAATGATCCTGATGGAGGAAGAATCACTGGCAAAGGAACAATCAAGGCTGGATGTATTGATTTTGAGAATGTTAGATATGTGAAGGAGCTCAAGTTCAATCTTTTGTCAGTATCTCAAATTTGTGACAAGAAGTACCCAATTCTGTTCACTGATACAGAATGTCTCATTCTCTCCCCTGAGTTCAAATTTGTTAATGATCACTTGGTAACATTGAGAATACCAAGAACCAATGATGTATACAGTTTAGACTTAAAGAGTCTCAATTCTGCTGGAAGAGCAACATGTTTAGTAGCAAAGGCATCATTGGAAGAAGCACATCTGTGGCACAGAAGACTAGGTCATGTTAATTTTAAGAACATCAACAAGCTGGTCAAAGGAAATTTAGTTAGAGGTTTACCTTCCAAAACATTCAAGACTGATCATTCATGTTTGGCTTGCAAGAAGGGTAAACAACATAAAGCTTCATGTAAGAAGCTTGGGGAAAGAGATATTAGAGAACCTTTGGAGTTGCTACACATGGATCTGTTTAGACCAGTTTCAGTAGAAAGTTTAAACAAGAAGAAGTACTGCTTGGTTGTGACAGATGATTGTAGCAAATTTAGTTGGGTCTTTTTCTTGGGATTCAAAGATGAAACCTTTGATGCTATCCATGACCTGATAGTAGCCCTTGAAAATCAATTAAGACTCAAAGTAAGAGGTATTAGATGTGACAATGGAACAGAATTCAAGAACAAGCATATGGATGAATTCTGTGCAAAGAAAGGGATCAAGAGAGAGTTTAGTATTGCTAGAACACCACAGCAGAATGGTGTTGTAGAAAGAAAGAACAGGACTTTGATAGAAGCAGCTAGAACAATGCTTGCAGATTCCCAATTACCTATTCTCTTTTGGGCTGAAGCCATAAGTACTGCTTGCTATGTGTTAAATAGAGTTTCAGTAACTAAACCTCAGATGAAGACACCTTATGAGTTACTAATGGGAAAGAAACCAAACATTCGTTATCTAAAACCTTTTGGCTGCTCTCTGACTATTCTAAATACCATTGACTCTCTGGGAAAATTTGATGGTAAGTCAGATGAAGGATATTTATTGGGTTATTGTACAAATAGCAAAGGATTTAGAGTCTATAACAGGAATACTAAAAAGGTACAAGATTGTCTTCATGTTGAATTTTTGGAAGATAAGGAAACTCAGAAAGGTAAAGGTCCTGATTGGATGTTTGATCTTGATCTCAAGTTCACACCATCTATGAATTATGTTCCTGTTAGAGAAGAGAATCAGGCTAATTACAAAGAAGATGATTCACAGTACATTGTTCATGGAGTCAATGTTACACCAGAAGATGTTCCTGACAAAGAACCTGAAGTTACTGTTGAGGAACAAAGTACTGCTCAACCAACTAATACAGTATCTGATGAAGATCAAGCCATACAAGATGAACTTAATAGGATGCTTTTTCAAGAAACTATAGCACAATCCTATAAAGATGAACAAAGGAAGGCTTATGAGGCTGCAAAGAAACAGGGTAAATTTCAAGATACTGCCCACAGTACTTTAGATCAAAATACTGCTGATCCTTTTGACAGTACTTCTGGTGTGTTAGAGCAATCAAATTGGAACAATGCTGATGATTCCAATGTTGATGTTGATGATTTGATTAATGCTAACATTTCTGGATTAGAAGAAGTTGATGATGAGCTTAATCAAGAAGGTATTTTCTCCAATGAAGGCATTGATTTTACTAACTTGGAGTCTGATCTTCCAGTACCACCAACTCCTACATTGAGAGTTCATAAAGCTCATCCTCAAAGTAACATTATTGGATCACCCTCTTCAGGAGTGATTACAAGGAACAAAGTTAAAGGACTTTCTAAGCAACATACTGCTCTACTTAGCTTTGTTTACAAACAAAACAGGATGAATCACAAGGATCAACAAACATGCCTGTTTGCTTGTTTTCTATCTCAAGAAGAACCCAAGAAGGTAGCTCAAGCTTTAGCTGATGAAAGTTGGGTTGAAGCCATGCAAGAGGAGCTTCTACAATTCAAGCTTCAAGAAGTCTGGGTATTGTGTGATTTACCAGATGGCAAAAGAGTCATTGGTACAAGATGGGTTTTCAGAATCAAAAGAGATGAAAGAGGTAATGTTATCAAAAATAAAGCTAGATTGGTTGCACAAGGATATCGCCAAGAAGAAGGAGTGGATTATGATGAAGTGTTTGCTCCTGTTTCAAGGATAGAGGCAATAAGGTTATTTCTTGCCTTTGCATCATACATGGGATTTCCTGTCTACCAAATGGATGTGAAAAGTGCTTTCCTTTATGGCACAATTTCTGAGGAAGTTTATGTTAAACAACCTCCTGGTTTTGAAGATCCTGCACATCCAAACAAAGTCTACAAAGTGATCAAGGCACTGTATGGCCTTCATCAAGCTCCCAGAGCTTGGTATGAGAGACTCTCAAATTTTCTATTACAACATGGTTATAGGAGAGGAGCAATTGATAAGACTTTGTTCATCAAGAGGGATAAGAAAGACATTATGTTAGTCCAAGTATATGTGGATGATATTATATTTGGAGCCACAAAGAAGTCTATGGTGAAAGAATTTGAAGATCTTATGCAGAAGGAGTTTCAAATGAGTTCTATGGGAGAATTAACTTTCTTTTTGGGTCTTTAAGTTAGACAAACAAGAGATGGAATCTTCATTAACCAAGAAAAGTATGTTGCAGACATACTTAAAAGATTTGACCTTCCAAATCTCAGGCCTGCCACCACACCCATTGATAAAAATAAACCCTTAGGCAAGGATGAAGATGGACAAGCTGTGGATGTCAAGCTTTACAGATCTATGATTGGTTGTCTTATGTACTTAACTGCATCAAGACCTGACATCATGTTTGCTGTTTGCTTGTGTGCAAGATTTCAGGTTACACCAAAGGTTTCCCATATGTATGCAGTCAAGAGGATTTTTAGATATCTCAAGCATCAACCAAAGTTAGGATTATGGTATCCTAAGGAGTCACCTTTTCACTTGGAAGCCTTTTCAGATAGTGACTATGCAGGGGATAACTATGATAGAAGATCAACCTCAGGAGGATGTCAATATCTTGGTAGAAGATTAGTCTCCTGGCAATGTAAGAAGCAAACCATTGCTGCAACCTCCTCTACTGAAGCAGAATATGTTGCTGCAGCTAGCTGTTGTGGACAAGTTTTGTGGATGCAAAATCAACTCTTGGATTATGGATTCAACTTCAAAAATACTCCTATCAATATTGATAATGAGAGTACCATCTGCATTGTGAAGAATCCAATTTATCACTCCAAGACCAAGCATATTCAGATTAGGCATCACTTCATTCGGGATTGTTATGAGCACAGGCTTATAAATGTGGTCAAGGTTCACACAGATGATAATGTAGCTGATCTACTCACTAAGGGATTTGATGTTTCAAGATTCAACCACTTAGTTGTGAGCAGTGGGATGATTAACTACTAGGTTACATTTGAGGGGAGGCTTTAGTATTAATTAGTATACTTTCTCTTAGTTCTTAATGAAAGTATTGGTTTTTAGTAATTTAGTTTAGCCTATATGTTGTATTTGAGGGGAGGCAACATAAGCTATTAGTTAGAACTTAAGCATGAACCATTTACAAGTTCTTGGTTTTAGTTTGGAGTATTGATTATGGATAAGAAGATGGAACGTACTGCTTTGTTGCTTAAAGTACTGCTTCAGTAACGTACTGCTTCAACGTACTGCTTACGTGGACGTACTGTTCCAACGGTCAAAAATTTGTGGGGCTACGGTTAATTAATTCCTTACGGCGGAGATAATAAGTTAATCCAAACGGTAACTTTATTATTATGAGTTTGATTTATTTCCATCCTATTTAAAGAAACTCACACCTATTTCCCCGCCTTTTACCGTATTTGAGATCCCTCATTCGCTTTTACACCACAATCTTTTTATCGAAACACAACCTCAAAGCGAATTCTTCTCTACCACTCATCAAGGCTAATCGACTCACTGTCAGCAAACACAATATGATCGCTAACTTGGACAAGACAAGGGATAATGTTGATTTTCATGCGATCATTGATTTTTTTAACTGGGTCTTCCATCAACTACTCTATTTTAGTTGACCCTGATGTTATTGGTCCTTGGATGCAAGAATTTTGGGCTACTGCAACGATTGAAGATGATTCGTTGATTAGGGCTACGGTTGCTGGACGAACTATTCGGATTTCTGAGGCCACGATTAGGGATGTTTTGATGTTTAATGATGAAGGGGGGGCTGTTCGTTTTGAAAAACAAGTGCTTTGGGACACTTTAAGTGATATAGGTTATGAAGGCGATCTGACGAAACTTACTTTTCAAAAGCCATTGTTTTGTTCTCATTGGAAGTACCTCATTCATGTCTTACTTCATTGTTTAAGTCCCAAAAGTACTTCTTTTGATCAATTTGGTCAAAATATTGCATCTGCATTAGTGGGTTTGGCTACCGATCGAAGATTCAATTTTTCAAGACTAATTCTTGATGGTATGCTTACACATATTGCTAATGGTTCGCCATTTTTAATGTATCCAAGGTTTGTTCAGTTATTCTTGAACAATCAACTTGAGGATCTCCCTAAACCTCAAAGTTTTTTACCCACTGTCAAACTTCCATCAAAGGTGTTTACTTTTCTATCTAAACAAAGTGTCAAGTTTTCTGGAACCAACACACCTTTGACTGCTCATATATTGGGAGTTGCACAAGTTGTTAGAGATGCAGAGCAAGAGCAAGAGCAAGAAGCAAATTCTGAATCAGCAAGCCAAGAGTCTCCAGTTTCAAGAGAAGTTAGTATTCCTCAACCTACTGCTTCTCAACATACTGCTTCTCCACATTCTGTTACTAGGGAAGATACTGCTCCTATGGACATTCCTACTCATGAGGAGTCAGACCAAGGTATGAATCCACCACCATCTCCTAATGATTATTCTTCCACAAATATGTCTAAGCACTTTGAAGAAGGAGAGACAGAATTGGATAACTATGCTTTAACAAGGGAGTTAAAGAGGCTGAAAAAGGAGAGTGAGGCTCAAGCTACTAAGATAGTCAAATTAAAGACTAAGTTTCAAAGATTAAAGAGGTATGTTTGGCCACTAGTTCAACACCATAGATTATGGGTAAAGTCTCAGAAGTAGAGTGGTCGGATACCTACGAAGTCTTCTAAGTCAAAGAAGAAAAAGTCAAAGAAGCAATCTTCATTCCAATTGGGGAGGAATTTAGAGAATTTGAATGAAGATGCTGGTTTTGAACAAGATGCTGGATTTATGGATGATACTCAGAGGACACCACCTGAAAATATTCCTCAAGATACTGTTGAGAGGAAGAGTGATGAAACAGAGCAAATAAATTTGGAAGAAGTTGCTGTTGAAGTAAAAAGTGGTGATACTGAGGAAATAATCTTGGAAGGAGCTGAAGCTGAAAGTACTGCTCAACAAGGTACTGAGAGGCAATTTACTATTACACCTAGAACCTTAGATTTTGAAGAAGATATTGGTCCTTCAATTCAAGTTCAAGAGGAAGTTGGCCCTTCTAAACCAGCTCAGGAAGAAGATGTTATAACTCATACTAACAGTGATGATGAAACAATTGCTGACATTATGCTTAATATGTCAAGTCAAAGAGGCATCAGTATTCATGACGTTGAACAACAACATCATACTTCTTCTCAACCTGCACAAGAGATAGATCCAAAAGATAAAGGCAAAGGGATCTTGGTAGAAAAGAAGAAGAAGAAGATGACATTGGCACAATTAAGACAAATTCAGATTGCTAAAAATGAGGAAGCAGCTAGAATATTGCAAGCAGAGATAGATGCTGAAGAATCAAGGAAGATTGTTCCATCAAAAAGGCCAATTAGTAAAGCTAGAGAAAGGAATGATATGATGGCTTATCTGAAAGGTCAAGGATATACAGGTTTAGTTAGATTGACATATACAGAGATGAAGGATCTGTATGATGCTGTTAGAGAGGCTATAGAAAAAGATCTTGCAAGCATTATTTCTTTTGAAGATAAGGAGCTTGAAGATAAAAGAAAGGAAAGAGCTGTTACAAGAAGCTTAAAGAGGAAAAGAACTACTGATGAACAGCCATCAAAGAAGTTCAAGGAAACTGTTGAATTGAGAACAGATACAGTTGATGAGCTCAGGAATTATCTTAGAGTTGTTGACTTTGAAAATCCAAAATTGAAAGAAAATACTGATAAGAAGTCAAAGATATCTACTTTTTCAGTTGTAGAATCTAAAGAAGGAGATTATCTGATCTTTCATAGACAAGATGGAAGTTTTAGAGTGTTCAATTCATTATGGGATATACTACATCTGATTGATAGAGATGATATGCTTCAGTTATATCTCCAAGTGCAAACTTATTTTGAGCATATTCCACCACAAGGAGTAGGTTTGATATTGTTAGGAGATCTCACAACAATCTGGGAGACAGAGGAAACAAAGGACAGTACTTTGTGGGAAGATCAAGACAACTGGGAGATTAACAGATGGAGATTCTTTGAGTCAGTTGGAATACATGTTTTGGAGTTAGAAGATGGCACTATGATTCATATGCTAGCAGAACAGAGATATCCACTCACAAGAGATCTGATGATCAGGATGCTAGAGCATGGAATGGAAGTGGAACAAGAAGATGAAGTAGCATTGATGGTCATAAAATTATTCATCAAGTGGACAACAGAGTCTGAAGATTAATGCATAACTACTGGTATGGTTTAATTATTATATAAATCTTTTGAAAAATAAGTACTTTCTTCAAAGTACTGCTGGTCAGACAGTACTTTCTCAAAGTACTGCTTGCAGCATAAAACTAGTAAAGTCTTTTGATAAAATTAGTAATTTTTGATAAGTGCAAAAACATTTTTGTAAGGTATTCACAATACATGAATCTCTAGTTTGAGGGTTGTATGGATCGAATAAGAGAAGATTTCTAGAGAGAAGTGGGAGCCTTTTTAGTGAGAGAAACACAAGTAATATTAGATTAAGTGAAAAGGTCCAACCCTTCCCTTGTGTGGGAAGGGATATATATACTACTACATATTATGTCCCTAGTGGACTGTGGAGTGAGCTGACAGTGGGGAAAGCCCCGACCCACTCCACAAATATAGATACGACTAATACTAATACTAATAATACTAAGCTAATATAGATAAGCCTACGAGCTATAGAAATGCTAATTAGATGCTCGGGGTGACCGAGCCTTCATCTGAATATTTATATTCCTAACAATCTCCCCCTAAGGGAGGTCACCCCGGAAATAATAATTCGAATTCTAGCATTCTTTCTTCTGAACTTGTCTTTATAGCTCGTAGTCTTTGATTCTTCACACTCTAGTATCTTTGTGCATTCAGCAGTGATGATTTGATGACTGATCGATTGTCTTGGATGATCTTTGTGTATTCTTCGACTTTATCATCCAACATTTGTATTCAAGTCATCTTTCAGCAGTATGTTTCCTTGTGATGTGATAATCTTCGCGCCGACATGCTCACACTGGTTGATGTCATGATCTTCAGCATCAGAGTTAGCAGAAGCCGTGTTGAAGGTCTTTAGGTTGATCATGACTTTGTTGAATAACAGTGATGATGTAGAGTGAACATGTGGTGATGGATTGGCATCTTTTCTGCAACCAGCTACAACAGCAACCAGCTACAGCATTCCTCAGCAACATCCGCCAGAAATTCCTGCATACGACAGTTAGCAATAATTCGACCGGTACTTACAAGTTTGGACTTCGAGATCGTCAACAGCATAGTGTGAAGACTCTCTCTAATCCTTACCAAGACCGTTCCTAATCGAAAACCCACAGAGGGCCTTTTAAGATTTTACCGTAGTAAATCAACGATTAGGTGAGTCGCTGGAGATCACTCCACGACTGTAGACCGGTTGAAACCGCCGCGACCACAAAGCGTAATCCACGAGGAATTACCTAAGTGACCTGCTTTCAGGGGTGCTTGATGTTGACCCTGGCAGGAATTTCCATTCAATCATTGAGAATTACATAAGTAAATTCTCTCATAAATGTTCTGGCAGATTGCTAAGATCTGCGTAGGACTCTTAAGATTACAACTGGTGTCCTTAATGTTGAACACCTAGTGTAGAAATAATTTGTGTCCCTATGAGATCTTATTATGCATCTCGTGGCTCTAGACTCAATTGTGCGTTTTGATTTGGTGATCGGAGGCTGGAGAGGACTGCCACCTTTTCAATATCATCTAACTCGGAGTGAGAGAGATGATAGAAATGTATTGATCTCCGTGACAAGTGAAACAAGAGTCCTTTGAGGGACCTTGAGTGGCTAGGGAGGGTTGTGCAGCGTATCACTGGGTCCATGATACTTTGTCTTCAATGCCAGCAACCAACTAAGTGGTTCTGACAGCATATGTATTGACCCGGTTTCTGCCTAAGTTGTAAGGAGGGCTATTTCTTTTCACCCTTTCTCTTTACAATTCTTTTTCATTCTTCAACCCCTTCAGTGCTTACCGAGACTTCATTACTAGAACCTTGTTGGGTTTGTTCCAGTACTAGCTCCATCTCAGTCGGCACTTTTCCCTTATCCACTTATCTCCTTTTTTTAATCATACCTAAGGACTTCTACACTAACTAGTGGATTGTCCCTGGGTAGATCCCTCCGGCTCTGGCGGGATCGTGGGAACATAAGCCTAACCTAACCATCCTTATAACTCCATGCATTAATTAAAGTGGTCGGTCTTTGGTATTCTTCCACGATTGCCAAACCAAATCCTTGAAAAATCTCTCAAAGTGTTCATGATTCTGAAACACATTTTTGCAAACACTTGAGAGTTTTATATTTTTCAAATGCTCCCCCTCAACATGTGCTCAAATGATTGTTTTATAAATTTGCACATGTCAGGTGAAGCTCGCACTTTTGAATTGATTGATTTTCCAAGAATATGATCATCGCGAGACACGCTTACATCACTAGTAAACTAGCTTGAAATTATTACCCGTCCAGATCATATTAAAGGAAAGTCGCTCGAAATCGGTACATTCTACTTAGACACGTCCTTTGCGAGACACGCTTACATCACCAGATAAACTGGCTTGAAATTATTACCCGTCCAGGACATGTCCTTTCGACTACTGACTTTAGCTATCGTCAATTCATTGGTTAATTCTGAGTCACGGCCACATGAGATGCCAAATCCTTTGTTTTGTTAAAACCATTTGCTCCCCCACAATATGTGCATTGATATAAGAAAGATTTTAGCACATGTGGAGGAGCTTGCGTTTATTACCAAAACATTTTGCTCCCCCTCAATATGTGCCTTGATATACAAAATGGTTTGGCACATACTGGAGAGCATACATTAACTTCCAAATCATCACATTTTATCAGATTCCATATTTAAATCACATTCTCTCCCCCGATCATAAATTTCAAACCTTTTGAGATTTGTGATCCCAATTGATTTAAATATATTTAGAAAAATTTGGGAGAAAATGTGGTCAGGTTTAAATGTATTCTGATTTTGAAGCATACTATGCTCCCTTTGAAACAGCGAGAGAGTGTCACTGCTGATGTTTGCACAAATGTGGCAAGGTGTCGGAAATTTGAACACATATGCTCCCCCTCAATTGATGATCCGTTTCCCATTAACATAGTTGTAGTCATTCAATTGAGCGACGGACATTTGTGAAAATTTAGTTCAATTTACCACCTTGTGTAACATCAAGACTCTCTTGAAGAATCAAACAAGATAGAGAATCTTGATGAAAAGAAGACTTCTCTTCTTATATACGAAGTGATGCACTGACACGTACATCAAGTCGGGAGAACATGGATATAAAGTAATCCATGCCCAGGTGAACATCACCCGGTTGGAGAAACAGCTGTCTTTTTGGCGACATGCTTTCCCCATTGTACAGTGCGGGTTGCAGTATGAAGTAACTGCAAGCCATTAAGACATGTTTTAACTGATTAGTATAACTTCTGCTCGAGCTTCATTTAAGAATCCGTGCCATTGTTGAATGACATTTCTAGATACGTAAATGTTATCGATAAACAGAAGACATGCCTAGGTAGAACTATTTTTGGTATTTTCTGATTTTTCGATTTTTATGGTTTTTATAGGTTTTATATTTTTGTATTTTTCTTTTTGATTTAAGATATATACAACTATGTACAAGGATATAAGAAGACAATCCTTTACTCCTCCTTTTCTTCCTGAAGACACTTGAGGGTTTCTGGAGTCATGCTTTTCATGCCAAGGCGTGGGAGAATAAACTGAAACCTTTCTCTTGGGAGGGCCTTGGTGAATATATCAGCTAACTGAAACTCTGTCCTCACGAAGTATAGTTCCACAATTCCTTTTTCCACCTGTTCCCTGATGAAGTGATGCCTGATGTCGATGTGTTTTGACCTGGAGTGCTGAACATTGTTACAACAGAGAGCAATGGCGCTTTTGTTGTCACAATATAGGGGAATTTGGTTGTATGAGAATCCATAGTCCGAAAGCTGTGATCGCATCCAAAGGATTTGTGCACAACATGCAGACATAGCAATGTACTCAGCTTCAGTAGATGATATGGAAGTACTCATCTGCTTCTTAGAAGACCAACTAACCAACTTTTCCCCTAAAAATTGAGCTCCTCCTGAAGTACTTCGACGAGTGTCTTGACATCCCGCATGATCAGCATCTGCGTATGCCGTTAACTCCATTGCAGTGTCCTTAGGATACCAGAGACCCATATGAACCGTGCCTTGAAGATATCGGAAGATCCTTTTCACTGCTTCAACATGCTTCTTGGTTGGTCTGGATTGATACCGAGCACACATGCACACAGCAAACAGAAGATCTGGTCTGCTAGCCGTGATGTACATCAAAGATCCAATCATGCTTCGATACTGTGTGATATCAACTGGAATCCCTGAAGGATCTTCATCCAGCTTCGTTCTATCAACCATGGGAGTGTCAACAGGTTCACTTGAATGGAATCCAAACTTTTTCAGGATCTCGTTGGCGTATTTGGATTGATTGATGAATATGCCTCCGGGACTTTGAGAAACTTGTAGTCCTAAGAAGAATGACATTTGTCCCATCATGGACATTTGGAACTTGGAATTCATCTCCTTTGAAAAACTATCACATTCACCAGGATCTGTTGAAGCAAAGATGATATCATCTACGTATATCTGAACTAGCAGTAGATGGTTTCTTGATTTCCTGGTGAATAGTGTAGGATCAACAACACCCTTGGAGAATTTGTTTGCTAGGAGGAACTTGGACAATGTATCGTACCATGCCCGTGGCGCCTGTTTTAGCCCATAAAGAGCCTTCTTCAAGCGGTAAACATGAGTAGGGTGTTCAGCATCCACGAATCCTTCAGGTTGACTCACATAAACTTCTTCCTTTAAGTCACCATTCAAGAATGCCGTTTTGACATCCATCTGGTAGACTATCATATTACGACTAGCCGCATTAGCTAGGAAGATTCTTATAGCTTCAATTCTAGCAACCGGAGCAAACGATTCTTCAAAATCAATGCCCTCTTCTTGTCTAAACCCTTTAGCAACTAGCCGTGCCTTGTTCTTTAAGACATCACCATACTCGTCAAGCTTCACTTTGAAGATCCACTTTAAAGCAATGATCATTGCACGCTCCGGAGGAGGCACTAATTCCCATACTTCAAGTCGATCAAATTCATGGATTTCATCCTGCATAGCCTGGAACCAGCAATCTTTAGTCATTGCTTCTTTGGCATCTTTTGGTTCGACTTTAGACAGTACGGAATTGAAGAAGCACCATAGTGCATCAGTGGCTAGTTGATTACGTGTGGATACTGGACGTGAGGGATTGCCTATGATGTTGTCGATTGGATGATCACTGGTCCATTTCCTGAGATGGTCGTGAGGTTGTTGGTTATGAACAGATGTAGCAGTGCTGTGTTCCTCAGGTAAGGATGTGTCTGATGGATGTTCAGGAGCAAATATGTTTTCAAAAGGAACCTCTTCAACAGGAGCAAAAGGATTAACTTCCAAAGAGTTATTATCTGAAGATTCTTGCATTACCGGAGAAGTTTGAGTGTGTGATGACGAAGGCGATTGACTGGCAGCAGGAGCATTGTGACTGACTGATACTGAAGCTGCAGGTCCTTCTGAATCTTGTGGGGCTTGAACCTCATTCATAGGAATTACAGCTGATTCACTCGGGATGGTTCCATTTGTTGGCTCAAAATATTCATCAAACATGGGATCGAATAACTTCTTCAACTCCTCACATGTAGGTGGCGCATAAGAATCTTCAAGCGTGGAATTCTGTACAAGTCCTGAACTAATGGGTCCAGGAGACAAAAGGTGAAGATCGGGTCCAGAACTGATTTGTCCTGAAACAGGTAGCTCACTTAGCTCATCGAACGTAACATGAATGGTTTCCATGATTTTACGGGTTCTTTTATTGTAGATTCGATACCCTTTACTGTCTGGTGCGTATCCAACGAAAATACCTATATCTGCTTTAGCTCTTAACTTTCCCAAGTCTTGACTATCGTTAGTTGGATAGCAGAGTGCACCAAACACACGTAGAAAGGAAAGATCTGGTTTCTTGTTATGAATTAACTCGAAGGGAGTCTTCTCATGAACCGGATGAATTAGGGATCGGTTTTGAGTGTAACATGCTGTTGCAATAGCCTCTGCCCAGAGAAACATCGGGGTCTTTGAAAATATAAGCATAGTTCTTGCAGCCTCCACCAGAGTACGGTTCCTTCGTTCAACCACCCCATTCTGTTGAGGGGTGCGAGGGATACTTTTCTGATGCGTGATGCCAATACTTTCATAGAAATTACGGAGTTGTTGGTTAACAAACTCCGTACCATTATCTGTGCGGATGATTCTGACAGTTTTATCGAGTCTTACTTGCAGCTGTTTTATCAGTTTAATGATAACCTCTGGAGTTTCGTCCTTGGTTCTCAAAAACTTTACCCATGTGAACCGAGAATAGTCATCAACTATCACCAGAACGTACTTCTTTCCATTAATGGTTTGTATTCTCATTGGACCGCACAAGTCCATGTGGAGGGTATGAAGAGCTTCCATGTTGGTGTTGATGGTTTTAGGTTTGTGGGTTTGTTTCTTGCTTTTGCCCAGTTGACATGCAGAGCAGAGATGATCTTTCTCATACTTTAGTCTGGGCATCCCTCTAACAAGATCTTTACGGGAAAGATTATTAATGGTACCGAAGTTCAAATGGTTCAAACGACGATGCCACAGCCATGATTTTGTTTTAGAGGCTTTAGAGAGCAAGCATATAGGAGAGGACTTCAACATTTCTTCAATTGAAATGGTGTATAGATTGGTGCCCCGACTGCCCTTGAGGAGATCTAAACCATCCAATTCTCTGACGAAACATGTATGCTTTCTGAAAGCCACTTCCAGATCTGAATCACAAAATTGACCCACAGAAAACAGATTGTGTCCTAGTCCTTCCACATAATATACCCTTGAGATTACACTGTTACCAAACACATAATCTCCATAACCCATAATAGCACCAAAGTGGTCGTTCCCGAATCTAACTGTCCCGATAAACTTTTTCACGAAGTTCTTGAGCCGTGAGCGATCCCCAGTCATATGTTTTGAGCAGCCTGAGTCCAAATACCACAGGACGATTTGTACGACCTGCATTTGAAACCAGACAACAATGGATAACTGAAAAATGTGGATCCCCACGTACAATTGGGGTCCATTTGGTCAGCACATACATATTCAGAAGCCACAGATTTCACAGATGCTACTGTCTTTGCTGAGGAGACGGAACTAGATGTAGGACAAGACCTAGATGGAAGGCATTGTGATTCTAAAGGCAGGATTCTACCAGTTGGTCTCCATTCCTTATTCTTCACAATTTTATGCATATTCATTTTAGGTAATGATCTCTGTTTTCCTAAATTGAATTTCCTTCCAGTGGGTCTCCATTCCTTAACTTTCACAATTTTATGCTTATTCATTTTAGGTAACGTGCACTGTTTTCCTAAATTGAATTTTCTTCCAGTGGGTCTCCATTGATAGCCTATGCTAGCAAATGTTTTTCCTGTTGCTTTCCAAACCTTTGTGCATGCTTCAGTTATCCTACCATTCTTATCGTGGGATGATGCAGAAGACATCAGGAAAGACACAACACATTCATCATGATTAGCATAAATTAAACAATTGTCGCATGTTTTACAGATAGCATTAGAATTCGAATTAATTACAGTACTTTTGATACTAGAATCAACACGATTCATTCTACTCATTGTAAACTTATTGTTCCTAGGTTGGACTTCTACATTCTTCAAGTGAACATTCTTAGCTGGCGCAGTCATATCCTTTCTTTCATTTCCTCTAGACCTTGACCCGCTAGCTTGTGTGTCACTTTTTACTCCTGTAGAAGTATCGAAGGTAACATTAGTTTGTTTCTCTGTCACATGCCTTCCTGATAATGATGTGTTGGGTTCTGATGTTTTGGGTGGTAGATCAAAGGCTACATGCTTGTTCACAACATTAGATGATGATGCAACAAGTCTATCTCTATGGCCTCTAAACTTAGGAATTGAGCCTATGGCATATTCTAAGTTTTCCTGAATCCTTTTCGTGAGTTTGCATGCATAGACAACTGCTTGATCGAGTGGCTTATCATTCCTATCCTCTTCAACTATCTCACGAAGTGTGTCAAGGCCTTCTCTAAGATGATCGAGATATGTTTGATGGGCAAGGCTGTTGTTTCTTAGCTTAAGTGGAATACGCCCAACATCAACATCATACTTTTTACTATCAGTACCCTTTGGTGCATCACAATTACAAGTGGTGCATGGCATTTTACCTTTCACCCGAGCCTTAAGATTCTCAATTTCATTTGTCAAAGAGGTTATTTGATCATTATGATTGCTTCTTGTAACTTTAATAGAATCATATAACTCCTTGAAATGTTGTTTAACCTTTGAATTTTCTTCTCGATAACACTCATTTTCATAATGTAGCTTATTTATGGTGTTTTGATATTGAAAATTCTGAGAATCTGAAGACGAAGGTTTATTGGTGCCATATACTTCACACTTGTTGGATTTCAATTGGGCAATTTGGGCCCTCAGCAGTCGAATCGTGTTCGTGTGAGCTTGAATTGTTTCATCACGTTTGCTTAATTCAAAATATGTATCAAACTCAGGAACATCCGTGGATGTCTTGACATTTGATATTTTGCATTTTTCTTCTAAGTGTTGATGTTTAAGTTGCAAGTTCAAATAATCAACTTCTAGTTTAGAAAAACGTTTAACCATGTTATCATGGTCGTCATTTTGAATTTTTTCAAGCAATTTCAAATTCTCCCCCTCAAGCTTAACAACACGATTCTGGGTGACATTTAACGCAATAGCATACTCATTAAGTTGACAAGCAGACAATGCAGAATCAGTGACAGTGTAAAATACATCTTGTGCAATACATTTAGCAATCAAGTTGTCGTTAGTAATGAGTATGTTTTTTCTTTCAATCTCTCGACTCTTAAGTTCTATTGCATGTTCATTCACCTCATTTTCCATATCTTTAAATACTACTTTCATTTCATTTATTTCGGCTTTAAGGGCAGTTTGCAACCCTTCAAAGTGTTCTTTAAGTAGTTTAAAGAATGGCATGACCTCAGTTAAGTAACACCTTTTTGTATGTTCAAAACACCTTTCCCCCTCAGTGATGCCGGTTGGTGTGATTCTCTTCTTACATGTTTTATCAAAATCAGCAAACAGTTGCCAAAGCACATATAAGCTAATAAAGGTTTTGCATTCAGTGGGAAGAGACAAAGGCACCAAATTCCTAGGTGTATTGGGAGGATACACCGTTATGGACGCAACTTTTCGAATGAGGGGGGTGTTGGCCTTAAGTTTATCTTCCTTAAGTTTTTCACTATCTTGTTTCCAAAATATCTGTTCAGGTGTTAACTTCTTTTGAGGAGCAAACACAGTCAAACGATTTTCCTCATAATAATCATGGGGTTTGATTATTATTCGTCTGGCTATGCACTCGGGATCCCTCATTTTCTCATTCATTTTTTCTTTCGTTTTATCACTTAACTCATCCTCTTCATCAGTGTAGATATGCTCAGGTTGGTCATGAATAGGCTTAATCATTACATTACCATCATATAGGGCAGGTTGAAGTACTTGCATGTCCCTAAGGATGGTTGACTTTGGTTCACCTATCATGATTTTACTATGCTTATCACTCAGCTTTCTGTGCTTATGAATCATTTGAGCAGTTTGTATGGTTTGATTTTGTGTGTACAACTTATCTTCAAGCTTATTTTTTAACGTCTTGAGTTTAGAGAAATCATTTAAAAGAGTTGTTTCTTTTTGTTTGAATTCTTGCCTAAGTGTTGTTACACACTTTTGTGCTTCCTGTTTTTGTATGACAGACTGTTCTAGCTGACTTTTCAAAGAACTTAACTCTAATTTTAATGTTTCTTCTCGCACTCTAGACTCTTTAATAAGTGTACTCATTTGACCTTCTAATTTCTGCTCACGATCATTAAGCTCAAACTTAGCACGCTGTTCATACATAGCCACTTGTTCTTTATAGATGTTAAGTCTAGTGATCAAGTTATTATCAGGGACAGGCAATTGGTTCTCATGGTACTCACATGCATTATCTACATTACTAGCATTGTCTAAGGCACATACATTACTCATAGCACACACATCATTATTGACAAAGGATTCACCATTTGGTACATCAGGCGAGTTGTTGCTATTCAAATACTGTTCATATGAGACAATATTGCTATTTTCCATATCAACATCACTTGAGTCAGAAACAACCGCCTGATGTACTTCTTCGGGAATCTGATGTCCCTCGACAATATTATATGTGTCATAAATTTTTAGTACCTCAGAAATCACGGATGCATTAGAAGAACCAGCTTGACGAGATGAGGCTAGGGAAGACAAGTTAGCCATGAAGATAGTTTGAGCAGTAGGTTCATCATCCACATCAGAGTCAAATGCATCACAGTCATCTGCCTTGAAGATGTTAGGATCATTAAGTGCCAGATCCTGAACAGGTTTCTCATCCACATCTTCATCAAACGTATTTCCTCCATCTCCTGCCAAGAACAATAACTCTTCCTCATCCAATACAGCACCATTTTCTTGAGCTTGCATTAACAGCATCTTGTCTTTGAAGTAATCTGAATTCTGAGGACGTTTAGGTTGATTGCAGTTTCTAGCAATGTGTCCAAGCCCCCCACAATTATAACACTTGATCTGTTTCCCTTGCCCCTGATTGGCATTCCCTGCTCTGTTCTGCACATAACCTCGACCCATGTTCTCTACCAGCTCTCCCTTGCACATTCTGGACCACAATTTTCCCGTCCTCCACCATTGCTAGATTGCGTGGGTTGGAAGAATTCCTTAACTGATTGTTGGTCTGAGGGAGTGATGCTTGAAACTGTTGAACCAGTAGAGATACTTGATTGGTGAGGTTGTCAATCATTTTGTCGGTCTGAGAGTAGCCTGAGTCAAGTTGTGAACTCATAGCAGGTACTTGTGAGTGAAGTTGGTGATAGCTTGGATAGGATGATGATTGGATTGTTGGTTGTACATTTGTCATGAAAGCCAGTGGGTCATTCATAGTTGAAGGATTCAACTTTTCTCTCAGCACCCGATCATAGGCAGCATGCTTCTCATGTTGTTGCAGGTAAGCATACAGCTGTTCATAGTTAGTCTCCCTTAAACCTTTGTTGAGTTTGACAGCAGTAACAAATCTGTCCCATTTCGGAGTCATGTTGTTCACAAACTTTGAGTTAAGTTGGATGTTGGGCATAGTCATTCTGATCATCCTCATATCATTCACCAACTTATGAAATCTCACATAGTAATCTGTGACATTTTCTCCTGGGTTCATTTTGAAATGCTCGAACTCATCATACAGCTGTGACTCACGATCTTCCTTTGTGAGCTCTGACCCTGCCAACAACATTTTAACGTTGTCCCACACAGCCTTGGCTTCAGTGTTAAAATTGATGAGCTTGTATACATCCTTTGGAAGACCTTGAATAACTATGTTGGAGGCTCTAATATCGGCATCATACCTCTTCTTTTCTTCTTCATTAAGATCATTGTAGTTTCTAGGTCTGTCGATGCCCCAAGTTACAGTACCATCTTCACCAGTTGTAACAACGTCTCTGGTGGTACCCATCTGATAAGGTCCTTCGTCAATTGACTTAAGAATGTTAACACCATTATCTTTTCCCAAGCAGTAAAGTCTAATTCGTTGTGCCCAAGACTCATAATCCGTCCTATCTAGCATAGGTGGACGAGTGTCAGATCCTGCTGCCTGAATATCATCTGATGATGTACTTGATGTGGTAGCCATAGTAACTACGGGATTTTACTGATCTTGTGATTTTAACCGAGAAATTGAATCTTTCGCGGGAATTTCTAAAATCACCAAGACACAAACCGCCTAGACAAACAGCGTAGACACAAACCGCGTATATGCCTAAGAGACAAACCGAGTTCACACAGGAGACACAAACCGCGTGTGCGCCAAAGAGACAAACCGAGTTCACACAGGAGACACAAACCGCGTGTGCGCCAAAGAGACAAACCGAGTTCACACCAAAGACACAAACCGCGTATTCGCCAAATGGACAAACCGAGTTCACACCGGATATACAAACCGCGTATGTGCCAAGAGACAAACCGAGTTCACACCAAAGATACAAACCGCGTATTCGCCAAATAGACAAACCGAGTTCACAATGGAGGTACAAACCGCGTATGTGCCAAGAGACAAACCGAGTTCACAATGAAGATACAAACCGAGTTCACACCAAAGATACAAACCGCGTATGACACAAACCGCGTATGCGCCAAATAGACAAACCGAGTTCACACCGGATATACAAACCGCGTAGACACAAACCGCGTACGTACCGTAGAGACAAACCGCGTTGGCACCAACTTCCAAACCTGTCACTATCAATGCCGTTTGTCCTTTTGCCTAAACTAGTATACAGACAAACCGAGTTCTCGATACTACACAAACCGCATTCAAGAGTCGTCCAAACAACACAAACCGCATTCAAGAACACTTTCACAAAAACCCACGAATTGCTCCAAAATCACCACACTGTTCTTGGATCTGTGAATCCAAACACCAAATACCACTCTAATACAATCCTTAATCTAGAAAGTACAAAGAAAACTAACTTCTAATCACTAAACAAAGTACAAAGATGAGATTTATACTACTTAATAAAACCGAACTAAAACTTAAAAAAAACTACAAATCTAACTAAATCTAACCAAGAAAAACCTAAACAACTACACAAATTCAATATAAAACAGCCTCTAATCACTAAACAAGAACACAAGATGAAGTTTAAGCTACAAAACAAACCGAATCCAAGAGAAACTTAAAACCACAATTCGAACCAACAAAAAACCTCAAGAACTACACCAATTCGTGAATACCAACTCTCATGGACCTAACCATGGCTCTTGATACCAATTGTAAGGTATTCACAATACATGAATCTCTAGTTTGAGGGTTGTATGGATCGAATAAGAGAAGATTTCTAGAGAGAAGTGGGAGCCTTTTTAGTGAGAGAAACACAAGTAATATTAGATTAAGTGAAAAGGTCCAACCCTTCCCTTGTGTGGGAAGGGATATATATACTACTACATATTATGTCCCTAGTGGACTGTGGAGTGAGCTGACAGTGGGGAAAGCCCCGACCCACTCCACAAATATAGATACGACTAATACTAATACTAATAATACTAAGCTAATATAGATAAGCCTACGAGCTATAGAAATGCTAATTAGATGCTCGGGGTGACCGAGCCTTCATCTGAATATTTATATTCCTAACAATTTTGAAGCACAAAGATTAAACAGCAACAAATGGTTTTGAAAGCAACAGCATGGTGTTAGTACTTGTACTACACAACAAATGGTAATCAACTCACCATGTTTAATAAACAAGAAAGAGTTTGACTCATCATGAGGGTACGGCTCTGATGTGATTATCAAATCCGTTTTTAGTTGGCAATTTACTAAAAATTGTATGGTTTTCAACTCACCATATCTATATTAGTGAAGAGTTGGCTAGCCCACAAGATAATGGCTTTGTGGTAAAGGCTGTGGAAAACCATTATATGGTAATTAGTTCACCATGGTAGTGATTGTACTAAAAGAACTAGCTAGTCCAAAAGCAAACGGCTATTTGGTAAAGACTACTCAAATCCGTTGATAGCTGATGATTTGCTAAAAATCATATGGTTATCAATGTAACATGGTTTTTCCTAAATCTAAACATTGGCTACTCCAGAGTTAATGGCTTTGGTAAAGAGACATCAAAATCCATTAAGTTTTCAATGATTCACCTCTCACAGGAGTTAACACACCTGGAAGTGATGAGAATAGTATAAAACTTTTAAGATCTGATGTACATATTGCCAATATGATGCTGTGTTGCTGAAAAGATATGATGCTGAAAAGAGTTGTTGCTGATGAAGATTGAAGATACTGATTGCATTGATGATGACAAAACAACAACGAGACAGATTTCAAAGAAACAACCTTTCCTTTAAGATAAAGTGTTGAAGTTAAAGACATACAAAGGAACTTGAAATCAAGCAAGTAGAATTCAAGTTAGGGGAGGATTGTTGGGCTATGAAATATCAAAGTACTGCTGAAAGTCAAAGTACTGCTACTCAAGTCAAAGTACTGCTGTTCGACTAAAGTACTGCTGCTCGTTGAAGGACTGCTATGCAAATAGTTTAAGGACTAATGTGTAATTCTAGAATGTTCGTATTAGATTAGAGTTATAATTAGAATTACTTGTTATTCAAGTTTGTAAACCGACTAGGGTTTTCCTTGTGCCTATAAAAGGATCCCTAGGTTGGCATTAGATATATGCGAGTAGAGATATACGATTATTAGAAGTATTAGAGTTTAGAGTTTGTTAGTGAATCTGTGTAAGAAAGCAGGTTCAAGGTTTTAATAATATTCAAAGTCGTTTATTAATTCTTCTTAGCTTTGCTGAAGTAGATTCCGCATACTTAGCAAAGTATATCAGTGTTTCATTATTAATAGTTTTGAATTCATTCAAAGTTGTTAAACCGTAGACAAGCTACAAGTTAGTTTGGTCAGAGTATATCGATCCAACACCCTTCTTTCCAAATCGTACAACACCTTTCCAAGGTGACACCGTGAGTAACACATGATCACCAACGCAAAATTCTAGGGGTCTCCGTCGGTTGTCGGCATAGCTCTTTTGACGGTCTCGAGCAACCTTGAGTCTATCCTTGATTTGAATGATCTTCTCAGTGGTCTCTAACACTATTTCAGATCCTATCATTTGACTCTCTCCAGCTTCCGCCCAACCAATAGGTGAATGACACTTTCTTCCATAAAGTGCTTTGAATGTTGCCATATCTATGCTGGTATGGTAGCAGTTGTTATAGGAGAACTCAGCGAATGGAAGATGGGTATCCCAATTACCACCGAAGTCTATGGCACACACCCTGAGCATGTCCTCTAAGGTCTGTATGGCACGCTTGCTTTGACCATCAGTCTGTGGGTGATAAGCCGTCCTCTAAGGTCTATAACGGTACCCAAATTCGGTCTACAAAATAATGTCCACCGTCGTCCTTTTTCTCTAATTCCTTATCTAAGCCTCGTATCTTCTATGTGGTTGCATTCATGTCCATAGATGCCTCTCTCTGAGCCGCTAGTATCTTATCCTTGATACCCATCTGTATAGTTATACTCATGGCTTTCACTTTCTTAGGCTTGAGTCTTTCCTTCCTAGTTAAAGCATCAGCCACTACGTTCGCCTTACCTGGGTGGTAGCGAATCTCGCAGTCATATTCGCTAAAGATCCCAATCCATCTCCTCTGGCGCATATTCAACTCTTTTTTATCGAAGATATGTTGGAGACTCTTGTGATCAGTATAGATAATACTTTTCGTCCCATACAAGTAATGTCTCCATATCGTGAGGGCGAATACTACAGCGCCCAGCTCCAGATCATGGGTGGTATAGTTCTTCTCATGAACCTTTAGTTGTCGAGAGGCATAGGCAATCACCTTACCTCTTTGCATTAACACGCACCCAAGGCCTTGACATGACGCGTCACAATATACTACGAAATCTTCGGGTCCATCGGGGAGGGCTAGGATTGGTGCTTTATACAGATTATCTTTCAGTGTCTGAAAGGTACTCTCCTGTGCTTTGCCCCAATCTAATTTCTTGTTCTTCTGAGTCAGTGAGGTAAGTGGTTTGGCAATCTTGGAGAAGTTCGCGATGAAGCGTTGGTAGTAACCTGCCAGTCCTAAAAATGATCGGACTTCTGTCGGGGACTTAGGGGCTTCCCAATTTTTCACTGCCTCAATCTTGCTAGGATCCACATGAATACCATCTTTGTTAACCACGTGTCCAAGGAATTGGACTTCTTGTTGCCAGAATTCGCACTTCGAGAGTTTGGCGTACAACTTCTTCTCCTTGAGTAGTTCTAGGATTATCTTCAGATGCGTTTCATGTTCCTCTTTGGTCTTGGAATAGATCAAGATGTCATCAATAAATACGATAACAAATTTATCTAGGTATGTGCAGCAACCTGTAGAATTCCCTAGTCATTAGTCAACATTAATCAAGTATTAATCTCTCATTACAGTTACTTAACCATTTTTACAACCAAAATTTGAAAATTTTATTTATTACAATTCTATTCAAACACGTTGTTACGTAATACACGATACTTTAGAACGAGCTCACAGGCGTACCACGACAGTCCAATACACAAATAAACACTAAACGGATCACAAATTCTTATTCTAAACCCAACACTATTCAAGCCCAATACCAATTTCCAGCCCAATTTTTATTTTCTCTTTTATACTACTCGACACAACTCACCTTCACTTGGTCTCTCTTATTCCATAATTCGACACATGAGCTACACATTATTTTACATGACTCGAATCCCTATACTTCAAGGATTCAGGATTGACAAATCCATTGTTTGATTCGAACCTTTGATCTCATAACGAGGCTTAAAGCTTACCAAAGTCGACACTTATTCAAAACTCAATCCATGTTAACCAACTCAATCAAAACCTATTTTTATCTATATCATTGTGTTTTTCCTAGTCGAATATGAGTACTAAACTCCTTATCACACCTTCCTTAATCCATTTGACACATTAAAATGTTGTTTGGACATTTAAACATATCGAATATAATTCATGTACATGCCTTCGACTTATAATCAAAACATACCCACCCCACTTGATCTAAAAACACTCTATTACCTGGCTAAATGATTCTCAAATCCTTATCCTCTCATGCCACAATCGAACAAAATCCCAACTTGTGCTTATTATACTATATCTTCGACATACATGTATTCACATATACGTATAAAACACAAACATACTCATTCCCTCATCCTCGCATTCACCCTCAATTATTTTCTAAGTATTCTCTCCTGCCAAGCTTATTCGAAGAAGACAAGACCATTTTCTAAGTCATTCGAACTCATTTACCCAACATAAAGTGTTGATCTCAATTCTTTGGTATTGGTTCTATCGAGTTCATGCAATAACCATCGATCTCTAATCCTTTTCAACGTGATATCACCACCAATTCTTGGTGTGGTAAGCCATTCGAGCTTATATCTATTCTTACTTATGTTTTTCAAAGTTCATTTATTCTATTCGACCCTTACTAGCTTTCATTTATTTTATTCGAGCATTCGTTATTTAATTTGCATATACATTTGACCTCCTATTTCATGGATGGCTAGAAAAACATGTTATACAATCATTCGACATTTATTTCATCATTTTATCACTTATCGAGACCTATTTTGAACCCATAATACATATCGAACAATATTATGTCACCTCTATATTTTTAGACCTTGTGTTATCGACTAGAAAAGGACTTGTTAAGATCATTTTTATACAAGAGACCTATCAATTAAAATACGTGACTTAATTGTCCATAAGCTCAACAAATAAGCCGTAGCAATAAGCTCTTCTATTAAGCTCTTTTAATAGCTTTTTAATCGACCAAGCTAGTCACTCTCGCAACAGTTTTAAAACTTATATATATATAATATATATATATATATAATATATATATATATATACGATTGGGCTTTTTAGCCCATTAATCACCCAATAAGCACATATGATAAGCACTTGTTATAAGCAGTTTGAATATATTTTTAGGACTATAAAATAAGCCCAAGATCAGGCCCAAAACATTTTCAAACCCATCAAATCATTTTCTCTTAATGGGCCTGTTTAATTTGCATTAAAAGCCCATTAAGCCAAAATTAAGCACTTTTGTGTAATAAGCAGTTTTTATGAACTTGGATAAGCTATTTAAGGCTGATAAAACTTTTGGAAAATTTAATATATAAGTCTTGTGAATTTTGGACTAAAAATGCAAGATATTTTACTATTTGGGTTAAAGTTGTAACTATCGGATAAATGTGTACTAAACTGCCAAATTAGTAACTTGAGGGTAGGAATTGAATATCTAGTAACTAGAGACCATAAAATGTCATATTGAAACATTTTGGACTAATAATGTAATTAAAACCTAACCAGGGACTAATGGTGCAAATGTTTCACCGTTAGGGTTAATAATGTAAATTTCATATAACTTCAGGGACCATTCAGTATCTTTATTCTATATGTAATTCCATTATGTATTTTTATCCATTTTGATCATAAAAGGTCTTTTTTATATATCATACGATTTATTTAAATAACGATACGTTTATATATGTTTATATAACGTAACTTTTAACGAATAAACATAACTTATCATCCACCAACTTTTGATGAGATGATATTTACTGATTCAATAAATATAAAAACATGATAATATTATATATATAATATTATTTTTGAACTTTAAGCATTTTAAGCATATCATTCATTCTCATCACGATCCAATTCGTTATCAGACACTTTTTCACAATCCAATCAATCTTAAACCATTGAAATCTCAAACTTCCCTATTATTCAGGTCGTGTGTTAGAGCCATTCCCGTGATACTTTTGACATAACAATACTTTGACCTTTACAGCTAAGGTGAGTCATAGCCCCACTCTTACTCTTTTATATTCATTTTAAACTATTTGGGGGAGATACATGCTTAGAAACACTTTACTCGTTTATCAAATACATGATTTGCATTGTGATGCAAATACTCAAACATTTATACTTATATACCCTGTTGCGTAACTATTACTATGTAATTATCAAAGTGCGATTGCTAGAGGTTAGGATGTGTTAACAGTATTCTTTGGGAAGTGGCACCCAGTATTCTTTGGGAAGTGGCACCCAGTATTCTTTAGGAAGTGGCACCCAGTAACCTTTGGGAAGAGGCTCCTAGTATGTGTAGTTTATGCATAATGCTCTTTTGTGTGATTTTATTCAAGTAATCGTATACACATCTGTCCTACTCTAGCAGTGAATTATAAATACACAGGTTGCAAGTCTTGTATGGGCGGGGCTTGGGACTGAGTGGATTTACACTGTCTTTTCCATGAAATCTTTATTCAATGCTTTACAACTAAAATAACTCTATGAACTCACCAACCGTTGGTTGACACTTTTTAGCATGTTTATCTCAGGTTTATAAGTCGATAGTGGATGCATGGATCTTAGAGTCATTTGCATACTTGGAGACTTATATCTTTATCTTTTACCATTCGATGCATCTTGAAAACGTCTATGTAACTTTATACTTTGAATCTCTTGTTTAACTCTAATTTTAATAATTCGAATGGTAACATTTCAAAACGTCTCATTTAGAGGTCGTTTTCTATACCTTGATCGATATTATGAAGTAATACCCCTTGACACTATCATTCCGCTGCGGTAATTTGGGGGTTTTACAGTATGGCCTGCATACTCGGTTCATCAAGTCCATGAAGACCGCAGGCACATTTGTTATTCCAAAGGCATAACCGTGAACTCGAAATGACCGTATCGAGTTCTGAATGCGGTTTTTGGAATGTCATCTTCGTATACTTTTAACTGATGGTAGCCAGAACGGAGATCTATCTTGGAGAAGTATCGTGAACCTTGAAGACCGCAGGTGCATTTGTTAGTCCAGACTTTGAAAATCTTGTGTTCAACTACTTTACTTTTAAACCTATGAATTTCACTCAACCTTTGTGTTGACTTTTTAGCATGTTTTATCTTAGGTAACTGATGCATACTGCACCGGCACTGGGAGTGGCATGAAGACTTTGGATGGCTATCTGTTTTCATTTTCTACTTTATTATCTTTTATCATTCGAAAAAACCCTTTTAAGTTGTGTCTTATTATTCCGCTGAATTTGACTTTTTAGAGATATTTAAACTTTGATGTTTTTCTTAAAGTTCGAATGATATGTTTTAATAAAACGACTTGATATGAGTTCGTTTTCTATGATTGTGACTATCCTACCCGGAAGTAATACCCCAAACTATGTTCCGCTGCCATATTCCGAGTTGGGGTGTTACAGGTTGTATATGTTATTATAACAAATTATGAGATTTTTTTTTTGGAAATATGAATTATATTTATATATGATAACCATATGAGATGGATAAAACATTTAAATCTAACCAAATATCTCTTTTAGTATGAGGAATGAAACCAAGGTTTGAATTTCAAATAATGGAGCATGTGCATGAAATATGTTTATGTGAAAGATACGATATAAAAGGGTTTAGATATTTATTTTAACAAGTCAAGAAATGCATGAATTGTTAGAACTCGTTGAACCGAACAGAAATATGAATTGTTGGAACCGTGAACCGAAAGGAAATATGAGTCGTTTGAACCGTTGAACCAAACGGAAATATGAATCGTTGGAACTATTGAACCGAACGGAAATATGAACCGTTGGAACCGTTGAATCGAACGGGTATATGTTTGAATTGTTGGAACCGTCGAATCTAACGGATTTATAAATTGTTGGTATATGTTGTAACGTGATATAAGTTGAATAGTTGGTTTATATTAAGTTGTTGGTATTTGAATTGTAAGAAAATGTTGTAACTGAATAACACTTATATGATATTTGAACAAATTAGATTATCATTTTACAAGTTTGATATTATCAGAAAAGTGTTTGATATGATATGAATTGTTTGTACATGAAAACCATGAATTCTCACTAGGCCTTTGGCTGACCCAAAACTCTTTTCAAAATTTTGCAACCCAATGAGCTGCTTTAGGAATCAAGAGATTGCTTGGGCGTGACTAAGTGTAGATGCTTCCGCTGATATAAAGTAAATTAGAGGGTTTAATGCTCCAAAAATACGGAGTGTTACAGTTGGCATCAGATCCATTGGTTTATGTAAATTAGGTTAGATACCTCGTCTTAAACCAAGAATTGAGTAATTAGATGTGTTAGTGCAAATATTACGATATTTAATCTATACAGCTTCATTTGTATTGATTGATGTCAAACATGTAACTTGTAATACATAACGTAAAATGTACAAGTTACTCATAATCATATTTTGTCTCAACATATATTAAACACCTCTCGACGTCTCAAATCCTCGTATACTACAACACAGTTTCGTACATGTTTGTTATGTGGCATTAAGATCAACCCCTTAACAAATTATTTAGAATGTTTAAAATATGTTTAGAGTTATTAGGTATTTTAAGGTTAACCATTCTATTTGAAACCTCAATTTACATTTTGCATATACAAGTATTTTTTATACAAGTGCATCACTTTTATTTTTACATTAAAGTCTACGTACAAATATACACTTTAATTTGTACAAGTAAACTAATCATACTTTTCATAAAAACACTAAAGTTTACTTATACTTGGCAAAATACATTTTATTTTGTGAAGCATTTAACTAGACATTTTACAAAAGATAACTAGATATTTTACATACTAATTTACTCTCCATTTAAAGAAAACCAAAAATGGTTTTTTAAGAGTGAATTGTCACATCAAAATCTCATCTAAAATCTGGAAATATCACAAAGAATATTTTGGAAGGACGTTGTGTTGATTTGGAAAGATATTGTGCAAAATCCAAGATTTTGTGTCAGACCCCAAGGACCCCATATGTATAGGTCCGTGTAATCCATGGGTGCCAGATACTTTTTGCCTATAAATAGAAGCCCATTGTTCACCATTTAACTCACCACTTGAACACACATTCTCTCTACCCATTTGCATATATTTAGATAAGTAGTAACACCCTCGTAACACATGATCATAATGCTTCTAACTTTCATTATGCTGTAAGCATACTCCCAAAATGATCCTCCGAAGCAAGCTTAGAGATCTTGCGTCTTCATCTACCACAAACAAACATATATGAAGATCTATCGCAACAAGCTTGGGGAACTTGTGATCTTCAACCATTGAAAACTTCTTATCAATGGAAGTTCATTTAGATTAGTCATTAATATCCATTAGACATTTATGTCGTGGATCATCATTGTATACATGTAACTCAGATTCCATTTCACACTAGATTAGATGGTTTATGTGTTTGGGCCTCAAAACACAGTGGTTATTGGTTTGGTGTGTTTTAGTTGTAAACACCAAGTTGGTCGGTTTGTTACGTTGGGCCTTAAAACATAACGGGAGTGGCTGTACCCTGTAAAGAACTCGACATCTAGCTTAGTGTCGTAAATATTGTGTAAGCGACGTGTAAGGTTTTCTCCGACGGATAAAGGAGCTTGTCGATATTTGGTAACATTTGGCGGTTTCGTGTTAAGGTAACCATCGCTCTATTTTCCACGTCGAGTATGTCGTTAAATAGATTACTACCTAGTGGTATATTGGCTGAATTTTTAAATGTCGCTTAATTGTTTCTGTAACCAGGTTACATGTCGGGTTGTATATGTTATTATAAAAAATTAAGAGATTGTTTTTACGGAAATATGAATTATATTTGTATATGATAACCGTATGAGATGAATAAAGCATTTAAATCTAACCAAATATCTCTTTTAGTATGAGGAATGAAACCAAGACATGAATTTCAAATAATGGAGTATGTGCATGAAATATGTTTATGTGAAAGATACGATATAAAAGGGTTTTGATATTTATTTTAACAAGTCAAGAAATGCATGAGTTTGCGTCAGTGGGAAAGAGAAGAAAATACATGAGTTCAAATGATTTTGTGAATAAAGATTTAGTGAAAGGACATGGCCAATCAACTAGAAATTTTAGGTATCAGATATGATAGAGAGTATACTTTTTTGAAATTGTAGGAGACTTATTTCACTAGAAGTGAAAGCAACTAAGATCGATATTATCAGGTGAATTTTCATGTGTTTTTCAAATTGGGTTGCACTTTTATTCGAAATACTATTATGCAAACCTGTTTAGATGATCGTTAATTGCTACGTGTTTTGATTCTTTGATAATATGTGAAAGTTGTGAAATATGCTATATTTACATGTTGAGATATATAAATATTGAATCGTGAACCGTTAATTGTAAATTGTGAACCATGAAATATGAATAACTTGGAACCGTTGAACCGAACGAAAATATGAATAAGTTGGACATGGCCAATCAACTAGAAATTTTAGGTATTAGATATGATAGAGAGTATACTTTTTTGAAATTGTAGGAGACTTATTTCGCTAGAAGTGAAAGCAACTAAGATCGATATTATCAGGTGAATTTTCATGTGTTTTTCAAATTGGGTTACACTTTTATTCGAAATACTATCATGCAAACCTGTTTAGATGATCGTTAATTGCTACGTGTTTTGATTCTTTGATAATATTTGAAAGTTGTGAAATATGCTATTTTTATATGTTGAGATATATAAATATTGAATCGTGAACCGTTAATTGTAAATTGTGAACCATGAAATATGAATAACTTGGAACTGTTGAACCGAACGAAAATATGAATAAGTTGGAACCGTTAAGCCGAACGGAAATATGAATTGTTGGAACCGTGAACCAAAAGGAAATATGAACTGTTGGAACCATTGAACAAAACTGAAATATGAATCGTTGGAACCGTTGTACCAAATGGAAATATGAATCGTTGGAACCGTTGAACCGAATGGGTATATGTTTAATTGTTGGAACCATTGAATTTAATGGATTTATAAATAGTTGGTATATGTTGTAACGTATTATAGTTTGAATTGTTGGTTTATATTAAGTTGTTGGTATTTGAATTGAATAAGAAAATGTTACAACTGAATAGCACTTATATGATATTTGAACAAATTGCATGATTGTTTTACAAGTTTGATATTATCTGAAAAGTATTTGTATGATATGAATTGTTTGTACGTGAAAACCATGAATTCTCTCTAGGCCTTTGGCTGACCCAAAGCATTTTTAAAATTTTGCAACCTAGATGAGCTGCTTTAGGAATCAAGAGATTACTTGGGCGTGACTAAAAGTAGATGCTTCTGCTGATATAAGGTAAGTTAGAGGATTTAACGCTCCAAAAAGACGGGGTGTTACAAGGACTCCCTAAACCTTGTCCTACAAGTGATAGGATTTTGATAAAGTGTCAAACTCCTCTCCTTACGGAGGTCGGCTGAATATACAATCCCTAAGGGATTGTATATTGCCTTTTATTACTTGCATATTTATCTATTGATAAATATTAATTACTCATGACAATTACTGTCTTACGCATCAATGAAAATACTTCGGAATTTTCATTTCCTCACTACTCTTAGTTCATTTCGTAACTCATTTCTCATTTCCACTTGCCTGTTCTGTTTAGTGTACACGGGTGTTACCTTTCAGCATTTCTGTGAAAGCCAATTTTGAAAATTGTTGTATCTTTACACATAATCCTTTCAAACATCCACTTGTGCAGAGACAACAACCATGGGACTACTTTCACTGTACCAAGAGGTTACTTGCAAAACATTGTAGTACCTAGAACACAGAAACCGATTCACTACCTAGGTTGTGATTCTCAAACCTCAACAACACCTACTTACTGAGTTCAGTTATATGACTGCATCCCTTCATACTTTTCAATATTTTTGGACATATCAGACATGGATGTATATTTTGTAATACTTTCATCCTTTCTTGTTCTCATGAATAGATTTGATTTTCCAGAGTGACTTCAGGCACTTTGTCGCGTTGCCATGCTTTCACAATCGGTTACACACAAGGGGCCCAGAAAAAAATATCCTTTCTCTAGTCTATTTCAACTCCGAGTTAAAAATTGCTATCTCGGTAAATAAGCCATTCTTCCTTACCGTACACTAAATCCAGCATTATCACACAGTGTTACACTATTACATAGTAACTAGAAACTAATCTAAAACCTAATTAACGAGAAAACAAAGTTAAATGAACTAATACCTCAGGTCATTGGGATAGTACGTCACGATCAGAGAACGCTAATAAATTCGATCCACGTAGTCGCTTCTCTATCACAGTCACGTCTAACATTTGCTCCACAAAATGGATGTAAAATTCAGTAATCCCAAGCATGCTCCCTCTCTCACAATAGCTACTTCCATTTTCTCGGTCTCCCACCATGATAACCAGCTAAGGAATTTTTAGACTGAAATGTCTTTCATTCACGGATTCAAAATACGATAAGTGAAACCTCATAGTAATGTCTTTCATTCTTGAACTTGTTTGTGTTTTTGAGCTTTAGTCAAAAAGGAAAATAAAATTTTTGGTTTGTGTAGTTTTAATTGGACTGGTGCTATTAAATTATTGATGTTTGTGTGTTTATTAAGGACAAAAGAAATAAACAAATCAATCAAAGGACAAAAAAATGGAAAAGCCAAACTTACCCTCGTGTGTCCGGCATTTGGCCGGAGATAACAAGAGAAACTTAACGTCGTTACGAAGTTGGACTAGCGGCAAGCAACATTTCAAATGGTTGGAAGGAATGCAGTAATTTTGAAAAATTTGGACTATACATGAAATCTGCAAAAACCTTGAGGGCTAAACGTGTAATTTGCTCAAAAAAATATGATGGACTCATTTTGTGCGAGTCTCATTTACACGGAAAAAAAATGATATAATTAGGTATCTTTCTGAACCATGTTGATGGTATTAATTATGTCCCTATTTGGCCTAATCACAGAATAAATTATACCCCATGGTACCTAAACACTAGAGATCTAGATAAAGTGAAGGGGATGTGTTATACATACCCTCCCTATGTTGTCACATCAGGGAGGGTTTGGTCAAATCGTACAACTCACGATGCACACTGTACAAGCCAGCGATGCATCCAATGATTGGATACCCTCCCTATCAGAGGGTGTGGATAAACTCACCCAAAGTGAAGGCGTAAAAACAATTAAAATGTCAGAACCAGTGGCATCTCAATATCTCACCTGATATACTCTATTTTATCTGCCTAAAGATGACAAAACAAAAAATCCAATAATTAATAGTTGATGCTGTTTTTGTATCTGATGTTTGTATAATATTTAATGCATATTGCACTTAACTAAATATTACTCAGTATTAACTTAATTAGCAGTGTTAAGCCTCTAATCACATTACAACTCATAGTTCCCTTCATAGAGAACCAATTGGTTGTTGTAAATGCTAACAAAGAAAAATGCAAGTCAAAGGTTAACCAGAGAGACATTGATGTCGCATTTACAATTAACCAATGTTGTCAAGCAGATATGGACCAACATCAACACAAAGCTTACCTAGACCGCATGGGGCATCGTCTTAACTTAAAAACACAGAGGGTGTAAAGATGTCAAAGTGGCCCTTGTATCTTTAAGTTTTTTGGAAATCTTGGAAAAATTTATGAGGGCGATTACCAACGGCCTCATGTTGTCTCAATAGGTCCTTACAACAAATGGTACTTCCTAAAACAAGTCCTTTTGAAAAAGAATGTTGAATCTGGTGAAGGTTTAAGCTCTTTTCTCAAAGAAGTAATCCTACTAGAAGATAGAATTCGAGGGTGCTACGCGTCATATGGAGATGTGGCGTCCCTTGGTAGTTATGATTTCGTGGAAATGATGCTGCTTGACGGTGTTTTTGTAGTCGAGCTATTACGGTTTCTAGGGAAGAGCCAAAAAGGGGTTGATAAATATGATGACCCCTTTTTTGTGACGCCGTCTATGGTCCCACTTATGGTTGCAGACCTCCTCAAGCTTGAAAACCAACTTCCATTTTTCGTTATTAAGGCATTATTCACATGTTCAAAGACCTCAGAACATGGGATGGATCTACTTCCCTTAATTAATGAAGCTATCAGCTTAGTCTTTCCACTTGGGACCTTTGTGGCCTATTCGCCTAAGCATTTACTTGAGTTGGTATATAGAAGCCTTATGCTAGAATCCTACACCACATGTACTGATCATGAAAAGCAAAACAAGCATACGTCGAATCAAACTATACAGTGTGTGACTGAATTAAGGCGATCCAGGATCAAACTCAAGGCTAGACAATCTAGTGGAATATTGGATATAGAGTTCAAAAATGGTTTACTCGAAATTCCTACCATAAACATAAACGACTTCACTATGAATCTCATCACAAATTGTCTTGCCTGGGAGCAATGTTGTATAGATGTATTCACGTACATCACGGACTACATCTACTTCTTGAATTGTCTCATTAACGGACCAAGAAATGTAGCATTACTTTGGGGTGATGGGATTATTGTAAGGCATTCAAGAGATGATGCGAGTGTTGTTTCATTTTTTACCAGCTTAGGTAAGAACATACTTGTTTTTAACCCAAAAACTAGTTATCTGTCACGGGATATGAGAGAGATAGAAGTGTATTATTCTAGTAATTGGGCAACCTTAATGAGAACTTTATCGAGTCATAGTTGTCCTTCATATCACTCTTCTATGCCTTCATTGATGTCTTAGTTATGGTTAAAGCTAATTTACTCCATTATGAGAACTCTTATATCCCTTGCTTAAGATGTTGTTATTGCTTTTATATCCCTTGCTTAAAAGAAAAAAAAAAAATCTTTGCCTCCTTTATTTCATCTTTGAGTATTGAGCCCAATTTCAAATTATCTGTTAATAGATTAACTGGCCCAATTTCAACCATGGGTTTGCATATTACATATTATTAGTTTTTGCTTTAAATAATCTTTGTTTTTCCTTGAGCCTAAAAACCCAGATTAAGTTTTTGCATCTCATAATGTGTCTTCATTTTGCTTACTGCTTTCTTTTCTTTAAACGGTGAATTTTATTAATGATCATACATATTTACATAGTTTCCTTATAGAATGAATCCAGTTGATTCAGTAATGTTGAATTTTAGAAGTTTACGTGTACATTGTAATTTAGATTAGGACTAGAGTATAACAAGGATTAGTAAAGCTTTCTTTACAAGTCAAGGAAGGCGCATATTGCCAGTTTCATGGTGAGGTCAGTTGGGGAGACTCCTTAGCCGACCATTACATGGTTTTCTACCCCTCATCTCTATAAATAGAGGTGAGGGGATGCTAGTTGTTTAACAATCTTCTTCTTTCCTGATGTAATCTTTATTGGTATTAATAAAGTGGTGTTCGGGGGTATCTTTTATGTGCATGTTGTCCTTCAAATTGTCGATATCTTTCGGTTGTTTCTGCTCTTGTTTTAACTTTTAATCGTTCAAACGGAAGGTTCAGATTACAGTTTGTGGTAGCGAAAGTGTTTTGGCTTCTACAAGTCGATATTCGGGTTTGTTGTCAAGATTTCTAACAGGTGACATGCATGTCCATTGGTAATCCATATATGACCAAAGCAAACTATAAAAGCTCAAATATTCAAAGTATAATTATGATACAATTCTAATAATCCAACTGATAAGAACAAGCTATACAGGCTACATTAGTAACCTGCTCCAGTTCATCGAGCGTCTAGCAATAGACTCATTACCATTAGGATTCACTTTCATATCTTCCATTACCTTTGTTTCGGTGCCACCTGATTTTTCCACAAGCCATAGACCTTCAACATAACGCTTGAATTTTTGACTAGTTGGTTGAAATTGTACTTGTATATTGATCTGGCTGCTTCCTTAACGATTAGACTAAGGTTTTACGATATGTGCAAATGAAAATGCTAAGCGTAAAGTAGTTGGTTCTCCTTAGAGCTTATATAAGTAATCTATGGCTTTTCCGCCTAGAAGCTCTTAATCTGACTAAAATATGTGCTGTTGTCAAAACTTTTGTAAACGTTAAAATCATTTTGTTATTCAAAACAAATTTTTATACAATTTTGATATAGAGTCCGAGTTCAACTTTTTATTTAAATTTTTGAGAAAGCGTTCTTAAAAAAAAAAAAAAAAAAAAAAAAAAAAAAAAAAAAAAAAAAAAAAGGGAATGATATCGCAAAATAAGAAAATGGAATGATATTGAAAAATGAAATAAGTTATAATGTTGCAAAAGTAAAGATGTATATATTGTTTATATGAATAAATGTACGAAACTTGCTTTTTCTTAAATTTAAATCGGGAGTTGAACTAGTATTCGTCAATTTTGTCATAAAGGTTAAACGGTAATTTGGTAGATTGTTGATTTCAAAGACCCCGAAAGCTCCGGTACTATTCTCTGTGGGTGTCAAAACCCTGGTCACCTAAAACCAACTGGTTTGGGATGTGCCGAGAAGAAAGCAGTTACATGGAGTGATCTCACCTTTGAGTCTCTAATCTCTAAATGATCGTTTGTTGTTATTTATTTAAGTATTTAATACTAACTTAGTGGGAATATCTAAAATCTTTGAAATCAAAATCCTGCTGATTCCGGTACTATTCTCTGTGGGGTGTCAAAAGACTGGTCACCTAAAACCAACTGGTTTGGGATGTGCCGAGAAGAAAGCCGCTACATGGAAAAGGCCCTTTTTTATCCTTAGATTTTCGAGGTTCCCGGTAAATTAGTATTTGACTTAAACAAGTAACATATCATAATAAATGTCGATTTTAGCGGTCAAAATTTTGAAAATAAGCACACTCACATAACTTCTTGAATAATTGTGGGAGTGAAAAGTTAAGTTTCGGCTTACATAGATTATTAGTGTAAGTAGTGTTAGCATTTTACAAAAAAATTTGCACATTGAGTTTAAGCTTAGTTGGGAGTATAAAAAAGAGGATGACGGTTACAATTCCCTGGAGACACCCATTTTGTGTGAATCCCGTTCCATAATGCCATTTTTGAAAATCAAGCATGTTATCTATTTTTGTTTTAGTTTGAATTTCTTGCATTGAATAAAAAGTCAAAACGGGGTATACTTCGTATTCTTTTGATCCTTTCATTACTTTATATGATCGGATTGCTAGGGACTAGTAATTCATAGTGTGGGGGGATGATGAGTGCCTATTTACTCATCATTTTATGCCCATATAATACATAAAAAATGCTAAAAACAGCCAAATATACCAATTTATATTGCAGAATCCTTGGATTGTGTTTTTATGTATTTCAAGTATAAAGGATTGAAAATAGAGCGAAAATGGACATTTTTGGATCATCTCGACAACGTTTGTGCATTTGATCTAGTCAAGATGAAGTCAAAGTCAACCCCGGGATGTAGCATTGGATTGAGCTTGGAAAAACGAACCCGACACCAAAAATCACATTTTTACCATTTATCCTAAACACCTAAACCTATAACTAATAAACCTTAAAACCAAAATTAAAACAATTTCAACCCTAATCCTAAACCCGTCCCAATCCAATCCACACAACCCAATCCACACCACCCACAACCCGTACCCCATCTTTAGTTAATAAAAACCGGGTCAAACCCAGTCAACCCCTTATCTCTTTTCCCTCCAAATCACCACCCACCTCACCTTCTCCCTTGCTCCAACCCATACCCTGCACCTTCTCCTACCTCACTTCAACCTACTCCAATCCAAGACCAATTAATGCTCCCCCTCCTCACAAGTTACCACTGCCAAGTTGGCAATCCAAGGATAAAATGGACGCCAAAACCCAAATCAAGGGCTGAGATTGCACAAGACTAATCCAAGGGTCCAGATGAAGACAGAGAAAGCACAAGACTTGAAGAAATCCTAATCTTAGTCTATAAATAGTTTCTATTATAAGCAGTTAGGGAGAGTTTTTTTTAGTTAATTTGTAGTCGTTTTATGTCAATTTAGTTTCTAATTCTCGTTAAGCTTTTAAGTCAGTTTGTAAACCTTTAATTTCTCATTCCCAGTTGTAATAAGTTTTTGGAATTAATGAAATAGTATTTCCTTTCAAATTCGAGTTCAAATTTCTTATTCTATGGTTCAAACAAGTTAATAAGCTCGTATCCCTGTTTCTATAAGCTCATATAAGCTCTTATAGCTTTTTGTGAGCTTACCATTGTTTATCACTGATTTAATTTCAAGTAATTCAGAAAAGTCAACAAAAGTCAATAAAAGTCAATAATGGTCAAATAAGCTGTTTTGGACGATAAGCTAGCAATGGAAGAGCTTATTGCTGTCACTAGCTTGTCTTTTGACAAGCTAGAGCTTGTAGAGTAGCTCCTCGAGCCATTTTGCCCTGATTTGAGCAAGGGCCTTTGTAAGTTTCAACTTATTTCAAGCTTTTATAAGTCAAACTGCTTATTGCTTATTCTGTGTGCCTACTTGTTTTTTATTAGCTTTTATTTGCTTAATAGTATCTTTTATTGCTTCTGATTACTTTGTTGTAGTGTTAGTTTTCTTAGTTTAAGATTTGTTCTTCAAACCTTTGAAAAAAGGCCAAAAATATAGGTTAATATAAGTCTGGCTTATTTAGTGCTTATCACCATTTGAAAATTGTTCATTAGGGTTAAAGTAAGTTAGTTAATCAGTGTTAATTCAGAATCATAGCTTGTTTTGGTCATTGAAAGCTTAAATCACAAAACAGTCTATCATAAGGGGTGTTTGGAATAAGCTTATAAATAGGTAAAAAAGGATAAGTACTATTCATGTGCAGATTGTAGAACTTTGAGGTAGCTTAATTTTACTTAGATAAGTTGTTTGTGTCTTGTATTAAGCGGTTTTGGACGGTTTTAAAGATTTGGATTGGTTATTAGTGGAATTTTGGTAATAACTGATCTAATAAGCTTCTGGTAGGCTTAAGCTTTATTAGCCCTCATTTTTGGTAGTTTTTTGGTTCATTATAGTGCATTAAGTTGATCTTCAAAAGTTGGTAATATTTCATTAGGCTTTAGAGAATTTTTGGTTCATTTTTGCTCAAATCTGATCACAGAACCATATAAACAGTCTGCATTCATTTTGCCTCAATCAGCTGAAGTTTTTGATTTTTCATTTGTTCATTATAAGCTCAATTAAGCTCAAATTTGGTACTTAAGATCTTTGGTTGCTCACACACTTGTTCCACATTTTTGAGATTTTTTATATTAGCTTTTCAATAGCTTTTCAGTAGCTTAAAAATCATCTCAGTTGGCTGCAATTTTTTTATACTTTTGCCTCAAAACAGCCTGTGTTTATGATTTATCATCTGTTCATTATAAGCCCATTTGTTCTGAGATTTGGTACATCTATTGTTTGATTGCTTATCTACTTGTTCCCCATTTTCATGATTTTTTATATTAGCTTGTAGATAGCTTTTCAGTAGCTTAAAGTTACCTCAGTTGGACATTTTTTGCCCTGCACTTATCAGACCTTTTTGCCTAATTTTATTTGTATATTTGCTTTCTGTACCTCAATTAGAATTATAAAAACACAAAAATCAAAATTCATTCTTTCAAGCATTTTAATTCCAAACCTTACACGAAATCCTCGATTCACACCTCGTCGGGAAACGACCCGGGTAACACTTACCCGGTATCTCATATCGTATTCACGGGTTTTGCATGTTAACCTTTGTCCTAAAGGGTTGGCTTCTTGATCCCCGCGTATCACGCGTATCTGATATTTTCATATATACTATCCGCAATGGATCAATTTTAACGTTCAAAAGTTTGAAAACAGCACATATTTTAGTCAGATTATGAGCTTCTGGGAGGAAAAGCCATAGATTACTTATATAAGCTCTAAAGAGAACAAACTATTCTACGCTTAGCATTTTCATTTGCACAAATCGTAAAACCTTAGTCTAATCGTTAAGGAAGCAGCCAGATCAACACTCTGGCAGAGTCGGGATTGCCTTTGTTCTAACCTAATCAAGACTAAACACTTTTTTTTTTATTGTGCAAAGCACTTCTTTTTCATGCAATTTCTTATTTAAAAACAAAAAAAAAAAATTAAAAATTTTGGTCAAAACGGGGGTACTAGGGCACTAGAAGGTACAAATGTGATCAAATTCGCTAGAATTCCAAGTGCCGGCTATTATGCCGACACTTAGAACGTAAAAAGGTACCATACTAGCCAAGTGTGGGAACGAAATCTTTTTTCACAAACAAGATTAATAAGATATCCCTAGATAATCGTTAGCAAAAAGATCGGATATTGGGCGGCTGGATTGAAAACAGGCGCATCAATCATCACGATCTAAGGGAAACCTGAAAATAAGAGCAAACATACAAAAGCAAAGCACAGTAGAGGAATTCCCCCACACTTAGTGTTAGAAAATAGAAAAAGGACATAAACATGGGTTGTCACCCATGAAGTGCTAATGTTTTTGTTAACCAAGTCACTAGCTTGACTCGACCCCGAATTCGTTGGTCCATGGGGAAGCAAGTGGAAGAGAAAATCTTCATCGGACTTTCATTCAAGATGTTTGGATAATCATTGAATTTTAATGAAAGTTCCACACCGATGAGATACACCCGGCTCAAAAGAATGATAAATGGAGATGTCGGGGGTCAAAAATGGTATCTTCACTCCTAAAGGAGAGAAGGAAAGGACAAGTCACCATATAGGTGAAGAAAGGTAGAAAAATTCGAACGACATATGTGAAGTCAATATAATGGCGATCCTCAAAGGGAAATGTCACATATGTCGGAGAAAGAATGTCCTTTTGAATCTCGGGATTAAGAATTGAAGTCATATCGTCAAGTTTAGAAGTAATAGAGTCCTTGAACTCATCATTCTCTAACACTTCATCAAAAAGAGGATTTACGTTGCTAGAAAAGTACTCGTCATCAAATTCAAAAAGAGAGTTTGAATAGACTTTGATACTTTCATTTGGAACGTCCTCATCCGAAAGTGATTCGTCATCACTAGAGGAAAAATTATCGTTGGAATTGAAAAGAGGGTTACAGAAAATCCCGGAAGAATCCTCCGAAGTGTCAAGAGGATAATCACCACAAAAAGACCAATCACATTCATTGTCGGATATATCCTCAGACTCACTTGGGATTGGGAAAAGGTTCTCAACACTTGACTTTATGAATTCGTCCGATTTCTTTTCAGGAATAGTGCTAAGATGCTCATCCCTCATAATGAAAGAGTCCTCGGAGTCCATAGTCGGTAAGATGGATGTGATTGCAATAGACTGAGGGGGTTGAGAAATGATATCGTTCAAAGGAATAGCACTCTCCTCGTCGTCCTCCTCATCATTGTTGCTAGCATAAATAGCTTTTATACGTTCCATTTGCTCTTCTGCTAGCAATTCTGCAATACTCTTATCTTCCTGCTTTTTCTGGACGGGTGTGATTGCAGCCGACGAATTCTCATAATATTCCCTCATTTGAATAGTATCCTCATCATCGTCATCGAGAATGGAAGCCTTAAGAAATTTGGAACGCCTTTCCGCTGCTCATTCTTCATCTAGTAATTCTCCCATAGATTTTTCATGAGGATGAATGATGGAATACTGTGGGGGTTTGAAATTGTCAAAACCGGAAGTATTATACCAAGGATTAGGTTCTTGATTCCACGGTTGACATTGATAATCATCATGAGGACCCTCACAATTTGCACAAGGAACATTCGGAGCAATTTGAAACGATGTATCATTGAAATTTTGATAGCACGGTTCTTGCTCAAATGAATTCTGAGGAGGGTGGTTGAAATCGTTTTGAAAATTTGGATAAGTGAATGTATTTCCGATTTCAGAAGTGCAACATATACAAAGTCCATGAGTAAACCCACATTCCTTGCAAAAACACCGTTCACAAAGTGAATCACCTCCCAACGGATCTCTACAATTAAAGCAATTTTGCTGATCGAATGAAGATAGCTAGGATTGTGGAGGGTAGTCGGAAAAACCTTGAGAATTATTGAAAGAATTTGGATTTGGATTAATGAATGATTCGCACCAATTACAAAATCCGTTTCTACAATTACTTCCACACCGCTCACACAAACACTTGTAACAACGATGATCATCACCCACTGGACTTTTACAATGAAAACAGTGATAGTCGAGTGACGACATAAGAATTAAACATTAAAGAGGGATAAGAAGATAGAATTAAACGGTTTAAGAGGATAAAGAAGAAAAATTAAAGAAAATATTTTTAGGTTTTTTTTTTTTTTTTTTTGGTGTTTTAAACACTTTAGGAAAAGTGTTTGTGATTTTTCAAAATTTTTGGTTTTTATAAGAAAATATATACAAAATAAAAACGATAACTTCACGAGGAAGGATCTTCAAGTCACTAATCGTTTAAACCTTAACGATATTGTCGCAACACAACCTCCCCGGCAGCGGCGCCAAAAATTGATCCGTTGCGGATAGTATATATGAAAATATCAGATACGCGGGGATCAACAAGCCAACCCTTTAGGACAAAGGTTAACGTGCAAAACCCGTGAATACGATATGAGATACCGGGTAAGTGTTACCCGGGTCGTTTCCCGACGAGGTGTGAATCGAGGATTTCGTGTAAGGTTTGGAATTAAAATGCTTGAAAGAATGAATTTGGATTTTTGTGTTTTTATAATTCTAATTGAGGTACAGAAAGCAAATATACAAAGAAAATTAAGCAAAAAGGTCTGATAAGTGCAGGGCAAAAAATGTCCAACTGAGGTAACTTTAAGCTACTGAAAAGCTATCTACAAGCTAATATAAAAAATCATGAAAATGGGGAACAAGTAGATAAGCAATCAAACAGTAGATGTACCAAATCTCAGAACAAATGGGCTTATAATGAACAGATGATAAATCATAAACACAGGCTTTTTTGAGGCAAAAGTATAAAAAAATTGCAGCCAACTGAGATGATTTTTAAGCTACTGAAAAGCTATTGAAAAGCTAATATAAAAAATCTCAAAAATGTGGAACAAGTGTGTGAGCAACCAAAGATCTTAAGTACCAAATTTGAGCTTAATTGAGCTTATAATGAACAAATGAAAAATCAAAAACTTCAGCTGATTGAGGCAAAATGAATGCAGACTGTTTATATGGTTCTGTGATCAGATTTGAGCAAAAATGAACCAAAAATTCTCTAAAGCCTAATGAAATCTTACCAACTTTTGAAAATCAACTTAATGCACTATAATGAACCAAAAAACTACCAAGAATGAGGGCTAATAAAGCTTAAGCCTACCAGAAGCTTATTAGATCAGTTCTTACCACAATTCCACTAATAACCAATCCAAATCTATAAAACCCTCCAAAACAGCTTAATACAAGCCACATACAACTTATCTAAGTAAAATTAAGCTAGCTCAAAGTTCCTGTTGAATCTAACACGCCTGCTAGATCTTTGAGCCTATGTGGATCGGTAGGATGCCTATGTAATCACAAGCACACTACAAGAGAACCTCTGATTATGAACAAGAAAAGAAAAGAACTAATGCTATGATCCTCTATGGATCGTATAATGAAGTAAAAGATGATTTTATTGAAGATTGTTAAGTTGCAAAGATATCAAAACTCATAGACGGGGTGTTCCTTTTATAATCACAAGGAACCCTAACCCTAACCCGTCCTACAAGAATACGTGTAAAGAGATAAACATGATCTCTTCTATAAATAAACTTTACTAAACATACGGATAACAGACAATAATATCCGCAGCAACAAACACTATCAGCAGAAACAAAATATAACTATCAGCAGCAATGAGCTTCGGCAGGAACCAACACTATCGGCAGGAACCAACTTTCACTATCGACAGCAACAAGAAATATCTTATTTCCAGAATTCCCAACAATCCTCCCCTAATCTTGAGGAAATAGTGTATTTCCGAAAAGATTCCCTAAGCAGTTACTCTACTCGTAAAGTACTATGAAGTCCATAGGAAGAGGATTAAACCAGCAGCAGCATCAGTAAGTAACCAGCAGCAACACTTGAAATTTCCAGCAGCAACTTCGATAGTTCAGCAGCAATAGGAAATCATCCTCAAAAGAAGATCTAAGCTGGTCATCATGTCATTATTCTGGATCTTGACTGCTACTATGACAATATGTACATCAAATCACTTAAGTTTCATACTATTCTCATCACATCCAGGTGTGTTAACTCCTGTGAGAGGTGAATCATTGAAAATTAATGGATTTGATGTCTCTTTACCAATAGCCATCACTACTGGAGTTGCCAATGTTTAGGTGTGTAAGACCATGGTACATTGATAACCATCTGATTTTGAGTAAACCAGCAACTATAAACGGATTTGAGTTGTCTTTACCTGTAGCCGTTTGCTCAGGACTAGTCAATTCTTAGGTTATAGCAAACCTTGGTGAATTGAAGACCAAATATGGATACCAAGTGTCTTTACCACAAACCATACTTTTGTGGACTAGCCAATTCTTTGGATCCCATAAAGGGTTACATCCATGGTGAATTGAGAACCATTTTCAACTCTCAGAACTGAATCATGGGTGAGTTGAAGTACCCTATAGCTTTGAGCAAGCTATTACAGCTATCAACGGATTTGATAATCACACCAGAGCCGTACCCTCATGGTGAGTCAACTCTTTCTTGTCTGCAAGACATGGTGAGTTGAATACCATTTAAGGTGAAGGTATAAACACCAACACTGTACCTGCAAGGTGTTGCTCAAAACCACTTATTAGCACACAAAATATACAATTTTTTTTTTAAACTAAAAGAAAAAGAAATCAGAAACACACCAAAAGAAAAGAAAGAAAATAAGAAAAGATAGAAAGATGTACAACAACAACAAGGAAAAAAAAATCCTCCCCTTAAGCTTCAACCTCCCCTGAAGCTGCAATCCTCCCCTTAAGCTGATGAACCTTTAGCTGCAAGTTGATCTTTGATGAATTTGACCAACTGTTCAGCTGTAGTTAAATCATTTCCAATTGTATGCTTGGGAACTCTGACCTTCTGGGTGAGCATTCTCTTCAAAACTCCCTCAGATATAGGATAAGTGACATCCACAAACATAGTCAAGAACTTGCCAGAGATGAGCTCCACAACATGAACATTGGAAGAAGGATATAGTCTCCAAGAAAATACTCTCCAGGATGATTGATTACCCCATACCAATTTAGCCTTGTCTCCATCCAATGCATTCATCAAGACTTGTAAATCTCCCCAAAGCAGTAGACCAATCCCAGTAGGAGTATGAGATTGATAGTAATTATCCACTATCTTATAAAGATGCTCCAAATCTTTTCTTTCAACCTTATTCAAGATCTCCCTCAGAAATGTAAAGAATTTGACTGTCCCATCAAGAGAAAACCAAACATTGACATCACCTTAAGAAGTAGACCTAATCTCCCAATGAGCAATATGACCCCAAGAATGAATGGAATCACCCTCTGAATCACTTTCAGAATCAACCCTAATCAAATCATGATCATCTACTTCAGAAATATCCACAGAAGAAGAGTGGTGAGAGTGACTCTTCTGCCTTGTCCTTAGACCATATTGCAGGATAGGAACTGAAGAAGATGGCTCAGCAGAAACAGAGACATGGTCAGCAGGAATATCATCTGAAACAAGACCTTCTTGTGATGCCTCAGATGCATCTACATTAGGACTTGGTGAAATGAATGTGGCATCCTGAGAACCTTCAGCAGGAATAAAAGAAGATGCACCTGACAATGTCTCTCCAGACTTCATTTTCTTTGCAACATCAGATTCTAAAGACGAAGCCTCTCTTTTCTTGCTTTGTGGCATATCTGTCTGAACTGAGGAATTTATCCTTGCATAAGTATCAAGGAACAACTTTTGGATTGCAGCATCAGTCCAACCTTTGAAGTCACTTAGCTTGTAGTTAGCTTCATTCTTCAGATACACCTTCATAAAGTTGACATTATCTCTGTTTGTGGGCATCTTAAATCCTGACTTTTGTCTTGCATTGATCCTTTGCATCAAGTCATTCCAAGTGGATGCACAATGTTTCTTTAAGATGAATGCCTTGAGCAGATCTGACCTTTCATCCGAATCCAACTCTGACTTTTGAAGAACCATAAACCCATGAGCTCTAATAATCATGTCAGTAGCCAATAAGTATTCAACTTGCTCACTGAACTCTTCTGAAGTGGGATCTTCTGAACTTGTGTTATTCATAATCCCAGCTATATTCCTCTCATCAACAGACAATTTCCTTGCAAGCTCCTCATCTTGAGCAACCTGAGCTAGTCTAGCTTGTTCAGCAGCAATGTCCTGTGCTTGGATCTGTCTAGCTATCTCATCATCATTTTGAGTAACTTCAGAAGGAATGGTCTCACTACCAGCAGCAATGGATGGACTACCAGTAATATTACCAGGAACCTTAGACTCAGAAGAAACACCACCAACTTCAGCAGTAACACCAGAGACATCAGCAGCAATGGTCCTTGTTCCAGTGAAGGCCTGAGGTTGAGTAGTGATAGTGTGCTCAGAAGAGGTAGGCACTGCAGTATGTGCACCATCAAGAGAAACAGAAGCCAGCACATTAAGCCCATCAAATGACATATCATCCTGATCTTCCTCAGACTCAGAAAGTACAACCCTTCTTTTCTTCTGAGGTTGTTGAGCTTCCAAAGAACTGATCCTTTCATTAAGCTTTTGAACAATCTCACCAAAAGTTTCTTTAGTGTCCTTGAGCTCCTTTTCCAAATTTTCCACCTTCTCACTAAAAACTCTTTTTGTCTCTTTAAGTTCTGACTCCAATGCCTCAATTTTCTTCACAGACCTGTCAAGTAACTGGGACATAGAGGTGAGATCAACAGCATCCTCAACTCCACCACCAGGAATACCTGAGGTGTTAGGAGCTTCATTGGACCTAGGTGGAGATACATGAAATTCTCCCCCTGCATTGGTGTCATCATTAAAAGGCTGCCTAGTAGGACTAGGAGATGAAAGCCTTGAAGAAGAAGGTAAGTCCACAGAAGGTGTTGGCTAGACAACAGGTGTTTCAACTGTGATGGTCTGGTCATTGGTCTCAGCAGGGTCATCAGTCTCAGGTGTAGGGGTGACATGTCTAGGAGATGGTGGTAATGGGTCATCAGCAGTAACAGATGCAGATGCATCAGCAGCAACTGAAGTCCCTTCACCAGCAGCATTGGATGCACTTGCATCAGATGCATTGGGTGATGGTGGGATACTGACATTATCAGCAGAATCAAGGTTGTCAGCAGGATTGGCATCTTGTAACATGGCAGGTAATAAAGGTAAATGTTGGCCTGCAAAATTCATTTTCATCAAAGCAAACATTTTGGGAGTCAACCGATTCACTATCTTAGGGGATGTGTTAATTGTCTGTACACCTAAGATAATCTGAAGAAACCTAGGGTACATCAAAAATCTGTTTTTACCATTAGTGATATTCTCAATCATTCCCTCAAAAATATATTTTGCCCAATTAAATATCCTACCCTGAGATAGACAAACAAGACCAGACGCAATAGGACTTGGACATTGATCCCAACCACCTGTCTTAACACTCATGCACTGTAGTAAAGTATGAATCAAAAATCTCCATTGAGGAGACAACTTATTTTTCAAGAAAGTACAACTACCAGTGACAGGATAACCTATAGCAGCCATACCATCAGTAATATCTTGCCTTGAAAGATCATATTCCCCATGCTCCTCAGGAAATAAAAGCTGTACCCGAATCAACTCCTCAGTAATACTCACTTCTTGCTTATCAATGGTAGCAACAATCTCATCCTCCCTTCCCACAATGTGTTTAACCTTAGCTGTTGCCCAGAACTGCTTAATCAGTGAATCATACACAGTAACTGGACAATAGGTGAGCGCATAGCAAATGGAAGACCCACGAAGAAACGCTAGCACTTGATCATAATCAACGCTTTTTGAAGATGACTCTAAATATGCAACCTTGTTATGATCATCCTTGTAGCGAAGAGTTGACATTGTGTAGATAAATGATCTAGGGTTCGAAAAGAGAAATTTAGGGTTTGATAGGTTTTTTTTTTTTTTTTTTTTTTTTTTTTTTTTTTTAAATTGAGATGAGAGAAGTGCAATTTTAGGTTGGGGTTGCCAAATATATCACTTTAAATTACTGCAATTCTCCGCACGTAACATTGACCAATCGACTTAAGGAGGTTTGACCAATCGGCAGCAACACTTGGTCACTCGGCAGTAATAAGAGGTTTGACCAATCGGCAGCAATGAGTTGGTTTGACCAAAGTCAATCTTCCGAACTTAGTCATTAAGAATAACTTACCCGAATTAAATCTCAATACCAACCACCAATAAATTCGCACTAATCTCCATATCAATATATAACCCTCAAATCACATAACTTTATTATCACAAACCAAACCAAAAATCTTCAAAATCAAGAAAAAATATGAGTTCATCCAAACATCCAATCATCGAAATCTCATCAGATTCTTCCTCCTCCAGTGACTCAGGATGGAAAAACTACTTTCCCAAAACAGCATCATCCTCACAAAACAAAGGTAAGGCCAAGGTTGAGGAGGATTCATATTCATCTGATCCTCTTCCATCTACTCCTTCGTCATTTGAGTATTTTAGCTCTGATGATGAAGATTCATCAGAGTTGAAGTCCTTGACTTATTGTCAGGGTGAATGGGAGACATTCCCTCCCAATTTTCCCATTACAGATGAGCTAAGGGAACAGATGAAGGCAACTGTGGCTCTGCTAACTGAAGAGATGAAAAGGACAACTGCAACCTTCTATCAAGTACCGGTACCAAAAGGTAATGCTCATCTTCGAGAAGGATCTAGCCGAGAAAAACCTAACCCTCGAAGTCGAGACAATCGACAACGTGAAAGCCAAGATCCAAGACAAAGAAAGAATTCCATCAGACCAACTCCTAAGCCAAGCCACCCAATTCCACCAACAAGTCACTCTACTCCACAGCCAAGACAAACAAGTGCAAGGTTACGCCCTAGAACACATCAGAGGCAAGCTACCTCTAGCTCTTCAACTCAAGCCCCTGAACCAAAACAGCCACTCCCAGTGGTGTTGGCACTTCCAGTCCCCCATGTGTATGAAGAAATCAGTCGTCAGAGAGGAAGAAGGTTCATGCCTGATTATATGGGTAAGGGTAAAGGGAAGATGGAATAGGTGGTAGGGTTTAGGTAGATTGATGTTTGAAGATTGGTATGATGTTTTGAATGATGTTGATAAGTAGCTTTTGAAACTTGTAACTGAATGTTCTTATCTTTCTCATGATGAATGAAAATCACTGTTTTTAGTTTAAATTCCAAGCAATGAGATATGAAGATCTGCAAAACAAAGTTAGAGAAACACAAAACATAGACATAAAGGAATGAAAACAAGACAAAAATACAAGCATTAGACACCCCTTAGGCTAAATCCACCCTTCAAACCAGCAAACATAATTACAACAACATGATTAGCCAAACTTGACAATTACCAGGGATACCATGGAGAATAAGCCATTCCCCCTCCAAAGATTGGATTATAATAGGCAGGCCTGAAATCCCTCTGAAAATATGAAGAGGTATCAGCAGAAATGGTTCCTTGAATATCAGCAGAAACAGATGTACCAGCAGGAACAGGTCTATCAGCAGGAAAGGGACCCCTATAAAAGTTCATTCCTGCTGCTTGTGGAACATATGGTGGAATTTGTTTAACATTTTTCCACAATGATCTGGTCTGTTGTTGCCCACCATTCATTCTTTTCTCATGATAATCACAATCTTTAATGAGATGATATTGACTACCACACACAAAACATGACTTCTTCCTAACAGCCTTGTTCTTACTACACCTTTTCTTAATATATATACCATTATCACTAGTGGAACTAGAGACACATTTGTTTTTACCAGTGTTAAGAGAGCTATTGTCAGTGGAAGCTATTTTAGAAACAGATTCATCATTAGTTGCTTCAGAAGTGAAGTCATGAGACTTGTGTGAAGTTGTCTTGTCATTTGAATCACATGAGGTATTTCCTGGGGACTTAGATTCACAGGACTTGTTGCTATTGGAACAAGAGACGAAGTCATCAGACTCACACTCAGAATCAGTTAAGTTATTTGCCTTTTTCCCATAAGTCGTGTGTGATTCATCCATGTCTAATTCAAGGGCTGTGTGCATAGGAACAGGCTTAAACACTCCTCTTATAGGTGGAGGAACTGCATTCATCCCTCCTTCCTTAACAAACTTAACAGGAATTTTATAATCAACTTCCTTAGGGGTAGGATTAAATATTCTAGGATGATAATCCCCAACATCAAATCCCAACCCTTTCTTACGCCAACCTGATTGATTACCATAATTTACAAGATATTTTTCAGATTGTTTCCATGAGTTTATCCTTGCCACTTCACTATCAAGTTTAGCCTGTAATTCCTTATTTTCTAATTTCACCCTAACATTTTCTTTCTCAGAATGTTTCAGACAGTTAATGGAGTTCTCTAAGTCTCTTTCCAAAACCTTTATCTTTTGTTCATATGCTATCTGATTAGCTTCATGCCAAGCCTTTTGTTTTTCCACAGTTTTAAGAGCCTTTTTATATGCTTGAATATCTACAAACAATTTATTATATTCAGGCTCCATTTCATCAAACTCTCTCCTAAGGTTCAAGTACAATTCATGACAACCAAACTGACAATGTTGTACCTGATGAGAGGCTCCCACAAAAGCAAATTCTTCCACTTTATCCTTTGCATTATGAACCATGTTTTGAGTTTGATTGAGACAATCAGCTTCAGCAGGTTCAGTCCATTTTCTCCTCGAGTTGAATGATAGCAGGTTTCTGACTTTAATGGTCCACCTTTCGAATTTATCAGCTGATCCAGACATGGTGTTAAGATTTAGAGAGATTAATTTAGAGAACTTTTGCTTCTTGATCAGAGATCCTCACGAGGCTCTGATACCACTTGTTGAATCTAACACTCCTGCTAGATCTTTGAGCCTATGTGGATCGGTAGGATGCCTATGTAATCACAAGCACACTACAAGAGAACCTCTGATTATGAACAAGAAAAGAAAAGAACTAATGCTATGATCCTCTATGGATCGTATAATGAACTAAAAGATGATTTTATTGAAGATTGTTAAGTTGCAAAGATATCAAAACTCATAGACGGGGTGTTCCTTTTATAATCACAAGGAACCCTAACCCTAACCCGTCCTACAAGAATACGTGTAAAGAGATAAACATGATCTCTTCTATAAATAAACTTTACTAAACATACGAATAACAGACAATAATATCCACAGCAACAAACACTATCAGCAGAAACAAAATATAACTATCAGCAGCAATGAGCTTCGGCAGGAACCAACACTATCGGCAGGAACCAACTTTCACTATCGACAACAACAAGAAATATCTTATTTCCAGAATTCCCAACAGTTCTACAATCTGCACATGAACAGTACTTATCCTTTTTTACCTATTTATAAGCTTATTCCAAACACCCCTTATGATAGACTGTTTTGTGATTTAAGCTTTCAATGACCAAAACAAGCTATGATTCAGGATTAACACTGATTAACTAACTTACTTTAACCCTAATGAACAATTTTCAAATGGTGATAAGCACTAAATAAGCTAGACTTATATTAACCTATATTTTTGGCTTTTTTTTAAAGGTTTGAAGAACAAATCTTAAACTAAGAAAACTAACACTACAACAAAGTAATCAGAAGCAACAAAATATACTATTAAGCAAATAAAAGATAATAAAAAGCAAGTAGGCACACATAATAAGCAATAAGCAGTTTGACTTATAAAAGCTTGAAATAAGTTGAAACTTACAAAGGCCCTTGCTCAAAACATGGCAAAATGGCTCGATGAACTACTCTACAAGCTTTAGCTTGTCAAAAGACAAGCTAGTGACAGCAATAAGCTCTTCCATTGCTAGCTTATCGTCCAAAACAGCTTATTTGACCATTATTTACTTTTATTAACTTTTGTTGACTTTTCTGAATTACTTGAAATTAAATCAGTGATAAGCGATGGTAAGCTCACAAAAAGCTATAAGAGCTTATATGAGCTTATAGAAACAGGGATAAGAGCTTATTAACCTGTTTGAACCATAGAATAAGAAATTTGAACTCGAATTTGAAAGGAAATACTATTTCATTAATTCCAAAAACTGATTACAACTGGGAATGAGAAATTAAAGGTTTACAAACTGACTTAAAAGCTTAACGAGAACTAGAAACTAAATTGACATAAAAACGACTACAAATTAACTAAAAAAAACTCTCCCTAACTGCTTACAATAGAAACTATTTATAGACTAAGATTAGGGTTTCTTCAAGTCTTGTGCTTTCTCTGTCTTCATCTGGACCCTTGGATTAGTCTGGTGCAATCTCAGCCCATGATTTGGGTTTTGGCGCCCATTTTATCATTGGATTGCCAACTTGGCAGTGGTAACTTGTGAGGAGGGGGAATTAATTGGTCTTGGACTGGAGTAGGTTGGAGTGGAGTAGGAGAAGGTGCAGGGTATGGGTTGGAGCAGGGGAGAAGGTGAGGTGGGTGGTGATTTGGAGGGAAAAGAGATAAGGGGTTGACTGGGTTTGACCCAGTTTTTATTAACTAAAGATGGGGTACGGGTTGTGGGTGGTGTGGATTGGATTAGATTGGGCCGGGTTTAGGATTAGGGTTGAAATTGTTTTAATTTTGGTTTTAAGGTTTATTAGTTTTAGGTTTAGGTGTTTAGGATAAATGGTGAAATGTGATTTTTGGTGTCGGGTTCGTTTTTCCAAGCTCAATCCAATGCTACATCCCGGGGTTGACTTTGACTTCATCTTGACTAGATCAAATGCACAAACGTTGTCGAGATGATCCAAAAATATCCGTTTTCGCTCTATTTTCAATCCTTTTACCTGAAATACATAAAAACACAATCCAAGGATATCTGCAATATAAATTGGTATATTTGGCTGTTTTTAGCATTTTTTTATGTATTATATGGGCATAAAATGATGAGTAGATAAGCACTCATCACATATTTGGTTTCATAGGCTCGTAGCAATGCTAAAACATCGACTAGCTTGAGTAGTTGGGCAAATGTTTTAATAAAAGTACAATACTTGACAATATTTGTTTTTCTGTGTAGTGAACAAATTTTTTTGCTTATGCGGATACGTTTCTTTGAAATTCGACCTTTTTTTTTATGTATTTTGTGAAATTTTGTGACAATTTTGCCTCTGGCAGCTAATAGGAATTTTTTTTCTTCTCAAAGGGCAAAAATGTTATAAATTACCTTAAGAAGGACGAATTTGAAAGAACAATACTTAAAAGCAAAAAAATTTGTTCGTTGTCCAGAAAAACGAATAGTATCAAGTATGATACTTTTCTAAAACATTTGTCCTAGATAATATGAAGTACGGTAACAAACTCGTTTTATACCTAAAAGTAAATCTTTTAAATTTTTTACCTAAAATGTTTTATGGTTATGAGGTTGTGACACATAGTCACATACTCACATGATTGAAGGAGATGATGAAAGATAAGTTAAGGGGGGTCCGCATATGTATCATATTAGCATGTTATTTTCTCTTTGAATTCATAATTGTCACAACTCACAAGCATATGTTTAAATAAAGAACTAAAGAACAAGATAGGTGGGTGCACTCCTTACCTAAAATGGACTTTTCAAAATTTGTAAATCGACGGAAGAACTCTGACATCATGTTTTTAGTGTCGACTAACATTTCCAAGTTATACAAGCCCCCTTTTTTTTTTTTTTTTCAAGCCCCCTCTCTTTTTTTTTTTTTTTTTTTTGTTATTCAAGCCCCCTCTCTTTTTTTTATTTTTTTTTTTATTTTTTTTTATTTTTATAATTTTATTTATATTAAAAAACTATAAACCTGAAAGTACGGAACAGAAAATATAAAGTTTAATATGTCAAACGCTAAAAACTGTCAGAAATACGGAACAGAAACTGACAGAAAACTGTATTATACTGGAAAGTCAAAGAAATATTCCCTTTGTCCCCTATGATTTGATATCATAGGGGGGCTTCTATAGTATTACCCTTCCAAAAATCTAGCCTTAGGCTATGGGTTATGTTATAGAAGCCCCCCTATGATGTCAAATCATAGGGGACAAAGGGAATATTCTCTTTATTTTGCAGTATAACACTGTTTTCTGTCAGTTTCTGTTCCGTATTTCTGACAGTTTTTAGCGTTTGACATATTAAACTTTATATTTTCTGTTCCGTACTTTCAGGTTTATAGTTTTTTGATATAAATAAAATTATAAAAATAAAAAAAAAAATAAAAAAAAATCAAAAAAAATCAAAAAAAGAGGGGGGGCTTGGATAGTGGTTTTTGGGGGGGCTTGAATAACATCTAGCCTTAGGCTATAGACACCTGTTTGAGTGACCTTTATCCAAAAGTTGAGATTGAACCCATAACATATTTGTTTAAAGACCCTTCTTTACCGATAAACTATACATATGTGATAGGAAAATGATACGTTGGGGTTAGGGGTCTTCATGGATCGGGTAATATCCGCAGTAACCGAAAATCGAAACTGAACTGAACCGAAAATAACCGAACCGAATTCTAAACCTAACCGAATTGGTAAAAACCGAACCGAACCGAACATTTTAATCGGTTTATGGTTCGGTTATGGGTTTAGCATATTGACAACCGAACCGAACCGAAAACCGAATTATAATTAATATTTAATATTTTTTATATATTAATTAAAAAAATATAACTTGACTAACCCTAGGTCCTATGATGTTAGGGTATTTTGTGTTCAATAGATGTTAAAACTTGTCTAGGTATGTCGCTTTGCATATATTTTGGCATACCGTCATGGGGTCATGTGCTATGATTAGTTATTTGTTAGGAAAGTTTATGTATCTGGATGATGTATGTTCTACTCTCTAGGTTTAATCATTTGACATACATATCAATATGTGTATGCAAGACTGTTATGGTTCAATATTAGAGCAAATATAAATGTTGTTCAATATTCAAGTACAAAATTTCGGTTTTCGGTTTTGACCCATAACTGAACCGAACTTCGGTTCGGTTCTCGGTTCGATTCGGTCATAAATATTTTCGGTTTGGTTCGATTTTCGGTTATAACTCAAAAAATATTTTTAACCGAATAACCCGAACCGAATAAACCAATTAACTAAGAACCGAACCGATGAACACCCCTAGTTGAGGTAATGCTCCAATGGTTATATAACATGGACTCAATCTAAACAGACTAATCTCCTAACTAATATAATATGTTCAACTAATATAATTGTAAGGAGAATGTTTTCCGAATGAAAGTTAAAAAAATATATCAATCACTAGAGAAACACAATAAAGTGATTATAACCAAATGATTTAACTAAAGTAACTCATCCAAACAAATACTACCTACTCCCTCCGTCCTAAAATTATTGTCACCCAATAAAAAACACATCATTTTTGAAAAATGTCAATATCATTATTTTCTCTTTCTTATTTTTTTGCCAAATGATAAGTTTACCCTTAATTAATTAATTACCACTTCTTTAAAGTTTGCAATATTAATTTCAACCAAAAGTAATATAGTAAATTTTACCAAACTCCACTATCTATTCACTTTCTATTTTAAGTATATGATAATAATTTTGAGATGTTCGAAAAAAGAATAAGTGACAATAAGATTGAGACGGAGGGAGTAATATTTAGAAAAATGTCGACTTAAGAAATTACTTATAACTACCAGACAAACGTTGATATTGTTGGCATTTATTGGAATAAGAAATAAAGGCATGTGATCTAATCGTGTGGTGAGGGAAATTTGCGTCTAAATAGGTTTTCTGCGATGTTGGCCTGTTGGGGAATATACACATTAGTTTAGCTTATTTCCCTTTATGTTTATTTTCTCCTTTTTAATCTTCTTTTATTTTAAGTATTTTCTTCCATTGAGCCATGTGACTGTGTTACCGTTCGATTAATAGACACCCCAACCCAATTATTGGAAGGTTTATTGCACAAGTTTATAATACCAACTCGCATGTAGATATGAAAATTATTAATATCAACCCACATGTAAATATGCTAATTTCAATATTGTATTTCCAAAATTTGTAATATTACAGTACTAAATTTATCAAAGTTTTATAAAGAAACAAAGTTATTTAAAGAAATAAATATGTTCATTTAATGTTATAAACTTGTACCACTATAACACATGTTAAAAAACCCTTATTAAAATGATCTACAATCTTGAAATATTTAATTAGCCAGAAAACATATTATCCTTAACTATGTGCGTGAATGATCTAGCGTAAGATTCTACACTAAAATTAATCTTGCATGGGGTGTCAGGATAGCCTGCCCAGGGCATATTATACAAACACCCTCTATGATTAAACGTACAAACCCGCAAAGCAGACAATACAACAATCTGATATATCCAATGATTACATACACCTCCTATAGATGGTGTCAGGATAGCCTGCCCCTTTATATTTAATCATGTTCCTAGTTAACTGACATTATTTTCTTGGATTCTTGCGACTGTTTTGTTTACATACGTATCTTTCAAGTTTCAAGTGCTTTTATAACTAAATGTTTACTTAAAAGCTAGCTAAGCTTAGCATCCTAACCGAAACGATATATTTGTAATAACAAAGGGAAGATATTATATTAGAGTTTCAACATGTTCTGTTAAGTTCTAATTTTCTTATTTTGTGGTAAAAAAAAAACAGTAAAAACAAATTATGAGTAATAAAAAGAGGTTTAGGGTGTTTTTGTTAAAAGTATCAGTGAGCAGTAGCAACAGTTCACCGCTCACCGTTTTTTAAAAAAGCATAAAAAAAATAAGCATTCTTAAAAAATAACAAAGCTCACAGCTCCTTTTCCAAACGACTACTAAAAACCAAAATGTTCATTACTAACTATTCACCACTTCAAAAAATTTCACGCCGCTCCGTGCTAAACATACCCTTAAAAGTGCAGGATTTATGAGGCGTTGCAAGCGCCACGGAGCAATAAGACAAAAAAGTCACAACCACTCTTGGTGAGAGCACGTACAAGTGCAATGCATCTCCAAACATCTTTCCGTAGTTTCTATATGACTGATAGTTAGTTTACCCGACACTAAATAAGAAAAGAACAAATTCTCTATATGATTCAAAAAGTTAAAGTTAGTTTCGTATATATCTTAACAGAAACCATTTTTTATAAGGGCAAATGACACAAAAAGATACTAAAATTAGGGTTTATTTCCAATCAGGGTACTCTTCTTTTTTTCTTGCATAAAAATTGCGCCCAACAAATTTTTTCAGCCGATTTATGTTTTTTTACTAACTTTCGTTAACACATTTCGTTAGTAAATTACATGTTTGGTACATGAATTGGTATAATCATTTCATATTTGGTCCTTAAATTATTTTTTTTCTAAAATATTTTTTTCGAAAATATCTTTTTTTGAAAATAATTTTTTTCTAAAATATTTTTTTCGAAAATATTTTTTTTTGAAAATAATTTTTTTCGAAAATATTTTCAAAAAAAATTTGTTGGGCACCTTTTTATGCAAGAAAAAAAGAAGAGTACCCTGATTGGAAACGGGCCCTAAGTTTAGTGTCTTTTTTTGCCATTTGCCTTTCTTAAAATAGACATGGGTGACGGGCTGATTTTGATGACTCAACGACTTGTACTTTATTACTCCCTCCGTCCCATATTAAGTGTCCACTTTCAAAATGCATAAAGTTTTAGAAGATTCCACTAACTACACTCTCTACCAATCATATATCATCTTTACCCACTAAAGTCTTATCTCATTGGTTGAAATACAATATGGACACTTAATTTGGGACATCCCAAGATTCCATTGTTGACACTTAATATAAGACGGAGAGAGTAATAAAATATATGACACGTGTCAAAATTTTAATAGAGTCATTCAGTCGCCCACGTACTTTATTAAAAAAATATATCACGTTTCAACATTTAGGTGGAGTCGCCCGTTCATCCGATCGTCCAAGTTTATTTTAGGAAGAAGTTATTTTAAAGCATTTATGAGACCATGTTTTAGTTATGGGGCTATTTGGAAAATTGGCTCGTAATATAATATTTTAGTTTTTGAGATGGTGGTTCAATAATGAGAAACAAGCAGCAACTAAGGAAGATTAAATATATACAAATATACGATAAGTCTAAACCATAATGACACTAAACTACTCCGTAATAGAGTTATTCAAAACTAGATTAATAAAACCAGGGTCTGGTTAATTTCAAGTGAAATAAGATTCTAAAACCAGGGTCTGGTTAGTTTCAACTTTCAAGTGAAACAAGATTCTAATAACTTCTTTAATAATTTCCATCTTATGTCCCGTTTCTTTTGTTGTGAAAGTTGCAATTGATTTTAGTGAAACTTACGGTCAAGGCTTTTAATATAGTTTAACACAATTTTTGATTGACTATATTGGATTTTTTACTTCTTTTTTTAAAGTCGACAACCTCAAATTGTTTTGTAAAGACGACAATGTCTTTTTCTCGTGACACGGCAACGATTCTAATTTTTTATCGCTAAAAAACGTAATAGTCAAGTTTGCACGTCAATTTGTTAAATAAAACTTGTCTCAAGCTAGTCCACATGAGAATACTATGACGATAACTCTTATCTTTTATTCACATGCGCATGCATGTATATACAAACACAGTCACACAGACATGTGCATGTAAGTATGCACTTATTTATATGCATAAATATATCGGATATATGAAAAATAGAGGATTTCATGGGATCCTGTTTGGTCTCTTATACACACACATATCACATATGGTCGTTGGATGAATAAGGCTGGGACTGAATAGATGTAAAGTATGTGCACATGGCGAAATTTATAGAGCCGTAGTGAAGATGAAAATGCATCTAAAACATAGACAAATATGATATCATATTCGACTTCTTATCATTTTTTGGACCTATCATATCCTGTGATCTCTGTTCAAAAAAAAAAAAAAAAAAAATCCTCTTATGAATTTGTGATACTTATCGATAGGAATATATATCCAAGCCAGTGGGGTTCACTATGGTGGTTAGTCACACATCAAATCGAAGACCAAATCATATCTCTACTATACAAAATGAATCATGAATTTTGAAATTTTACAATGTTGAAACTTAAATTTAAATTAATGTAATTTGTTTAATCTACATCTATACAGTTGAGGTCCCCAAAGACCTCCTTTTATGTAAAGATCAAATAAACACATCTCATCCATCTATTTCATTTTCATACCTCCTTTTATGTAAAGATCAAATAAACACATCTCATCCATCTATTTCATTTTCATACAATGGCTCTGATTAAATAACAAATCCCATCCACCTTCTACATCAAAGGGCAAAACATGAATAAAAAAGTCTTATTTTTTACACATTGTTCATTTATTCCTAAAAAAACCTTTGATTCTATCCCGACCCACTCACCTTCTACCGGCGATTAAACCTTCAAATCATCATAAAAAAAATGTCGCGAAAACACTCGATTTTCACATTCCAACATCATAACAGATAGATCGATAAAAAACGTTCAATTTGAAAGATTTAGATCTGTAATTTGAACGGATTTGAAGGAATCGATCAAAATAACAAAATATTTGTAAAAATATGGACGAAAATTAGTTAAACGAAGCAGACTTGGTTGTTGTTCCAGTTGTGGATGCTGAAAATCTTTTGGTTGATCCTGAAATCATGGTTATGGATGATGTTGTTGTTGATCTAGATGCACACCATGTGTTTGATGAAATGCGTTTGTGATAAGCATATGTGATTCTGAAGTAAAATCACATGTGATTCTGTAACAGTATCTATGAGCTGATGCAACAGACGATTATCCCGACAGTGACCGCATATTCTACAATAAACAATTGGATTCTTTCAAATGTTCAAATTTTCTTGATGTTGATTGCATTTCTTCATCTGGTAATTCATGTGAAGATGAACCATATGAGAGGTAAGCACCCATCTTATCGTTGAATCCATTGTATAAGGTAAAACAAAAAAAAAAAAAAAAAAAAAAAAAAAAAAAATTAAAGAAGAAGAAGAACAACAAATTGCTATAGTTGTTTAAAAACCTTAGGAAGATGTGTATCTTTGTACATATTTTATTATTATATAGTTGGTTGGTTGTTTGGATGTCATGTTGGCTACCATTTTACTTTGTATGTCGATTGTCAAACAGTTTGGTGTTTGATAAACATCGACTCATGTTTGATGCTCTATCACCCTTTGTAGCTAGGGGTAAAAAGGGCAATGAAAAGTGTCATTTCACGTGCACGGTTTCACCCATCTTAGTGACAATGGTTACTCAGGTTGAAGACCTTATAATTCAAATCAAGGAATGTGAAAATGTAGCAGAATACAAGGTAATTTACTTGTAATTTTAAAAAGTGTATTAGCTATTATCCTCTGTTATAACAATTACATGTGATTTTGTGTATAAATCGCATGTGATTTTGATATAAATCACATGTGACCCAGCATATGTATTAATTTTCTTTTCTTTTTTTGTTCTGTAGTAAGGTTTTACGTTCTCTCGAAGACGGATCAGTGGAATGTACTTGTAGGCATTTTCTTTGGTTCGGATTTCTATGTACCCACATATTATTTGAATACTATATAGAGAAGATTAACAAGCACACGAAGACAACATGCCCGTTGAATCCAATTGAAAATGGCTAAAATGATTGAAAATGGCTAAACAAAGTGGCAAATGCTTCTTGAATTTCATAGTTTATTTTTTAATATTTGGTTTTTGCATTTTTTTTAACTTCTGCAAAAGTGTTATATGGATTTTAATTCGAATATATGGAATTTTACTTAAATACTATTTTGTTTGATGTTCTAGCAGATTTGATATTACATTGAATAAAATCACTTATGATTCATCTCAAAATCACTTGTGATTCATCTCAAAATCACACGTGATTCGTCTCAAAATCATATGCGATTCACGTCAAAAAGTCATACGATTTTCATATCAAAATCACATGTGATTCATGTGAAAATCGAATATAATTTTCTCATGAATCACATGTGATCTAGATGTATAACTTGCCCACGCTACGACCATCAGTTATCATATTTACCAAAATTAAGAAAACATATATTAAAACATTCGGCAAAAGATCAGTTAATAAACATACGAATTGTTCAAAGATCATTACATACTTCTAATCAGAGATTGCAAAAGTGTTATATGGAATTTTACTTGAATACTATTTTGTTTGATTTTCAAGCGGATTTGGTATTACACTGGATAAAATCACTTGTGATTCATCTCAAAATCACATGTGATTAATGTCAATCACATGTGATTCATCTCAAAATCACATGTGATTCGTGTCAAAAACTCATACCATTTTCATACCAAAATCACATGTGATTCATGTGAAAATCACATATGATTTTATCATGAATCATATGTAATCTAGATGTATAACTTGCCCAGGCTACGACCATAGGTTAAAACATTCAGCAAAATTAAGAAGACGACCATAGGTTAAAACATTCAGCAAAAGACCAGTTAATAAACATACGAATTGTTCAAATATCATTACATACTTCTAATAAGATTATTACAACTTGTCCAGATACGATAAACTCACTAAAACCATAAACATGTACCATCTTATTTTTAGCCCTCTCTTCTTCGGATTCGCTCTCAAACTCAGAAACCTCTTCTTTCTTTCCATTCAAACTATTTCCCTTCACAGGACGATGTACTATCTTACATTCAAACTCATTGTAAGCTTTTTCGGGTAGCGAGATTATAAATAACAATTTAAGCAGCTAAAGTTCTGGTTCACCATCAAATGATATTTCAAAGTAGTCGATTTGTTAGCCTGAAAATTTAGATTGATATAGTCTTCTCCATAATGAAAGACGACTTCTACTGTGCCGAGATGAAAATAAAGATGAACTGTATTCCTGTACCAACTCCATGTCTATATTCACAATATCATATAGGTTATCTGGCTCTGTAAATCCTTATCTATGAAGCAATGTAGCATTACAAATTGACCCATACGTGTTGAAGACCTGAAATCGATCGAACAGTCATCAGGTTTTGACAGCTATAAAACACACCCAACACGTGCATTAGTAGAACATAGAGGTGGTAAAATAAGTGACATGGATTTAGAACATATTTTTAGTTACCAAATTAAAAGAATGATAAATATGCTAACCTCAGCTCCAGCTTTAACATCCCTCACCATAATCATTTCTAAAATTTCAGTGATTGACGAAGATTCATCGTCAACACTAGAATCACTTTCGGGTAAGGCAAGATTGGATTCATCTTGAGATGAGTGATCACCCTCCGCATCATTGTTATCCTGACTTTCCAGGCTTTCATCTTTATCATCGTCAGAATCAGAATGAGATGACATAGAGTTGAAGTGTAGATCCTCCGCATCATCAACACCACACATGTGGTGCTTGTGGTGGGATCAAATACGTTAGAAATCAATCAACAATCCGTAGTCAAATCTTTATCAACTCAAACAGAATCCAACATACTCGAGACCCATTACGGGTCTCAACCCAATACCCTACGCGTCCACGACTCGACAAAGTAATAACACATCACCACAAATCCAAAGCAACGACTCGAAGAAACAACAACCTCAAGGTTGTGACTCCCTTGAGTCACGACTCACTCCTATTCGACACGAAACACAATCAACCAAGACAAACAACCACACAAATGCGTACAAAATAATATAGAAATCCACACAAACTGTAGAAACCGTGTAGGGGTGAATACGTTTCCATTTAAAAACTTAAAAAATTTTGTATCAAACACCCGATCAAGTGTGATATAATATGAGAAGTGTTAACAAAAAGTCTTGTGACAACTAGTGATAGTGGAATTCCATAAGTGAATCATATACCATAACACAAACATAGACATAACATAACTACCACACAATATAAGCAATAAGCCACACAAACATAAAAGCAATGCAAATATAAAACGGTAAATGCAAAGATAAAAAGTAAAGAGATAATTAAGGAAAGTGCAAACCGGGCACGATGATTTATAGTGGTTCGGTCACGAAGTTCCTCTTTGCCCTACTCCACTCCCCGAGTACCCAACTCGAGAGTTACTTCACTAATCAACAAGCTCCCTTCTTGGCGGAGAAAACCATACAACGTCGCTTACAATATTTTCTGACACTAAGCTAGATGTCGAGTTCTTCTTCGGGTACAACCAAACTCGTTATGTTTTATAGCCCAACATAACAAACCTTGTGTTTTGAGGCCTAAACACATAAACCGCGTCGCTTACATTATTTTTCGACATTAAGCTAAATGTCGAGTACTGATCTAGCTAGTACCAATCTCACTCACAATCTACCCGATCCTCACAAATCACACAAGCTACAATATCCACATGATCTACACTCGATCTACCCGACCTACTCACGATCTACCCGATCTACCTTATCTTCACACGATCTACCCGATCTACTCACTATCAACACAAGCTACACAAGATCTCTTCGATCTCCACAAGATCATAATGATCCACACAAACTAACTAAACAAGGTGATAGACTACTTGATGTATATCCAGATACAACAAGTACGTAACGAATGTTACGAGTGCACTACACTAACACTACAACACTTTGTATCTTCTTGATACGAAGTGTTCTTCTCTTGCACTAGTAGAGGAATGAAGGTGATCACTTGAATGGATGATTGGATCACTCTTAAACAAAGATAAACTAACTACATGATCAAAGGAGAGTATATGTGATAGGAGATTTGACTCAGAAAATTATGTGTGAAAAAGGATGCCTAAAAACTGTGGAATGGACTGGTATTTATAGGCAATAAAGATTTGGCCGTTACAGGGGGTATGGTACCACTAAATTCCACACCGTACCAGAGAAGGACGCTAAATTTAGTGGTACCGTGGTACCGTGCCAGACAAGGACGCTCAAATTTTTATTTTTAGTGGTGAAAGTTTATTTGGGGAAGTTTGGAGTTGATTTGGGGGGGGGGGGGAATAGCTGTTGGTGATTTTAAACTTATTTTTCAAATTAAAACATATTTTTAATTCAAAAATAATTTGTAAAATTTATTTAAAAATAAAATGTTTTGTCACATTAAAAATGTTAAGTTTAGAGAAAAATATAATCCTTTGATTATTAGTCAAGTTGTAGATTTGTTTGTTCATACCTTAAGTGATTTACGTCGGGATGGAAATCTACGACTTTGTTGAAGCATACTTGAGACGTCGAGAGGTGTTGATGTAAGTATGCGTTGATGATTTATGTTTACAAGTAACTTGCACATTTTACGTTATGCATTACAAGTTACATGTTTGTCATTATTAAAACCGAAGAAACCGTTTAGTTTAAATATCGTAATATTTGCACTAACAATCTCCCCCTTTTTGATGATGATAAATATGTAAACCGTAACACACAGTAAAATATAATAGTTACTTGTTTACAATCACTTCTCCCCCTTTTGTCGAAGCAAAAAGGTAGTTGCTTCGAGCTCTCCCTTGAATTCACTCCATACTCCCCCTTATTACACTACTATCATTTTTTCCCAAAAAGAGCTTGCATCATCCCAGTGAAGTCTTCTACTACCACTATTAGAAAGTCTCTGTGCTATGTATTCAAATACTCCTGAGCTCCCCCTAGCTCAATGCTTCCCTCTGGTGATTGAATAAACTTGTTTATTTACCTTAGTATCTAGCGGATCCATGGATCAAATTCTTACAAAGGCTTTTCCTATATCAAGGGTTAGCTTCGTGCAACATTATAGGGATAGAATACGCATAGCAAGACATGCAAGGGTTAAAATATGTAAAAACGTAGCTACTAAAAAAATGAGTTTGATGAGCATATCAAAGTATGCAAGAAGTTAGACACGTGATGAAAGTGTGCCAAAAGGATAAAAACTAAGAAGAAAGCCCAAGAATGTTGAGCGACACAAAGATGTGAATGCGTAATGCAATTCAATGAAACTAGAGAGTCACAACTTGACCGACAACCTAAGGTGTAATTGTTCAATCAATCACACTAACAAGAACGAGATTCATTCGTTGACTGACACATAAAATGACTTCTTCCAAGTTGTCATTGGGAAGGCAAGTTCCAACAAACCTTTTGAACAACATAATCATCTACCTGAGATGATTGGTGTTAATGACAGTTTGTTGATAAGACATACTCTAAATGATTAGTATTATGACAAGTCATGCCATAAAGTAGACTCGACAGAAGTTATACCAAAAAAAAATAAGAACGATATGCACCTAGATGCGAATGGAAATGATTCCATAAGATGGGAAGTGTTGGATTTGACATTTGAGAAAAGGTGGGAAAAGACGGTTTAGATTAATATATCGTTTGCACTGACAATGAGATGCATGATATATTTCAAAACAGAAAAAGAAAATGTGCATGTGATCCTAACAGGATTGTAGGCGAATATCTCTAACAGGGTTGAGGTAACAAAGTTCTAGAATTCTAGTTTTGGATGATCCTAATTGTGAGTTAGAGATGATTTGGTGTATGAAGGATTTTGTGTGATTGTGTATTTTATACAAATTAGATATAATGATTATGAGGATTGAAGGTTATTGAACTGACTATCACTATCAAGAGTGAAGGATGGTTGTGAGGTTTGAGTGTAATGATCGATGGGTTGAAGGTTCATAAACTAAATATCACTGTCAAGAGCGAATTTTAGTTGTAAAGGTTGAGTGTGATGATGAATGATATTAATGTGAGGTTTGATGTAAGGATTGAAGGTGTTTGTATAGAAAAAATATCTAGGTGGTCACAAAGAGTAGAGGTTAGGAAGCTAGAACCGATTGTGGCTTTGTGACTGAGGTTTTGCTAAGAGGTGGTACTTAGGAAGTGAGTGTTTAAGTAGAGAATTCTAGGGAATAAGAACAACATTTGTGTGTTCTTGAGAGTGTTTGGTGAAGGACTATATGAGTGTGTTTTCGCTCCCCCTTAATCGATGACCATCCGGACAAGATGTGTCTGAAAAAGAATTAAAAAAAAAGGAAAATAAACGTTGACGAAAGCGATGAGCTTAGTAACGTCATGACAAGTGGTGGATAGAATACAATAAACTTCACCTTTGAAGTCACGTAGCTCTTCTTAATCATTGTGAATATTCATAGAACATTCATATGATGAGGCATGTGATTACGTGAAAATGTGCTAAGGGTTAAGAAGATAGAATCTTCAAGGTTGTGGAGTTAGTGATAAGGTTCTAGTGGGGTTATCTTTGATAGTAGAAACTATGTTGATGAAGATGGGTTATCTCAACTTATCCTAGCGGTTCTTCGCTGGAAGTGTGTGGAAGATGAGTGGAATTCGGAAGCATTGGTAGTGTAGAACGAAGGTTGAGAATTGTAGATAAGTTGAGAAGATGATGGATACGGAAGTAACCAATCATATGGTGTGTTTAGTACCATGTGGAAGTTTTAATAGTACTTTTGAAATTGTGAGAATTGAAAACAGAATAAACTGTCTCAGCAGATAACGGTCCGACGGTACTTTTAAATTTAGCGGTACCGTCCCTTATTTAAGGACACCGTGACCTGCTGAGGTCAGTTTTGACCCAGAATTTGATTTTTGACAAATAAATTTCACATATGTTGTGATTTTTCTGGACCTTAGATTAAAGGAATTTATACCAAATAAATTCTTTTATGAATAAATCCAACGGGATTCGATGAACGTTGATCGAGAACGAGAGATGACATTTAATTGCATTTCGCAAATTAAATATACTTTAAATATTTCAAATGAAATATTTAAGTTGTCATTGGAATTTCAAAGGATTTTACGAATAAATCTCGCTGATTTAGTGAGACTTTTTGACACGAGGAGATAATTTATACCTAATAAATTCTTTTTACGAGATGAACGAGACTAGACGAGAAGAGATGACTTTAGTATTTCCAAGGAAATACGTAAGTGGTCATTAGAGGGATATGAAGGATGACTTTAATATTTCCAATGAAATATTTAGATAGTCATAAGACGAAATTTGGAAGATGTTCTTGAACATACGTAGATTATGAAATTCACGTAGTGTGTTTTATCATTCCTAGACCTAGACGTAGATAGTTGAATGGTTCGCGTTTGAGAGGTTTGGCTAATTTATGGATTTTGATGTGCTTCGCACGCGAGTGTTTCACGGGGTTTTGAAAGACGTAAAGCAAGGCCAATGATGCTGATTCGTAGCAGGGTTTGGGATCTAAAAGAAAGAAGTATTTAACTGACACAACGGTGGTAGATGTGTGGGTGAGACTCGATTTGGAACATAAGGATGGCTTAAAGTTGATTGAGGTTTGCTGCTTTTAGGTTGATTGATGAGATTTTTAGGATGAACATCCATTGTAGTTGTGAGATTAGGTGATCAAGATTGACAACGAAAAAGAAGAGACTCAAAAATATCAATCTTCGTATAGGCATATTGCCCGTTATTCTGAAGAAAGAGAGTATCAACGGACTCTTGGCTAGATAGGATGATACGTTGGTTTTCTACCCTAAAACCGATGGATAAGTTCGATCCTCATTATCTATGAGGTGAGCTTGACACAAAGCACGATGACAAACCTATGGGGATAAAAGGAACTAACGAAAATGAATATACTTGGTCTTAAGAAGTGTATATTCACACGAGGATGAACGGAACTACTAATCAATTATGTAGTAACTCGTGAGTCCTTTGTCACCCGAAGGTTGATGTTAGCTTTTAGCTTTTGGATGAGCGTTTTAACATATGTTGTTAAAAGGCTTGAATATAATGTTTCGGATATGACATTTAACAATTGCGATCGCAAGTTAAACTTACTTGAATATTTTGGATGAAATATTTAAGTTGTCAAACCTACTCCGAGTTCTATTAGGTTTGTATCTAGCCTCCCCATGACAAAAGGGTGTATTACTTGGAAGAAAGCGAAATGATGACCAAAGAATTAGGACAATTTTGCGACTACTTTAACTTATAGATTTTGACACGAGTGTATGACTATATGACGTCTAAGAGTTCATAGTGATAGGCATACCTAATTCATTATGTGTCAAAATGACATAGTGTGGGTGCAAATTTACAAGCAAATCATGTAAAATGCATATAAGGAATAAATGCAAACATCATACAAAACATGATAATCATTTAGCATTTAAGAACATGAAGCCATTTAATCATATCTTACGAGAACATGTTATCACTTTGAAACACATATGTGAGATGCAAGTAATCTAGGTTCGCTAAGGAGGATCCTAATTACTACTTGTTCGAAATGAAATCCTAATGGGAAATAAAGTTCACCGATGTAAACTATCTTTAGTCAAATGTAGGAATAAAAAATTTTCAAGTTAGAGAATGAGTATGAGACTATACTAGTGGTGTTCAATTCAGGCTAAACACAACCATTTTTACGGGTTATACCACGAACCCAACTTCTCTCCTGGAAGCAATTCAACCATTAGGTCAAATTGAATTTCTAGTGCGATAGGTTCTCCATTAGTCATTCTTATGTTAGAAAAATTCAAATTCCTATATTTGCCTATCGAAGTGTAGCAAAGATGATGCTAGCTTATTTTGCTAATACATGGCCTAATATGACTCAACTAAACATATTTTGAAATTCGGTTAAGAAGATGACATGTCTTACACAACTTCTAAAAAGGCAAGCAAAATGTTTTAATATCAATCTTATTTTGCTAACACATGTTGTATTGAGTTATTATTCAAATCTAATATCCTATATTCGTTAACAAGAGGCAATGTATTCTCTTGTAACACAACCATTCAAATCTAATGTCGAAAGATCACATGTTAAATATTTTGAGGTGATATATTTTTTACACTTAAACCTTTGGAAAAATATTTGTGTAAGACAATATCTTTCGACACACATGATCAACCAACTTAGTTTTCATTCCTAAGAAGGTTACTAAATCATTTTAAAACTTGCAAGATGTCGAAAATACATATGCGAGAAAACTCGTCTATGCCTATATGCAATGCAAAATCAATTAAGCAACTTAGTGCAAGAAGTCTAGTCTAAGTCCTATTGACGCATAAACCGGAAAACTAATAATCAACACATAGTAACAAGACATGTAAAATGCTTGTGATTATTGATATAATTAGCTCAACTAAAAATAACTATAAGCATTCAAAAATATTAACTAACAGTACTAGGACGCAAAGAAAAACAAATAACCATTTAGCGTAACATACAAAAATACTTATAGTCATTTTGTGTATTAAGTATAACAATGTATACCTAGCTTGACTTTATTTATTTTCCTTCAAATGAATTTGTTTCCTCCCCATTTTAAAGATTTTTGCCAAGTTACATTGAAAATACGTCAATGTTCAAAAGTTGAAACGCCCTTTTTCATTTTGGCCAAAGATTTGCGCAAACGGCATAGTTAAAAGGATCTTTCGTTACAAATCAATGAAAATACTCTAATATATTTTCACTTAGAAACAATTCATAAAGATATTTTTTTACAAATCAATGAAAATAGACTAAATTACGTTTAAAACGATAGATGGCACAACTCCTATGGACTTACGGTTGATTTTATACGAATTTATGAAAATGACCCAATTCTGAAAACAGATAGACAGATGCACGGTACCTTTAAATACCCCACGGTACCGTTAAACATAGCGGTACCATCCTATATTTAGTGATACTGTTCACTGTTGTTGCAGTTCTATCACAGACTGAATTTCTGTTTCAACATAACGAAGAAATGTAAAACTTAGTAAACTAGATACCGAACATGTAGAATATGTTAAGTAACATTTCTATGTTTAGGACTAAGAAAAACATTTACAAACATATATTTACAATAAAACAAAGAGTTGTCCCAAACGCTCCTTTCAAAACCGCATCACTTTATGACTCGTTCAAAAGACATGACCGGATACTTATAAACTCTATTCTTTTATTTGCTTAAGAAAACATTCAAGCTAGTATGACAAAGTATACTTGACAACAAAACTTGTAAGTATTAAGCAACTAGATACTTTTCATATTTTATTAACTTCATGGGTAATTTGATACATGGATCGTACTTAATTTTGAAAACCATTTTGTTGGGAACACATTTAATATTATCAAGTATCGGTCATAATTTATGTAATAGGTTGTTTTATTATTTAGGCCTTTATGTTAGTTATTAAGGTTCGGCCTATGTAGAAGGCCCATGGGCCGTGACCTTTTATTTATTAGTATTATTAGGGCAATGCCCCAACATCTTGTAATAACTATAAATACCCCCTCCCTTGAAGGGAGAGGGTGTTGGTTCATTGTTAATCAAAGTTCATTATTCATTTACATGTTCCTTCCATTCTTTCTCTCTCTAACTTTCTCTCTCTAGATCTAGTAAGCTTGTGTAATAGATTTGTAACCTAACAAGTGGTATCAATCGCCAAGGGATAGATTAGGTTGTTTTAGATTCGATTTGGTAGAAAATTTGAAGATTTAAACGTTCTGTCCTTCAACTATGAAGGTATTCTTCGAGTAAGAGTTGAAGGTCTTCGAGTTAGAAGAGATCCTTCAACTTAGTCCTTCGAGTAAGCTTAAGTTGTTCTAGTAAGAGTTGAAGTTCTTCGAGTTAGAAGAGTTCCTTCAACTTAGTCTTCTAGTAAGCATTAGTTCTCCGAATAATACTTCGAGTTGGAAGTTAATCCTTCGAGTAAGAAAATCCTTCGAGTTAGAAGATTATTTTTTAAGTTCTGTTTATACTTTCCGAGTTAGGAAATCAGAACTTCTTCATTTGTAATTCATATACTTGGTGAAATCTCATTCTTCGAGTAAGGATTCTTCGAGCAAGGAAGCTTCGAGTAAGATTGTATTCTTCGAGCAACCACCTTTCGAGTAAGGAACTTTGAGAAGAACCAAATTCTTCGAGTAAGAACTACAACTGATTTCTTCGAGTAAGGAACAATTTCTTCAAGTAAGGACTAAATTCTTTTACGAAGGATTTTCTCTTCAAATCTTCTACTTAGAGATCTAAAACCACAACAACAACCTTCTTTATCCTAAAAGATCCATCATCCACAAGTTACTTCTTCATAATGTCTCAACCACCAAACTACAATTACTTCTACAATCAACAACAACAGTATCGTCAGCAACAACCGTATCCTCAACAACTACAGTTTCCGCAACAATAAATCTTCATGCAACAACAACAGTTTCTCCCATAACAACAATTCCCTCAACAACAACCATATCAACAGCAACCGATGCAGCCCTACCCACTTCCAGCAAAACAACCACATTGGTTTGATCAGATGTGTGTAGCAATAAGCAGACAACAATCAAGACACGAGGCTGGATCATTAGACACACCTCCTATGCTCACCCCGGGTAACTATGTGCAATGGGTAAGTCGATTTTTATGGTTAATCGAACTCAAGAACCCGCATGGAAAATACATGAAAAAGGCTATCATTGAAGGGCCATTTCAAGTGCCAACAACAACGGTTCCTGGAGATCCAAATGCCATACCTCCAAGAGAAGCAACTGTGACCCCTATTCCTGATGCTCTGCTTACAGCATAACAAGTACTTCATAAAGAAGCCAATGAACTTGCAATGTCTTACATTCTTTAGGGAATTCCTAATCTAATCTTCAGAAGTATTGATGCATAAAAGACTGCCAAGGACATGTGGGAACACGTTCATCTTCTCTTGGAAGTCACTGAATTGAACCAAGAAGATATGGAATCAAAACTCTATCTCGAATACACAATGTTCATGATTGAAGCAAGAGAATCACTAGAGTCTTATTACCATAGGTTCACCAATATCATAAGCGACTTGGACAGACACAATATTATTCTACCCAGGATTGCAGTAAACCCAAAGTTCCTCAGTTGTCTTAGTCCTGACTGGCAAAAATATGTCACCTTTGTTCGTCAAGCAAAGAATCTACACAACGTATCTTATGGGTTGTTGTATGATTATTTGAAGCATCATCAGTCAGAAGTTGATAAAAATAGAGCTGCTCGTGGTAGTTATTCACCGTCAACAACTCTAAACTCACTGGCACTAAAAGTTCAATCTCATTTTGCTCCACAGTCAAATCAGGCTTTTGTCCAACAACACCATCACTCAGCTTATCCTCATCAAACCTCATCGAATCAACTCATTCCATATGAATCATCACCGCAATCTAATGATAATCAACTGGTTCCTTATGACAACACGGATACCCTGCTTTACTCCAATGCTAACAGTGGTGAAGATGATGCATTCAATTCATTGAATGAAGGATTTGCATTAATTGCTCGTGATTTCAGCAAGTTCTCCAACAAATCCAATAACCGTCTTCGTACTTCATCCAACACTCGTAATCAAGGTGTTGTCCACGATGGAAGAGTTGAGATTCAGAATCGAGCTTCTAGAAGAAATGGTTCGGGTGGTTACATGGGAAACTCAGGAACTGGGCAAAGGTTTAACGCTGCAGGTAGCAGTCAGAACAATGCTGGTACTCCACAGAGAAGGGCTGAGATTGTTGAAACTAGGAATCAAGGGATTGAAAATACAATGGTTAGATGTTACAACTGCAATGGGAAGGGTCATTTGGCTAGTGCATGCCCCAAACCGAGGACAAGAGGTAGTGAGTACCACAAGCAAGCACTACTTCTTGCTCTTAAGAATGAATCCGGGGGCACTCTTACTGAAAAAGAGAACAACTTAATGGCAAGTGCATACTCTGATGATGATATGGAAGACTTGGAAGCTAATGCAGCCATGATGTTGATGGCCAACATGCAAGAATTGCACATGAGTGAAACAGGCCCAGTATATGATACCGATGGCTTGTCTCAGGTACATGATTCAACATGTTTAATCCATGAAATAGTATCACCATCTACATCTGCATCAGCCAAAGACCAAATTGTTCAAAATGCTTCATTCTTATCTCCTCAAGAAGATGAAAAAATGAACACAGTGGTTACATTTGATGAAGATCAAATTAACACAGTTGTTACATTTGATGATCCAATTGATGATGATAACAATGCTCAATTTGAACAAAGTGATCTTTTGCCTGGTCCAGATCCAGAACTCATGACCTTGCTACTGACCACCCAAACCCAGTTGGACTCACAAAAATCCCAGATTGATAAATGCAATTAGATAAATAGAAATTTAAAAGCAAAAGTAGCATTATTGACTAAGGATCTTGAGTGCTATAAAATACAGCTTACTCATTATGAAACAAAAGAAAAACGCGAAAAAAGTTTTGAAGTTGCATTCCAACAATATTATGTGAAAGAACAAGAGTTAGAACATCAGATACGAGAATTAACTGTTGCAAAAAATGACTTGATTTCTCAAATGGAACATGAAAAATTAGCTTTCAAACAACAGGTTGAACACCTACACTCTGAACTTTTAAAAACAAAAACAGAGTTGTCAACTTGTCAAGATGGTTTTTCTAAACACAAACAAGTATCTAGGAAATTGATTGATTCTTATCTTGAGGAAATTGTCGAATTGGAATGTAAACTCAAAGAGTTTCAAAAAGTTGTTTATAAATCTGGTGAGTCGGTAACAACAATTCAGAAGTTTACTCTAAAGCAAAATCCCCAAGGATATGGCTTAGCTATTGGGGATGACAAACCACGTTTTCTACACAAAGCACTCAAGGAAAATCCGAATTTGTATAGTGCAGAACATCTTTTTGATGACTCTATTATGCGTGTGGTTGTACATAATTTTGAAAAAGAACAAGAACAGGAAGAAGAGAGTCGATCTAAAATGAGCAATGTCAAGTTTAATAAACCATTTGATTACTCAAGAGTACCTCATATTACTGACACCTTCATTCCTCAACCAGACAAAACAGAACAATCATGGTTTTTAATGCAAGTTAGTGAATCTTATTCTGAGGTTAGTCCTATTAAACCAGTGGCACAAGTAAATGGTCCTTTACCAAATTCGGGTGTAATTGAACCATTACCAAAACAATATATTGTACTTAGATATTTTAAAACGTTTATGGAAGACATTAAATTTTTGGAACAAGCAATTGAACGTAATTATGAGATAACAGTTTCTACTTTTCTTTCTCCCTATGATAAAGAAAAGCGAGAAATTTTTCAAAAACAATTCTTGCCATATGTTCAACACTTGCGTCTTTGTGCTACACACTGGGAACAGGAACTTCAATCGGAAGTAACATCCATGATGAACACTTTCAATGCAACTGAAAATGCGATCTCGAAACAAAAACGTAGAAACAAAGTTTTACAAAAAGAAGCAGATCGACTCTTGGAAGATGTTCTCTGTTATGATATTATCTCCGTGTTCATGAATTCCATTTATGTATCTTGCAATGCTATGCTTGTTGATGATCATTCTACTGATACTGAAATGTTGAGACTTGAAGTTGAGAATTTAAAAAGAGAAAATGAGAGAATAAGCAAAGTCAATGATGATGTGCAAAACAAACTTTCAAAAGAGATTTTTCAACTCAATCAAAAGTTGCAATGGTGTCAAACTCAAAGTCTGGATTTTGAATTAAAGTTGCAAAATCAAAAAGAAACAATGTCCCTTCAAAACAGCCACGCTTCAACAGTTAAGAATCTTGAAAAGGAAAATGCTGTTTTAAAAGGTCAAATTTTCGAATATGAAAAGGACATTGATGAAGTTTTTCAAAATCGGAATGACACTGTTCGCTTAAATCGAGAATTGGATTCAAAAATTCAACAAAATAATCACATCATCATTAAACTAAAGGAGAAAATTAAATTACTTTAAAAAGGGAAGTTTGTTCACACAAATGTGATTGCACCAGGAATGTATAAAGTGGATAAAACACCTAGGAAAGCATTACCTCAAACTACTAATTTGAAGGCTTCATCTTCTATAGGAATAGTCACCCCTCATAGCGTTAGCAGATCCGAACCTAAAAGCAACAAAATGAAGAGTAGTATCTGTCAACGTAAGAGCGGCACACTTAAAGACCAAGAAGTAGAAGACCACATTAGGAGTTTAAATTAAAAGCATGTTGCGTCTAATGTAGAATCAAACTTAAACACTTGTACTTCTAATCGTGATGTAACAAATGCTAAAACTTTGAATGCTTTGAATGTTTTGAATATTTTGAATGTTGATGCTTCTTGTGTGTTTTGTCAAAAAAGTATGTTATCTAGTGATCATAAAAAGTGTGTTGCAAAGTCTCTTTTGTCTCGTAATCATAAACGTTCATATGGCATTTCCTCTAGGCCCACTACTACTTCTAAGTCAATATTAGGAAAACCGCCAAGTGTAGTTTCTAAGACTGCCGTAGACAAAACCATTGTTGCTACTAAAACAATCCAATCACCTAATGCATTTACTAAAAACAGAGTTGAATCTAGTTGAACATGGCAACGTTGGCTACAGAGGAAACCTAGTTTTACTTGGTTACCTAAAATGCTTAATAACAGTGCTACTAACCCAACGGGTTCCACTGTTACCATCTCTCCATCTGCGTTGTCTTCATGTGATGCAGGTGATTGAAATTGTCCTTTGGGTTATTGATAGCGGCTGTTCCTGACATATGACAGGAAACCTCAAACTTTTAGTAAACTTTGCTGCAAAGTTCAAAGGAACTGTTAAATTCGGGAATGATCACTTCGCTGCTATAATGGGCTATGGAGAATATGTCAATGGTAATATCGAGATTTTATGTCGAAGGCCTTGGACACAACCTTTTCCCAGTAGGGCAATTTTGTGATGGTGATTTGGAAGTAGCTTTTAGGGAGAAAACTTGCTTCGTTCATGATTTACAAGAAAACGATCTCATGACGGGAAAACGTGGAACGAGTCTCTACACCATTTCTATGTCTAACATGACCGCTTCTTCTCCCATATGTTTACTCTCCAAAGCACAGTCTACAAAATCTTGGCTATGGCAAAAACGACTGTCTCATTTGAATTTCAAGACCATGACAGATCTTGCTTGTCATAAATTAGTCGACGGTCTTCCAAGGTTTCGGTATGCAAATGATCACCTATGTCCAACATGTGAACAAGGGAAAAGTACTTGTGCTCATTTTCCTTCTAAAACCGAACACAGTACTGATCATGTTCTTCAACTTCTTCATATGGATTTATGTGGCCCGATGTGTGTTCAAACAATCAACGGGAAACGCTACATTTTGGTTATCATCGATGATTTTTCCAGATGGACTTGGGTTTACTTTCTACGAACCAAAGATCAAGCTCCTTCGATGATCATCACATTTCTCACTAAAATTCAGGTTCAACTTCGCAATACAGTTAGAAGAGTCAGAAGAGACAATGGAACCGAATTCAAGAATCAAACTCTTCGTGAGTATTTTGAGAAAGTAGGAATTGATCATCGAATATCTATTGCCAAAATTCCAGAACAGAATGGGGTTGTCGAAAGACGCAACAGGACGTTAGTGGAAGCTGCAAGGACGATGTTAATCAACGCTCAATTACCTGATTACCTATGGGCTGAAACTGTCTCAACCGCTTGTTATACTCAAAACCGTTGTATGATCAACAAAAGGCATCACAAAACTCCATATGATCTTGTTCACAATCGTAAACCAAACATAAATTACTTTCATGTATTTGGTGCCCTTTGTTACCCAAATAATGATCGTGATGACTTTGGAAAACTGAAAGCCAAAGCTGACATTGGAATCTTTGTTAGATACTGTGAGAACTCAAAAGGTTTTCGTATCTGGAACCATCGCACTAGAGAAATTCAAGAGACAATACATGCTAATTCAGCTTAGGACCTGCAACTAACCGTCTCAATTTTCTCGATCAATCAGCTGTACCAATCTCCCTCAACCGTAAGGATTTGGAAAACTTGTTTGCTCCACTGTTCGATGATTCTCTTGTTATTCGTGCACCTGATGTATTTACAAGTTTCGCTGCACAACCTTATCATATTCTAGTACCTGATACACCTGCTACTACAACAACAACAGTTGCTGCAGATGCACCTCCAACTGAATCACCATCAACAGAATAATAAACCGCTTCCAATACTGAGAATGCAGCTGAAGATCTCCTACATCAAGAAGTACCCACACCTGCAAATTATGACGAAAAAGCATTCTTTAATCAATTTGCTCTGGCTCCAACCGTTCCCGATATAGCTGAGTCATCAACAAGCAACTTGGATCCGTCTAATATGCAAAAAAAATTTCAACGTTACCCCTCAACCCACAAATGGACAAGAGATCATCCCTTAGTAAATGTGATTGGTAATCCAGACAATCCAGTCATGACACGAAAAATACTTCACACAGATGGTGAAACATGCATTTATGCACTTACCTTTTGTCAAGCAGAACCAAAGAATATTAAAGAAGCCTTAACTTATGATAATTTGATTGAATCAATGCAAGAAGAACTTGATCAATTCAAACGTCTTGAAGTTTGGGAATTAGTAGAAAGACCTGATGGAGTCTACGTTGTCGGACTTAAATGGATTTGGAAAAACAAACTGGATGTTGATGGAACAGTTATTCGTAACAAATCTCGTCTGGTTGCCAAAGGCTTTAGCTAAGACGAAGGTGATGCGTGGTTTTGTAACCTTACAACAGGTTTTACCTCTCGAGGGATCTCAAGAGGCTTACAACCCCACCAGGCAGTGTACCTGACCGATGTAGTATAGTGTAGTGGTAAGTACGGGGGATTGATCGTTCTCCACAGGGAATAGTGTTCGTTAGGTGTGAAAGACTACTCTAATTAGGTCTAAGGGTTGAGGAAGATTCTTTTTATGTTTTTTATATTTTTTATGAAAGCAAGTAAAATCTCGGTTTTGAAGGAGTGGGCGGAATTAGTTGCTAGTCAACTAACCCAAATAACTACAAATGCAAATAAAATAAATAACTGAAAATAAAATGTTGGTGAGAAACTTATGTGTAGAGAAATGTGTTTACTTAGATTTCCTTACTCCCTAACTATCTTTTACCGGTTAATTAGTGTGTATTAGTCGCGTGGATGACGGGTGTATTCCTTAATACCATTCGTGGGGTGGCGTACTTACTTCCCCAACTCTACAAGCTCCTACTTCACTCCTATGTCGAGCCGGCTAGGAAGCTCCTAACATGGGATCACTAGAATTCGCTTGTGCATTAAATACAACCATAAAAACCTTTAGTACGCATTTGGTTCATGTTTCTTAAGACGTTCAAGCAAGTTACCGAATAGGAAGTTAGCCAGTTTTCTTAAGCCTAACATAGATAAACAATCATCCAATACAACTAATAACACACTAATAACCAATAATCAATAGCTAGGTTTCATTAGATCTAAGCAAACACAAGATAAATTTAGCCTAACATGTTAATCAAAAGACAAGAATAAGATAAAATCAAACAACACATAGACATATTGAATGATTAATTGATAACTTATCTTCAATGTAACATGGAAGATCTCAAGGCAAAAAGCCTTGAAAAAGAAGCTAAATTCGTCTTAGGGTTTTCTCCCAAAATTCCACACACTAAGCTCTCCTAATGACAAAAAATTAGAAAACTATATATAGATTTTTGGATCTGACGGCGTCACATTATGGAGTGTGACGCCGTCACCTCGCCGCTTCTAGGGTTCCCGGATGACCTTCTTGACGCCGTCCCTCTTTAGCTCTTCAAAAATCCATTCTGGCTTATCAAGGCTTGACGCCGTCGAACCTTGAACGTGACGCCGTCCCCTTTTGATTTAAGCCGTGACGCCCTTGATCAAGTTAAAGCGTGACGCCGTCAGAATTCACATGCTATTTTCACTGGCTTATCATGAGTAAATTTCACGTCCACTTTTTCTTGCCAAGGCATGACGCCGTCTGGGGTTAAATGTGACGCCGTCAAAGGTAACTTTCAGCCGATTTTTGAGACTTTGCCGTTTTCTTCACTTTTATGCTCCAAAAACGTCCAAAATGCCTCCTTTTCCAGATTTCTCCTCAAAAGTACCTAAAATGACAAAAGGAACGATTTAGGGCAATATTTGATCAAATAAATACGATTTAGGGCTTAAATGACCCCTTAAAAGCGGTACACTTTTCGCTTCATCAAATACCCTTACACTTGAGATTTGCTTGTCCTCAAGCAAATGTGCTTTTATTCTAATCAAAATACAAGTTAGGGGTCATTTAATGCTAACATAAAAGTAATTACAACAAATAATCGTTCCACTTCAATCATAATAAGCACGGAGATTACAAACTAGCACCTCACAAGTAGTGTTTAGATACTCACATCTCTCAAGTGTCATCAAAATAAATCTCATAAATGAAAACGGATAATATCTCTCACTACCTGTCATAGCAAATAGATTACCATAGGCTTGGGAAAGGATCGAAAACCTCCTCCACTAGGCGTAAGCACCTAAGATAAACTATCAAAGAGGGCTTTTAAATGGGTTATAATGTTAGGTGTAGGGAAAAGGAAAACACGGTTTGGTTGGATAAAGGATATTTTACTGGTGGCGAGTTAAAGATCTTGATCAATTACATGTACTATACAATGTTGCTAAGCCAAGACTCGACTCAATCTTAAGCTAAGAACAAAATAACAAGAACATAAAATAAATATAAAATGAAACGGGATGGTAGTCCGTATGTTTTTTCTATTTTTCATTTTCTCATTTTTTTGTATTTTTCTTGATTTTTCGATTTTTTTTTTTTTTTTTTTTAATTTATTATTATTTTTTTTATTGCATACACTTTTGCCCTACCATCCAAAATAATACATCATAGGGGCATTGCATCCCCCTTACACTTGAACTTTTACATAACTTTACAAATATTAATCTAATGACTCGAATTAAGATAATTGAAAAACTTGGAGTACTTTTAAAACATTTAGCACATATGGGGGTAATAAATGATGTTCATCCCCATTACTCCATTACACTAGTACTTTACCCATGAGTCCCAATCGTCTCAAAACAATATGTACAAGGATATGACTCGACTTAGCAACCATGTAATTAACTAGATAATTAACTTGGGTTTAAACAAATGTTGTAACAATAATGCACTAAAAATGAGTGCATACAAGGTAGGCTAAGGCGATTTGGGTGTACATTTAAGTGGGGTGTAACAAATTCTTCCTTTAAGTAAAATGCGTAAAGGTCGAAACGAAAAGATAGGCTCTGAGGGGTGTACTAGGGGTATCGTGTACTAAAAATGAGTACAACACAAAGGGTGTGGGAGAATTACTTGACTAATGTAGCCAAAGTAATTATAACAAAAACACAGGTGTAAAACAATGGGTTAATCCTAATGCCTCTGATCATGTAGTAAATCTAACTACACGAATGTAGTCTCACTTGTGGCCTCGGAATGGTCCTAACGCAAGTTCTAGAATCTAAGTGCTACCGATACACACATCATAGCATAAATGCTTTTCCTACCAATTCTAGGGGCGAACCTCACATATTTGGGGGTGGAAAATTTTTTAGTGGTACGGTTTTTGTGCTAGTCATATAACTCCTATCCGTGAGACGCTCATTAAGATCAAAGTTTCACTCCTATATGTTGTAAAAAATTTTAAATTTAGCACTAAAATTGCCCTAACAGGTATTTATCTCAGTTTTATTACACATCTACTATTAAACAAACAAAAATCAAGCGTAAGAGCATTCTCTAAAATCGTACTTTTACCCTCCCCTTACACTTAAGATGAACATTGTCCCCAATATTCTAATAACAAGATGTAAAAGCATAAAGTAAAAGAATGAAATCAAATACTCCCCTGATTCGCTCGGTGGATAATGAAATTACACAGTTAAATCTTCCTCCAAGGAGAATGTTGAAGCTCCATGACTAATGCATCGCCATAAGCTTGATTCCATAAACATCTCCTTGTCCAAAATAACCTGTTAAACCTGAGAAAACAAACACGAAAACCTGCATAACATCGGCGGGAAAAATCTATATATAAGGATATAATGCTTGTGGAACGATAATTTTGCAGATTCCTGGAGATTATAAGTTGGAGATTTTAATAAAAACTTTTTAAAAACAAAACTTTCAAAAATTTCTGAAAATTAAATCTGACGCCGTCAGGTTATAAACCCTGACGCCGTCAGAAATGACCTGACAAAAATTCTCATTTTAAGTTTCCGGAAAATTTCTGGAAAAACCTTTACCTTACTTCCTGGAAATCCTGCAAAACATCATTATGACTCGATACAAGCATTTGACTCAAACAAATACTAATATGTATGTTAATTTATTATTATTATGATTCATGTTCATTTGTGTTCTAATAAACCGATTTAGATTTCCCTTACACTTATCTTTTGCAAAATACCTTTATATGTAGTTAAGACGAAGTTAAAAACAAAATAAAGCATTTTCACAATTTAGTTTTGAACATGAATCAATAATAATAAAAATTAAACACACATACGGAAACAAATAAAATCAAACAAACAAATAAATAAACACACAAAGCAAATAAAACAAATAAAGCTTGGGTTGCCTGACTCCATCATCGGTCACGGTTCCTAGGCCATTCTCCTTTGATCCTCTATCAGAATCACTTTCATAGTAAAGGTATTTCGGGTCCACGTGATCAAAAGGATTGTTTCGGTATTTAGAACTAAGTTCCTTATCGTGCTTAAAGAATCCGCTTGACAGGTCAAAAGTGTCCTTACATCCCCTTCTCACATCATCATCACATAACACGAGTTGGGAACTTAACCCATCGAGCCCTTTATAATCATTCTCCTTGAATTCTCTCATCTTGTAAGGCGTTTGGTATGAGATTTCCCTAATCCCATCGGTGAAAGTCATGATCCCATTGAGCTCGTCCACAACCAAGCTTGTGGCCTGGCAAAAAGGTGCCCCAAAAACAACTTGTGATAACCTGGGATCGATGTACTCTTCGATATTATCGACGATTGCGAAGCTCATAGTGAATGTCATATTTCCTACAAACACCTGTATATCATCATCTATGCCGATGTCGTCCTTCCCTTTATGAATCATCCCCCATCTGCAAATGTTGTTATAATGAAACAAGGACATCACATTTTTGGGTAAACATGTGTCAATGTAAACATTATAAAAATGCTTGTGACCAATCATGCAAGGTATTTTGAGATTATTTGGATCATGTCGCTTAATTCGGCCAGGCCTTCTACCGTGTAACCCCCATGTGTTGCCACTTGCTGATGGTTGATACTCATACACTTCTTCACAGCCATCCCGAAAAATCACTTTCGTGACACCATCGGTAAATAATGCACTCCTATCATCCTCATCGAGTATCACTCCCGTTGCTTTTATGAATGGTTTGCCTAGAACAAGGCCAGTTAAGGATGGGCTGATGATAGAGTTCATGTTATTAATTACAGTTAACTCGATATGAAAGAGGAACTTTTCTATCACAATTGGTACCCTCCTTATTACCCCGATGATATTAGACCCTTCATATTTGACTTGTTCAGTGAAGGCTTCGTTATATAGAGAGAGGGATATTGCGCTCATAGAAGAGTTGGGGTTTATGTAGGCATCTTTTATAAACTTTTTCCTAGTGGTGCAAGATATCTTAAAGACCCTAGGAGTGCCATCCTCTATTCTCTCTCCGAATCCCATAGGCGACCTTGCTGTGCCCCTCTCAAGTTCCTCTACCAGGGGGCGGTCTAGCAGTCCTGGGAGCCCATGAGGCATTTCGGATTTCTCTTCCGAGCCCTCCTCATCACTCACCTCTATTGTACTCGAGTTCTTTGGTGAGTCTAGATAGTCGTCGGGCGCCTCGGGTTTCTTTTCGGGAACTTCACCCTCCATTTCATTGTCCACATTCTTGGCTGTTTGTTGGTCCAAATTTGGTTTAGGAACAGGTATTGTTGTAATGGTGTTCACGAAGTGGAGAGGTTTCGAAGGGGTATGAGTATCTCCTGTTTTTTTTCTTCGTTTTGTGATATGTATTTGAAAAGTTTACTAGGATGCTTGATTTTTACAGGAGGAGGTGTTTGGTGGGTCACCGTAACAGATTTGATCTCATTAACTCGTGCCAACTCACAAGTTGACCTGCCAGCAAGGCGATCATTGATAACCTTTAACAGGTTATCAACCTTGTTGTTCATATCAACTTGCTGTTGTCTGAATTGATTCTCAAGTTTGGAGAGCTGTGTTTCTTGAGAGAGAATGAATTTTTGCAGTGATTCCTCGTGATTTTGTTGTTTATGCGTGTGTCGCTGAGGATAATGTTCAGACCAGGTGAGCGGGGTAGAGTCATTGAATGATACGCTACGAGTTTGGTTCCAACTAAAATTTGGCTTATTCTTCCATGCCTCATACCCATCTTCGGAATTTTTGGGCCCATAATTAGTGGTGAGCCACTTATCTCCCGCCTTATCGATTCGCGAGGATGCGAATTCTTTGAAAGCTTGTTTGGGAAGTTCCATGCAATCATGAGTGTCGTGGGGACCACTACATAATTTACATGAAGAAGTGATTTTGTTCACTTGGCTTGAAGGTTTAGGAGCCTCGTAGGATTTCATGAGAAACTTGACTTGGTCTTCAAGTTCTATGATCCTACGGTCGGGAGTGCTTGAATTGTTCGAAGGAAAAGATATTGCCTTGACCGTTTTATTCAAATCACGGGGATCACTCCAACTTTCGTTGTCATAAAGAGCAAGATCCTCTAGGAGAGCCCATGATTGTTCCGCACTTAGATCACGTAGCTTACCACCGGCCGATTGGTCAATGGTTTGCCTCGTGGAGAGATTGATATGGTCATAGAAGATTTGGACTTGGAGCCAAAGTTCTATGCCATGGTGAGGGACTTTTTGGAGTAAGTCCTTGAATCGAGTCCATGCCTCGTAGAGAGTTTCGCCTTGACGTTGTTGGAACATCAAGATATCATTCCTTAGCTTGGTAGTTCTTCCCGGTGGGAAAAACTGAGCAAGGAAACGAGTGGTGAGATCATCCCAAGAGGTGATGGATCCTGCGGGTTGACGTTCTAGCCACTGACTAGCTTGGTCCCGCAAAGAGAATTGGAAGAGACGCAATCGGGTCGTCTCTCGAGTGGCAACATCAAGGTCTATAGAATCAACGATTTTAAGAAAGTCCTTGAGGTGTTGATTAGGATCTTCAGAACGAAGTCCATGGAATGCGCATCCGCTTTGCACCAACCGGATGGTGTCGGATCGCAAGGGTGTGATATTGGCTCCTTGAGTGAGCTCAATGGTGTTTCGATAGCCATGGTGGCTAGGACGGGAATACTCTCCTAAAGTACGGGCTCTAGGAGGTGGTGGTGGTTGTTGTGGTGGTGGGTTGTGGGGGTTAAGGATATTACCATCTTCCATGATGTCGGATGGTAATGGTTACGAACAAAGACACGAAGAAAATAGATAGACTAAAGAAAATCTAGAAAAAGAAAATAAAAATCTCACTAGAAAGGAATCTAGTGAGTAGACCTAATAGAAATAAAAATTCAACCTAAACAATAACTATTCCCCGGCAGCGGCGCCAAAAACTTGATGCGTGGTTTTGTAACCTTACAACAGGTTTTACCTCTCGAGGGATCTCAAGAGGCTTACAACCCCACCAGGCAGTGTACCTGACCGATGTAGTATAGTGTAGTGGTAAGTACGGGGGATTGATCGTTCTCCACAGGGAATAGTGTTCGTTAGGTGTGAAAGACTACTCTAATTAGGTCTAAGGGTTAAGGAAGATTATTTTTATGTTTTTTATATTTTTTTATGAAAGCAAGTAAAATCTCTGTTTTGAAGGAGTGGGCGGAATTAGTTGCTAGTCAACTAACCCAAATAACTACAAATGCAAATAAAATAAATAACTGAAAATAAAATGTTGGTGAGAAACTTATGTGTAGAGAAATGTGTTTACTTAGATTTCCTTACTCCCTAACTATCTTTTACCGGTTAATTAGTGTGTATTAGTCGCGTGGATGACGGGTGTATTCCTTAATACCATTCGTGGGGTGGCGTACTTACTTCCCCAACTCTACAAGCTCCTACTTCACTCCTATGTCGAGCCGGCTAGGAAGCTCCTAACATGGGATCACTAGAATTCGCTTGTGCATTAAATACAACCATAAAAACCTTTAGTACGCATTTGGTTCATGTTTCTTAAGACGTTCAAGCAAGTTACCGAATAGGAAGTTAGCCAGTTTTCTTAAGCCTAACATAGATAAACAATCATCCAATACAACTAATAACACACTAATAACCAATAATCAATAGCTAGGTTTCATTAGATCTAAGCAAACACAAGATAAATTTAGCCTAACATGTTAATCAAAAGACAAGAATAAGATAAAATCAAACAACACATAGACATATTGAATGATTAATTGATAACTTATCTTCAATGTAACATGGAAGATCTCAAGGCAAAAAGCCTTGAAAAAGAAGCTAAATTCGTCTTAGGGTTTTCTCCCAAAATTCCACACACTAAGCTCTCCTAATGACAAAAAATTAGAAAACTATATATAGAATTTTGGATCTGACGGCGTCACGTTATGGAGTGTGACGCCGTCACCTCGCCGCTTCTAGGGTTCCCGGATGACCTTCTTGACGCCGTCCCTCTTTAGCTCTTCAAAAATCCATTCTGGCTTATCAAGGCTTGACGCCGTCGAACCTTGAACGTGACGCCGTCCCCTTTTGATTTAAGCCGTGACGCCCTTGATCAAGTTAAAGCGTGACGCCGTCAGAATTCACATGCTATTTTCACTGGCTTATCATGAGTAAATTTCACGTCCACTTTTTCTTGCCAAGGCATGACGCCGTCTGGGGTTAAATGTGACGCCGTCAAAGGTAACTTTCAGCCGATTTTTGAGACTTTGCCGTTTTCTTCACTTTTATGCTCCAAAAACGTCCAAAATGCCTCCTTTTCCAGATTTCTCCTCAAAAGTACCTAAAATGACAAAAGGAACGATTTAGGGCAATATTTGATCAAATAAATACGATTTAGGGCTTAAATGACCCCTTAAAAGCGGTACACTTTTCGCTTCATCAGAAGGCATTGACTTTAAAGAATCCTTTACACCAGTGGCTAGATTTGAAGCTGTCCGCATGTTTCTGGCGTATGCTACCCGCAAGAACATCACCGTTTATCAAATGGACGTGAAGACTACATTCCTGAATGGGCAACTCCGTGAAGAAGTGTATGTCACACAACCAGAGGGCTTCATCGATCCAGATCATCCAAACCATGTGTATAGACTCAAGAAAGCCCTCTATGGCCTTAAATAAGCCCCGAGGGCATGGTACGTGATGTGTGCGTGTTATGTGCTTTAATTCTTTTATATCCACGGATGTCGTTGTGGTTTAGCAGTATTAATGCCTACTCAAGTTTTAAATTTATATTTAGCCGACTTATCAATAAAACACACACTTTAACGAGCAGTGTACCCGGTCAGTATGAATATAATGGTAAGTAGAGTGTCGATCACTAAGAGTGGAACGTATTATCTAGTTATTCTAATCAGTATTTTAATATCTTAAGTTAGCTATACAACTTAATCTAACGCAAGGGGGTTCAGCCTGAGAGACTGGCACGGTTTGGTTATGATTAAATATAAACTAAACTAATGAGCACGAATCAGCGATTAGCACACACGTACACAGATAGATACTTGAGACAATAAGAAGACCTGTCCTAATAATTAAGTAGCTTGTCACTTTTTTTATTGCTAGTTTTATATGAAGTGTATATAATTAACCCTTTCTCGTTGGCTCTAATCTTATCGGCGAGTAAACCCTTAATGATTACTTATGTCTATCCTATTTATTTAGCGTCTCTTAAATAGGCGAGGAAGGGGCATGGCGACCCAAGCAATGCTCAGCTAGACACAGAGGTTATCAATGCACTAATAAAAGTCACCAAAGACATCAACATATAAACTTTAATTAATGGGAAAGCAATTTTAAGGGGTGCCCATGATTTTCCGTAGTCACATGGAATCGGCCCATCAATCCTGATGAATTAAAGTGTACTAATACAATAAAACAAAACTACTTAATGAATTGAATACATGCAGGACCTTCTTAAAGCTCTTGTATCTTCGTTTAGGGTGTGTCTTGTGCTGCTAACACGTCTGAATTCGGCCTTAGGGTTTTGTGGTCTTCGGTCTTCTTCTCCAACTAGGCTCTTTAAATTCGTCTGGCCTTGGGGTATTTATAGTTTCTGTCTGAGGGTTAGATGCGGCGTATAGAATAAGTAGATGCGGCGCATTGACTTAACTTCGCGTGGGGTCCAAGACTAATATATTCAGGAATATTCGTACACCGCCTTAAGATGCGGCGTATCTCCATTCTTGTATGCGGCGCATGTCCTTGCTGTCTTGGATCGTCATTTGTGAAATCTTGATAGTGATGCGCCGTATGTTAGAAGTAGGATGCGGTGTATCTGGAGCAGAATGACCTTGATCTTGTACATTTCAGTAGACTCTTAACATCTTGCTTGTTTTGCTCCATAATTAGTCCAAAATCGCCAAGTTTCACATAATACTTGTTTTTACCTGAGAATTACAAAAGTAAACATTAATGTATCAATTCTCATATATAATATAATAAAACAAGTCAAATAAATAGGATAAATGATGATAATAAAATGTACTTATTTGAGTTCATCAAATATCCCCCCACTTGAACTTTACTTGTCCCCAAGTAAACCTTAGAATAAATCTTATGAAAATGTATCCTAAAAAATATTAGGATTTATTTTTTATATTCAAGCATGTATTCATTTTGTCATAATTGCACAACCAAACACTTAACGAATTAGAAGTAAAATAAAATATTTTGATAAAAGCAAATCTAATCGTTTAACTGTCTAGTCGTGACAAATATCCTATCATAATCTTGGCAAGTATACACATCTCCCCCACTAAAGCCAATGAATAACAAGTCTAAAGCGGTAAAAAGGGTTTGTTGGTTAAAGGTTAATCATTCTTTTTAATCTCTATCGATCTCATATTCCAGAAAAGGTGACAAAATCAAAAATACATGATTGAATCCACGACCACGATACTTGCAATTGCTCAAATCCTTAACTCGAATAGGCTAAAGATAGGACCAAGTAATCTTCACCAATAATATTATATCAAAAAGGGCGACAAAATCGTAAATACATAGCCGAATCCACGACTACGATACTTAAGATTGCTCAAATCCCTAATCTCAATAAATCAAAGGTTTGGATAAAGAATAATGTAGGGTATGGATAATATTTGGGATACAAATTGGTGTAAAATGAAAAATAAACAAAAATAGATAAATTAAAATCCTAAGTGTGGTAAATTACTTTCCCAACCATCCCATGAATAAGACTCATATCATTGAATAACTCACGCTTTAACACTTGAAACACACGCTTTAGGTAGACACGAATTATACTCAACAAGATCTCAATCAAAGAATAACCTTAGTTGGCGTTCCCACTTAATACAACAAGATATAATATACAATAAATAGTGGTGATATCTCCCACTTAATACAAAACTTTACATAAGTTGGTTAAAACAATCTTCCAACTTTTCTTTTTTCTTTTTCTTTTCTATTTTTTTTCGATTTTTTTTATGTGTAAAATTTCACAACTTTTCTATCACTTTCTTTCCGGATAATTTTTTCATACTTTTCATACTTTCAGAAATAACTGTAATAGTGAAAGTAGTAAACACACGAAAAATAAACTCAAAGATATACAATATTTACTTTCATACCAATTGCATTGTGCAATTTCCTGACTCAACCAAAGATAATGAATTACTGATTGCGTAGTTTTGTAACCTTACAACAGGTTTTACCTCTCGAGGGATCTCAAGAGGCTTACAACCCCACCAGGCAGTGTACCTGACCGATGTAGTATAGTGTAGTGGTAAGTACGGGGGATTGATCGTTCTCCACAGGGAATAGTGTTCGTTAGGTATGAAAGGCTACTCTAATTAGGTCTAAGGGTTGAGGAAGATTCTTTTTTTATGTTTTTATAATTTTATGAAAGCAAATAAAATCTCGGTTTTGAAGGAGTGGGCGGAATTAGTTGCTAGTCAACTAACCCAAATTACTACGAATGCAAATAAAATAAAATAACAAAAATGAAATGTGGTGAGAAACTTATGTGTAGAGAAATGTGTTTACTTAGATTTCCTTACTCCCTAACTATCTTTTACCGGTTAATTAGTGTGTATTAGTCGCGTGGATGACGGGTGTATTCCTTAATACCATTCGTGGGGTGGCGTACTTACTTCCCCAACTCTACAAGCTCCTACTTCACTCCTATGTCGAGCCGGCTAGGAAGCTCCTAACATGGGATCACTAGAATTCGCTTGTGCATTAAATACAACCATAAAAACCTTTAGTACGCGTTTGGTTCATGTTTCTTAAGACGTTCAAGCAAGTTACCGAATAGGAAGTTAGCCAGTTTTCTTAAGCCTAACATAGATAAACAATCATCCAATACAACTAACAACACACTAACAACCAATAATCAATAGCTAGGTTTCATTAGATCTAAGCAAACACAAGATAAATTTAGCCTAACATGTTAAACAAAAGACAAGAATAAGATAGAATCAAACAACACATAGACATATTGAATGATTAATTGATAACTTATCTTTCAATGAAACATGGAAGATCACAAGGCAAAAAGCCCTGAAAAAGTAGCTGAATTCGTCCTAGGGTTTTCTCCCAAAATTCCACACACTAAGCTCTCCCTAATGACAAAAGATTAGAAAACTATATATAGATTTTTGGATCTGACGGCGTCACCTTATGGAGTGTGACGCCGTCACCTCGCCGCTTCTAGGGTTCCCGGATGACCTTCTTGACGCCGTCCCTCTTTAGCTCTTCAAAAATCCATTCTGGCTTATCAAGGCTTGACGCCGTCGAACCATGAACGTGACGCCGTCCCCTTATGATTTAAGCCGTGACGCCCTTGATCAAGTTAAAGCGTGACGCCGTCAGAATTCACATGCTATTTTCACTGGCTTATCATGAGTAAATTTCACGTCCAACTTTTCTTGCCAAAGCATGACGCCGTCTAGAGTAAATCTTGACGCCGTCAAAAGTAACTTTTAGCCGATTTTTGAGACTTTGTCGTTTTCTTCACTTTTATGCTCCAAAAACGTCCAAAATGCCTCCTTTTCCAGATTTCTCCTCAAAAGTACCTAAAATGACAAAAGGAACGATTTAGGGCAATATTTGATCAAATAAATACGATTTAGGGCTTAAATGACCCCTAAAAAGCGGTACACTTTTCGCCTCATCAAATACCCTTACACTTGAGATTTGCTTGTCCTCAAGCAAATGCGCTTTTATTCTAATCAAAATACAAGTTAGGGGTCATTTAATGCAAACATAAAAGTAATTACAACAAATAATCGTTCCACTTCAATCATAATAAGCACGGAGATTACATACTAGCACCTCACAAGTAGTGTTTAGATACTCACATCTCTCAAGTGTCATCAAAATAAATCTCATAAATGAAAACGGAAAATATCTCTCACTACCTGTCATAGCAAATAGATTACCATAGGCTTGGGAAAGGATCGAAAACCTCCTCCACTAGGCGTAAGCACCTAAGATAAACTATCAAAGAGGGCTTTTAAATGGGTTATAACGTTAGGTGTAGGGAAAAGGAAGACACGGTTTTGTTGGATAAAGGATATTTTACTGGTGGCGAGTTAAAAATCTTGATCAATTACATGTACTATACAACGTTGCTAAGCCAAGACTAGACTCGATCTTAAGCTAGAAACGAAATAACAAAATAACAAAAATATAAAACAAACATAAAATAAAACGGGATGGTAGTCCGTATGTTTTTTTTTTACTTTTCTTTTTCTCATTTTTTTTTGTATTTTTCTTGATTTTTTTTTTTTTTTTTTTTTTTTTTTTTTTTTTGCATACACTTTTGCCCTACCATCCAAAATAATACATCATAGGGGCGTTGCATTCCCCTTACACTTGAATTTTTACATAACTTTACAAATAACTATTCTAATGACTCGAATTAAGATAATCGAAAAACTTGGAGTACTTTTAAAATATTTAGCACATATGGGGGTAATAAATGATGTTCTTCCCCATTACTCCATTACACTAGTACTTTACCCATGAGTCCCAATCGTCCCAAAACAATATGTACAAGGATATGACTCGACTTAGCAACCATGTAATCAATTAGATAATTAACTTGGGTTTAAACAAATGTTGTAACAATAATGCACTAAAGATGAGTGCATACAAGGTAGGCTAAGGCGATTTGGGTGTACATTTAAGTGGGGTGTAACAAATTCTTCCTTTAAGTAAAATGCTTAAAGGTCGAAACGAAAAGATAGGCTCTGAGGGGTGTACTAGGGGTATCGTGTACTAAAAATGAGTACAACGCAAAGGGTGTGGGAGAATTACTTGACCAATGTAGCCAATGTAATTATAACAAAAACACAGGTGTAAAACAATGGGTTAATCCTAATGCCTCTTATCATGTAGTAAATCTAACTACACGAATGTAGTCTCACTTGTGGCCTTGGAATGGTCCTAACGCAAGTTCTAGAATCTAAGTGCTACCGGTACACACATCATAGCATAAATGCTTTTCCTACCAATTCTAGGGGCGAACCTCACATATTTGGGGTGGAAAATTTTTTAGTGGTACGGTTTTTGTGCTAGTCATATAACTCCTATCCGTGAGACGCTCATTAAGATCAAAGTTTCACTCCTATGTGTTGTAAAAAATTTTAAATTTGGCACTAAAATTACCTTAACAAGTATTTCTCTCAGTTTTATTACACATCTACTATTAAACAAACAAAAGTCAAGCGTAATTGTATTCTCTAAAATCGTACTTTTACCCTCCCCTTACACTTAAGATGAACATTGTCCCCAATGTTCAAATTACAAGATGTAAAAGCATAAAGTAAAAGAATGAAATCAAATACTCCCCTGATTCGCTCGGTGGATAATGAAATTACACGGTTAAATCTTCCTCCAAAGAGAATGTTGAAGCTCCATGACTAATGCATCGCCACAAGCTTGATCCAAAAACATTTCCTTGTCCAAAATAACCTGTTAAACCTGAGAAAACAAACACGAAAACCTGCATAACATCGGCGGGAAAAAATCTATATATAAGGATATAATGCTTGTGGAATGATAATTTTGCAGATTCCTGGAGATTATAAGTTGGAGATTTAATAAAAACTTTTTATGAAAACAAAACTTTCAAAAATTTCTGGAAATTAAATCTGACGCCGTCAGGTTATAACCCCTGACGCCGTCAGAAATGACCTGACAAAAATTTTCATTTTAAGTTTCCGGAAAATTTCTGGAAAAACCTTTACCTTACTTCCTGGAAATCCTGCAAAACCTCATTATGACTCGATACAAGCATTTGACTCAAACAAATACGAATATGTATGCTAATTTATTATTATTACGATTCATGTTCATTTGTGTTCTAATAAACCGATTTAGATTTCCCTTACACTTATCTATTGCAAAATACCTTTATATGTAGTTAAGACGAAGTTAAAAACAACATAAAGCATTTTCACAAATTAGTTTTTAACATGAATCAATACTAATAAAAATTAAACACACATACGGAAAATAAAATCAAACAAGCAAATAAATAAACACACAAAGCAAATAAAACAAATAAAGCTTGGGTTGCCTCCCAAGAAGCGCTTTTCTTTATTAACGAGTCTTGTAGCTAGACTCAAAGTCACGTACATTACGTGATTCCATCATTCATAATGACGTATCCCTGATAGATATGATCCTTGTTATCATGGTGGTGGTGTCTCAATCGCTCGACATTTGCGGTCACTTCACCTCCTCCTTTGCTGGTCAAGCTTACTATCCCATCTTGTTGTAAACCTTTAATTGTGAATGGTCCGTACCACCAGGGACTTAGTTCATTAGTAGGTGCTTCTGTTTCTGAATGCCTTAGGAGCACTGAGTCTCCTTTTGTAAATTCAACGGGGTCATTGATTTGCTCATCAGCCTCAATATAATTGTTATTTCTACCCTTACATTCTCTAATCTCATTTTCCATATAACTCTTAATCCTTGCCTCCCATGCAAGAATTTTCTCTCGCAAATTACCACGGACTACATTAGTGTTAGCCTCCATCTTCTTCTGCAGAGCAATATCTCGTATATGTCGTGGGATCGTTGGGAAGTTTATTGTTTTCTTCCCCTTCTTCATTTGGATGGTGCTATTTTCGTAATTGATTTGTGCTCTAGTGGTAGCGAGAAAGGGTGCCCCAAGGATTATTGGCATATTCATATCATTTCTCTCAATGATCATGAAGTCGACCGGATACAGGAATCCGGCAACGTTGACCAACACATCTTCTGCAATTCCTAGCGGATACTCATAAGAATGCTTTGCAAAGGAGAGTTTAGTATGGGTGATGGATGGCAACTCATCGGTTAACTGAACATAAACGGATAAGGGCATCAAATTTACGTCGGAACCTTGGTCAGCTATCGCATCCAGATACTTGTGTTTTCCAATGCTGCATGGTATTTCAAAGACCCCGTAGAATTTCTGCTTTTCCACTAACTTTTGTCCTATGAGGCATTCATACAATTGCCCACCGGGTAATGTGTCAGATTTATCATCCGGTTCCACCTTCTCGGACTTCTTGTTGGGTAGATGAATACGTCGATAGTTTCTCACCCAATCGTTTATGGTCTCCTTGTTTATTTCGTGCTTCAAGTAATGCTTCACTTGTTGTGACACTGGCGGTTCAACCAATTGGCGCTCCTCAAAGGGCGCCTCCTCTCCTTTGTCGGAATCGCATTTGTACGCATTGGTGTTTCCATTATTAAGTGGGATGAGGTCAATTTTGTTAACTTCCATAGTTATGGATTTCCCTCTTCCATCATTTCCGCCCTCTTGGACGACGGAGGTGGCCTTGACAAATTTAGTGTTAGGAACATCAACGTCATTCCTCACCAACACTTTTGCAGGGGCTTTTGTATTTGTGTATTCTTTCAAAAGATTCATCATCTCCGCCATCTTCTCCTCCATTTCCTCCTTCTGCTTGTAGACGGCTTCCTCAAATTTTGCCAACCGTTCGGAGTGTTTTGACATGTACTCTCTCATTCGAGCTTCGAATGTTGGACTAAGTTCCTGAGGTGGTGAGTTGGGTGGGGCGTGCTTATGGAAGGGTTTAGTATTTTCCCTACGGGGTGATTCGGACAATGGTATTTGCTTAACGCTTGAGACTGAGTTAATTGTTGCTTTTTGTGGACTTAAGGGTCTCTTTTGCTTTTCCATAAGATATGCAACCCTTTTCTCAAGTTCACTAACGCTTTCCTCAGTGATTTGATTGGCGGTATCGGGCGATGAATATGTCTTGACTGCCGAGCGCACGTCGTGGGAGACTTGCCACAATTCATCATCGTCGGATGCAAGCTCATCAATGATCTCCCATGATTCCTCGGCGCTTTTGTCGCGCAATCTGCCCCCGGCGGCTCGATCGATGGCACGCTTGGTGTGGTAATCAACATGGTCATAGAAGATTTGGATTTGAAGCCATAGATTTATGCCATGGTGAGGGACTTTTTGAAGTAAGTCCTTGAATCGAATCCATGCCCCGTAGAGGGTTTCGCCTCGACGTTGTTCAAACATCAAGATATCCTTCCTTAGCTTGGTAGTTCTCCCCGGTGGGAAAAACTGAGCAAGGAAACGAGTAGTGAGATCATCCCAAGAGGTGATGGATCCTGCGGGTTGACGTTCTAGCCACTGACTAGCTTGGTCCCGCAAAGAGAATTGGAAGAGACGCAATCGGGTCGTCTCTCGAGTGGCAACATCAAGGTCTATAGAATCAACGATTTTAAGAAAGTCCTTGAGATGTTGATTAGGATCTTCAGAACGAAGTCCATGGAATGCGCATCCGCTTTGCACCAACCGGATGGTGTCGGATCGCAAGGGTGTGATATTGGCTCCTTGAGTGAGCTCAATGGTGTTTCGATAGCCATGGTGGCTAGGACGGGAATACTCTCCTAAAGTACGGGCTCTAGGAGGTGGTTGTGGTTGTTGTGGTGGTGGGTTGTGGGGGTTAAGGATATTACCATCTTCCATGATGTCGGATGGTATGGTTACGAACAAAGACACGAAGAAAATAGATAGACTAAAGAAAACCTAGAAAAATAAAATAAAAATCTCACTAGAAAGGAATCTAGTGAGTAGACCTAATAGAAATAAAAATTCAACCTAAACAATAACTATTCCCCGGCAGCGGCGCCAAAAACTTGATTGCGTGGTTTTGTAACCTTACAACAGGTTTTACCTCTCGAGGGATCTCAAGAGGCTTACAACCCCACCAGGCAGTGTACCTGACCGATGTAGTATAGTGTAGTGGTAAGTACGGGGGATTGATCGTTCTCCACAGGGAATAGTGTTCGTTAGGTATGAAAGGCTACTCTAATTAGGTCTAAGGGTTGAGGAAGATTCTTTTTTTTATGTTTTTATAATTTTATGAAAGCAAATAAAATCTCGGTTTTGAAGGAGTGGGCGGAATTAGTTGCTAGTCAACTAACCCAAATTACTACGAATGCAAATAAAATAAAATAACAAAAATGAAATGTGGTGAGAAACTTATGTGTAGAGAAATGTATTTACTTAGATTTCCTTACTCCCTAACTATCTTTTACCGGTTAATTAGTGTGTATTAGTCGCGTGGATGACGGGTGTATTCCTTAATACCATTCGTGGGGTGGCGTACTTACTTCCCCAACTCTACAAGCTCCTACTTCACTCCTATGTCGAGCCGGCTAGGAAGCTCCTAACATGGGATCACTAGAATTCGCTTGTGCATTAAATACAACCATAAAAACCTTTAGTACGCGTTTGGTTCATGTTTCTTAAGACGTTCAAGCAAGTTACCGAATAGGAAGTTAGCCAGTTTTCTTAAGCCTAACATAGATAAACAATCATCCAATACAACTAACAACACACTAACAACCAATAATCAATAGCTAGGTTTCATTAGATCTAAGCAAACACAAGATAAATTTAGCCTAACATGTTAAACAAAAGACAAGAATAAGATAGAATCAAACAACACATAGACATATTGAATGATTAATTGATAACTTATCTTTCAATGAAACATGGAAGATCTCAAGGCAAAAAGCCCTGAAAAAGTAGCTGAATTCGTCCTAGGGTTTTCTCCCAAAATTCCACACACTAAGCTCTCCCTAATGACAAAAGATTAGAAAACTATATATAGATTTTTGGATCTGACGGCGTCACCTTATGGAGTGTGACGCCGTCACCTCGCCGCTTCTAGGGTTCCCGGATGACCTTCTTGACGCCGTCCCTCTTTAGCTCTTCAAAAATCCATTCTGGCTTATCAAGGCTTGACGCCGTCGAACCATGAACGTGACGCCGTCCCCTTATGATTTAAGCCGTGACGCCCTTGATCAAGTTAAAGCGTGACGCCGTCAGAATTCACATGCTATTTTCACTGGCTTATCATGAGTAAATTTCACGTCCAACTTTTCTTGCCAAAGCATGACGCCGTCTAGAGTAAATCTTGACGCCGTCAAGAGTAACTTTTAGCCGATTTTTGAGACTTTGTCGTTTTCTTCACTTTTATGCTCCAAAAACGTCCAAAATGCCTCCTTTTCCAGATTTCTCCTCAAAAGTACCTAAAATGACAAAAGGAACGATTTAGGGCAATATTTGATCAAATAAATACGATTTAGGGCTTAAATGACCCCTTAAAAGCGGTACACTTTTCGCCTCATCAATTACGCACGCGAACACAGGTAATGTAAGGAAACACACTTTGCCTAAAGCAATTAACCAACCACGGATTTTAATCTACAGGGTAGGCTAAGGTGTAAGGGTGTAATGAAACATTATAACAAAGGTGTAAGAAACGAAAGGAATGGCTCTGAGTGTTTTTCTAGGGGTATCTTACTCTAAAAGTGAGAGTAACAAAGGTTTATACGGGGGTTAACTAACCAATGTAGTTAGTTAATATCACAAAACATATAAAGGCTATTTGGGTGTAATCCTAGAAATTTACCAATTTAGAAAAGTCATTCCAATTATATAGATAATACTTATTATGGTGGTCTCGAATAGTATACAAGCCAAGTTCTAAAGTTTACAAGTCACCGACACACTCATAGATTTGTGAATTTTGAAAAGTTCACAATTTTTGAAAATAAGGTTATTTGTGCAGCTATGTAATTTAGACTTTAAAAAAAAAAAACATGCTAAAAATTTTAAATTTTGATATATTAAGCGCATTTTAAGCATATTTTGAAAAAGTTTAGGACAAGTAAGTGTTCTAATTCTCCAATCCCCCCACTTAAGTTAAACAACATCCTCGTTGTTTGTAACAAAGATTAAAAACTGGAAAATAAAAGAATTAGAACCGAAAAACTCCCCTGAGATTTTCTCGGTTTGATCCTCCATTATTCGTATAAGAGCACAAATCAACTTTCTTATGGATGAGAACGTTTAAGCTTCAAAAATGATGTATCCACAAGAATGCAGGAATCTATAATACCATTCAGACTTTAACACACCTGAGTTAAGAAAGTTCAAACTTGCATAATACATTAGTAGTTAGTAAAAAATAAAACTTAAAAAATTAAAATGAAAATCATCAGGTCAGTCGATACGCCGTATCTTATGGAAGAAGATACGCCGTATCGAGCCTGGAATAAATACGAATCAGAATAGAAGATGCGTCGCATCCTTAACCAGGGATGCGCCGCATTAAAATACTGACAGAAAGTTTTAAAGTCAAAAATAAAAATGCAGAAAATTAAATAAGATATGACCAGTGCAGGCGATGCGTCGCATCTCAAGATTGAGATGCGCCGTATCTTCTGCAGGTCTGACAGACTCGAAACAAAACAGAAAAATAAAAATTCTCCGGGTTGTCTCCCGGTCAGCACTTGTCTTTATTCCAGAGTCTTCAAGTTAGACTCACGTTCAGCTTCTTATTTTGATCTATTGATCCCCACATGTCCATGCACGATGTAGTTGCGAATTACATCGTCACGAACATATTCCGGCCCCAATTCAAGTACACCTTTGTAGAATCCTTTTATCTTTTGGTACGGATATGCGATCCCTTTCTCAGCGTCATTTTCATCTACAAAAAGAAATGGTGTATATTTGTAACAAAATTTGTTAGGGGCATGTTTAAACCTTGGGTGAGCACGAGGCATCATGTAAGTGATAACGTTGCTTCCATTTTTAAAGGTGATCTTTCCTTCAAATCTTTTAGCGTTAATTTCGACCTCCTTACAAAATGGTTTTCCAACGATCACGTCACCCATCTCAACATCATGATAAGCATCCATGTTTTCCACCACGGTGAAATCTGTAACAATAGTTAAATTTCCAACAAAAATAGGTACATTCATGAACATCCCAACTACGTTTTTCCCTCTATACTCAATTTTATTTTTCATTATAGAATTATAGTAATCTCTTGACATTACATTAATTGGTAAAATAGGGAAAAAGTTGGCACTAATCTGTTTAAATCCTATCATGCAAGGAAATTATAAATTATAAGCACAATCTACATGGATCTTTCTATCATAATCACAGAAACTAGGATATCCTTCAAATTCATCATAATTCTTAGTGTTGATCATATTAATTCTAGGTATATCCATAATTTCTCCTTCATTAATTTCGGGTTCTAAATCCTCCATAAATTGATCATTGATTCCTAATGGTAAATTAAGATCATTTAATTCAATGTGGTCTCCACTATAGGCCTCAAGTGATTCATTATTTACAAAGGTTTCTCCCATAAACCTAGCTTCTAGATCGAGGTCCATACGTTCTCTTAATCCTAGCACATGGACGCCTCTAATTATGCTTTTAGCAGGATCTTGGCACTTATAGACTAGTTTATTATTCCCTACCCTTAATGAGATTTTTCTTTTAAACACATCAATCTTAGCATGGGCGGTAGACAAGAAAGGTCTTCCAAGGATCAAAGGAATCTTAACATCCTCGGGCATATCTAATATAACAAAGTCTACAGGGAAAACAAACTTCTCAATCTTAACTAGCACATTATTAGCAATCCCTTCAGGTCGTTTTACCGTTTTATCAGCCAATTCAATAAGCAACTTAGTTGGTGCTAATTTTCCTAGTCCTAGGGTAGTGAATGTCTTAAGGGGCATAACACTAACGCTAGCTCCTAAGTCAACTAACACATTATTGAAAGATATATCATTAATTAAACAAGGTAAAGTAAAACTTCCTGGGTCCTTTTCTTTATGAGGCAAGGCATGTAAGTCAGTTGCAGAGCTCTCTTCTTTCATTGTAGCCTTGATCTCCTCTTCAATCCTTGTCTTCTCTTTGAGTAGCCTCCTTAAACTGATTGAAGAATTAAAGAAAAATTCGGGCTTTGCAGCATCATTACCATTCATCAATCTTCTAGGAAAGGGTATGTTAGGCGTGACTTCTTCAGTGGTGCTTATGGCCTTGACATGATCTCTTGGGTTGGTTTCAGTTGAGCTAGGTAAACTTCCGTATCCCCTTTCTTGAAGAACTTTGCTCATTTTTCCAATTTGTTGTTCCAATGCTTTGATCGAAGCTCCTTGATCTCTTGTAATAGTATCTGTTGAGGCTCGGATTTCTTTGATCATAGCAGTGTTCTCTTCATTTCTTTTAGCAGCATCGGCCATAATTTGCTTTAGAGTGTCATCTAAAGTCTGCCTCCTTTCTTGATAAGTGGGATTAAAGTTTTTCTTTTGATAGTATCCCGGAGTAGCTTCCCTAAATCTTCCTGAAGGTCGGAATGGTTGTCCAAATTGTGTGTAGTATGCTTTTTCAAACGTCTCACTTTCATTCTTATTTGGGCAATCTTTAGTGTAGTGAGGTCCTTCGCATTTTTCACATCCAACTTGGGCAGCATAAACTTTTTCATCACACTTCTTCATCTCTCTACTAATTTTATCCAATTGAGCTTGAATTGCAGCAAACCCGTCAAAATTAGTGCTGCTCTTAGATCTAGTAGAGGTTCCGTCGTGCCATTTTTGAGAATGATCAGCAGCTTCTTGGATAGCTTTTCTAGCATTGGCTGCACTCATTTGAGGCACAACTCCCTTAGCATCCAAGATTTGTCTAGTAGGCACGTCCAATCCTTGATAGAACAATATTATCTCCTGCATTAGACTTAGATAATGTTGAGGGCATTTCATCAACAAGTCTTTAAATCGTTCCCAAGCTTGATAAAGTGTTTCATCAGGCTCTTGCTTGAAACTGTTGATAGCCTCCATCTTTTTAGCGGTTTTAGCAGGTGGACAATATCTTTTCAGGAATTTGCTCTTCAAATCTTCCCATGTTGTGATTGAACTAGCAGGTTCATTCCTTAGCCACTTATTAGCAGCTCCTTTAAGCGAAATTGGAAAGATCCTTAGCATGAGTTGATCGTCAGAGACTCCTTCTGTAGTAAACAAATCTGCAATCTCGAGGACCTTTTCAACATGTTCATTAGCATCTTCATGTTCTGTTCCACCGAAAGCATTTTCTCTTAGCTCCTTGAGAAACTGACCCTTCAACTCAAACTTTGACTTTTCATCAAACTTTGGTCTAGCAACTCCTGAACTGTAATCAGCACGGGTTTTGTTCATGTATTCCTCCATAGTAGTGTTTTCCGCCATTGTTTCTATTTCTTCTTCCTCTTTCTCTTCAGAAAAATAATCAAGCTCGAATGAACTTGAAATTTCAAAGCTTTTTGTGTTGAAAAGCCTTTTAAGCGAATGCAAGGCTAGTTCAGGATCTTCGAAAGGTGTAATCAAGTTCTTAGTTGAACTCCTGGTCATGCACTTCCTGAAACCATCACAAAAGCATCAGTAGGGTATGTTCAAGAAAGTAATATATCAGAAAATTAACAACGAAAACGGAATACGAAAAATAAAAGTTGCTGATATCTGCAGACGATGTGCCGTATCCAAAAAGTTGGATACGCCGTATCTTATAATCGTTAAAATTTTAATCAGAATTTTATTCAGAAAGCAGATACGCCGCTTATGATTTTAGAATGCGCCGTATCAGTTTTAATTATCAAAAATCGATTATATTTATTAAAATTAGATGCGTCGTATTAACTAAAGCTAATGCGCCGTATTTTCGTTAAGTTTCAAAATACAAGATTTTTGATTAAGAAGATGCGCCGTATCGACGAAAATCGATGCGTCGTATCTGTTTAATAATTCAAAAACTGTTTTTAATTTAAATAATAGATACGCCGTATCTGCAAAAATAGATGCGTCGTATGGCGTTATCGTTTAGAAAAATTTCTTATTAAAAACACAATACGCCATATCTTGGGGAAAGATGTGTCGTATCGAATTTATTAAACGCGTTGTATTTTATAAAAATTAAACGCAATACGCCGTATCTGTGAAAACAGATGCGCCGTATCGTTTGTATCAGCACAATACAACGATAGCAGAATGCAGAAAAATACAGAAAATAAAAAGAAAAAATAAAATCAAACAAAAAGAAACAAAAATTAAAGAAAATAAAAAACACACAAAAACAGAAAATATGCAAATAATACAATGAATGCAATTTAACTAATATATAACAGAGTTAGTGGTTAGAATCTTAAAAAAAATTAAAAAGAAAAACTTAATTAAAATACTAATCAAATTAACAGATAATAACAATTCACTCCCCGGCAACGGTGCCAAAAACTTGATGTGTGCGTGTTATGTACTTTAATTCTTTTATATCCACGGATGTCGTTGTGGTTTAGCAGTATTAATGCCTACTCAAGTTTTAAATTTATATTTAGCCGACATATCAATAAAACACACACTTTAACGAGCAGTGTACCCGGTCAGTATGAATATAATGGTAAGTAGAGTGTCGATCACTAAGAGTGGAACGTATTATCTAGTTATTCTAATCAGTATTTTAATATCTTAAGTTAGCTATACAACCTAATCTAACGCAAGGGGGTTCAGCCTGAGAGACTGGCACGGTTTGGTTATGATTAAATATAAACTAAACTAATGAGCACGAATCAGCGATTAGCACACACGTACACAGATAGATACTTGAGACAATAAGAAGACCTGTCCTGATAATTAAGTAGCTTGTCACTTGTTTTATTGCTAGTTTTATATGAAGTGTATATAATTAACCCTTTCTCGTTGGCTCTAATCTTATCGGCGAGTAAACCCTTATTGATTACTTATGTCTATCCTATTTATTTAGCGTCTCTTAAATAGGCGAGGAAGGGGCATGGCGACCCAAGCAATGCTCATCTAGACACAGAGGTTATCAATGCACTAATAAAAGTCACCAAAGACATCAACATATAAACTTTAATTAATGGGAAAGCAATTTTAAGGGGTGCCCATGATTTTCCGTAGTCACATGGAATCGGCCCATCAATCCTGATGAATTAAAGTGTACTAATACAATAAAGCAAAACTACTTAATGAATCGAATACATGCAGGACCTTCTTACAGCTCTTGTATCTTCGTTTAGGGTGTGTCTTGTGCTGCTAACACGTCTGAATTCGGCCTTAGGGTTTTGTGGTCTTCGGTCTTCTTCTCCAACTAGTCTCTTTAAATTCGTCTGGCCTTGGGGTATTTATAGTTTCTGTCTGTGGGTTAGATGCGGCGTATAGAATAAGTAGATGCGGCGCATTGACTTAACTTCGCGTGGGGTCCAAGACTAATATATTCAGAAATATTCGTACACCGCCTTAAGATGCGGCGTATCTCCATTCTTGTATGCGGCGCATGTCCTTGCTGTCTTGGATCGGCATTTGTGAAATCTTGATAGTGATGCGCCGTATGTTAGAAGTAGGATGCGGCGTATCTGGAGCAGAATGACCTTGATCTTGTACATTTCAGTAGACTCTTAACATCTTGCTTGTTTTGCTCCATAATTAGTCCAAAATCGCCAAGTTTCACATAATACTTGTTTTTACCTGAGAATTACAAAAGTAAACATTAACGTATCAATTCTCAAATATAATATAATAAAACAAGTCAAATAAATAGGATAAATGATGATAATAAAATGTACTTATTTGAGTTCATCAGTACGATAAACTGATTGCTAATCACTTTACCAAAGGATCTGTTGATCCTACACTGTTTATTCAAAAACACAGGGAGGACATCTTAATTGTTCAAATTTATGTTGATGATATCATTTTTGGTTCAACACATAAAAAGTACTCAAATGCTTTTGCTAAACAAATGAAACAAAATATTGAGATGTTTATGATGGGTGAACTTACGTTCTTCTTTGGACTTCAAGTTCATCAATCCCCCCGTGGTATTTTTCTAAACCAGTCCAAATATGCTCTAGAGATTTTAAAGAACCATGGCATGACAAGTTGTGACACATATAACACTCCTATGTCAACATTATCTCTAAAGCTGGATGCTGATTTACATGGGACACCAATTGACCCTACAAAATACCGAAGTATGATTGGGCCACTCATGTATCTAACAGCCAGCCGACCAGATGTTGTATTTTCTACATATCTTTGCTCCCATTATCAATCTCGACCAACTGAAAGACACCTCTCTGAGGTTAAAAGAGTCCTTCGATACATAAAGGGAACCATCCATTTGGGGATCTGGTATCCGAAGGATTCTGGTTTGGAACTAATTGCTTTTTCAGATGCTGATCATGCAGGATGTTTAGATATACGTGAAAGTACGTCTGGAGGAGTGTAGGTTCTAGGAGAAAAACTTGTCTCTTGGCAGTCAAAGAAGCAAGATTGTACCTCATTATTGTCTACAGAATCTGAATATGTAGCCATGTCTGCATGTTGTGCTCAAGTCCTTTGGATGCGATCACAACTGATGGACTATGGTTACACTTTCAACAAGATTCCCATGTACTGCGACTCCAAGAGTGCCATTGCCATTTCATGCAACACCGTTCAACATTCGAAGTCCAAACATATCGCACTTCGATACCATTTTATCAAGGAGAATGTGGAACAGGGTACTATTGAACTATATTTTGTGGGTACTGAATACCAATTGGCGGATTAATTCACCAAAGCCTTACCCCATGCAAGATTTGTGAAATTAGTTCACCAAATTGGTATGCGGTGTTTGAATCCAGAGGATTTAAACAACTTTCTTAAACACAATTAAGAAACTCAAATGCCAAAACTATCTTTGTAAATATTTTATCAAAAACACAAAAAGATTTTCTTCTTTTACTTCAAAAAAAAAAAAAAAAAAAAAAAAAAAAAAAAAAAAAAAAAAAAAAAACGCTTTTCACCTCTTTTTTTTTAGTGTGCAAAATTAAAAACAAATCAAAATATGTTCTTATAATTCACATTTAATCAATTTTAATCACGAACATATTTTGAGGGGGGGGGGGATTTTTTATAAATTTTTGCGCACTCTTATCAAAATCTTCATCATTAACAAATATCTTCATCGTGCAACATTTCCGTGATCTCTTGAACTAAATTCTTGACAAAATTTTAAAAGTATGTGTTAGTTCAAGGGGGAGAAATGATAATTACTTAAGTTTACAACCAATTGGACCAAGGTTGAAACAACAACAAACCTCAAGGGCTGTTGTTGTCGACTGTCAAAAGTTTATCACCTAAGGACTTTGTATTAGAAAACGGGTTAAGGGACTAAAAGTGACAAATATCCAAACTTTAGCCTATATAAGCCCCACTCAGTTTTTTAAAACTCACAAAACTCATAACGCTATCAAATTACCGCCAATTTTACTCATACGTTCAAGATTTTTTGATTTTTCACTAAACCCTCGATTGTAAGTGTTATACCAACTCAAGTATGCATATTAATCACTCGCCTGAATTTTCGTACCATTTTTGTGGCTTAATTGTTCATACGTGAAATTAGGGTTTATGGTTTCGAATTGGGCATTTCTTGTATGTTAGCTTATAATCTAATTAAGTTAATTGTATAGTTTAACATCATGTCTAGGAGTGTTTTACAACTGCTTAATTGTGTTGCATAACATCAGTGAATGAAATTTGAGAATTTTAGGGTTTATGTGGTCGTATTGTTGGCTGGTACCAAATGGTGAAGTGTATATGTGTTTTGAGTTGTTGGTTGTGCTTGTATATGTTCCTAAATAATGCGCCTAAAGTCTTATAGCTTGACTCAAACACAAGGTCTTAGTCGAAGAATTGCATAAGGTATAATCAACTGTGGTGACAAATGTGCAAGTTTGTTTGGATTTCTAGGTGCTAGGATATGTTTAGAATATGATTAGGAAGATGTTTGATGTTTACTTGATGTCTTAAACAGTTTTAATAAGAATTTAGGAAAGTATGAATGTCTTCGAGTAAGTAAGTAATGCTTCAACTAAGGATGAAGGTCTTCGAGTAAGAAGATAAATGTTGCTTACTTAGAAATTTTTTGTAAAATCCTTCGAGTAACAGATCTAATTCTTGTACTTAGAAATATTTTACAAAAGTCTTCGAGTAAGCAATATTTCTTCAACTTAGAAAAGTTTTGTAAAATTTCTTCAAGTAAGGATATTTCCTTTACAATTTCTTCAAGTAAGGAAATATCCTTCAACTAAGGAAATATTATTAAACTCTTCGAGTAAGACATCATTCTTCAAGTAAGGCATCATTCTTCGAATAAGCAAGTTTTTATCAAAATCTTCGAGTAAGAGTGCTATTTCTTCAAGTAAGAATTTTTATCAAGTTTCTCCGAGTTAGGAGGGTTTCAAAATTTCCGAGTAAAGAAAATGGTTATCTCCAAGTAAGGGATGTTTTGGGAATAAAATTTTCTATTTTTTTTCCCAAATCCTTCGAGTATGGATTATTTTTAATACTATCTTCGAGTAACCAAAATTCCTTCGAGTAAGCCATGTTTTTCAGACTTAGTGAAATTTTTCTAAGTATAGAATTGAGTTAAGTTGGAAAAATGTGTTTGCTCCAATATGGTTGTTTATTTACTATGTTTCATATTATTCATGATCATCTTACATGTCTCTCTATATGGTGCATCATATCAGTTAGGCACAGATCATGTAATAAGTGACTTACACAAACATATATACATATATATATATATATATATATATATATATATATATATATATATATATATATATATATATATATGTATATATATATATATATGTATATATATATATATGTATATATATATATATATATGTATATATATATATATACATATATATATATATATATATACATATATATATATATATATATATACATATATATATATATGTATATATATATATATATATATATATGTATATATATATATATATATATATATATATATATATATATATATATATATACATATATATACAATTTCCATTGTGTGTCTTTGTTGGTGTTTGTACTACTCAGGTTCAAAATGTCTCAAACATCCATAGCAAGGAATGACTTGATACCAGAAGGTGATGAACATAAGATTTAAGAATCCAACTCCAGAGTTGACTTGGAGAAATTGCCATGCCATCCTTCCTGACAGATTATGGTTGAAATCCTAAATCAGCTACAGTTCCAGAAGTCTACCTCAACCAGTTCTGGCACACTCTGATGATCAGTAGAGACTCAAAGACCATGACAGTTACCTTGGACAAGAAACAAATCAAGTTCGATTTTCATCTTCTTTGCACCGTTCTTGGACTTCCTCCAACAATATTTGGCAAACACACAAAATTTCAAGAAGATCATACTTTTGAACGTTTAGTAAGGTCATTAAAACACCTTGGCTATGACGATTCGATTGAAGAACTCTCTTCACATTAAAAGGTGGATAGAGAACATATTCCTCAACCTTGGTTAACCATGTACACCATCTTGAGCCACTGCATGACAGGGAAGGAAACGGGTCACGAGCACCCCAGACTTGAACATCTCCAGTTCTTCTAGGGTGTCATCAACATATATCATATGGATTATGCCAAGTACATCTGGATGGACATGATCTATCAAGCCCGCCAGTTTGAATAAAAGAAGGGCTACAAGAGTCCCTTTCCACGCTTCACTAAACTCCTGATAGCACACTTCATGCAAAAAGAACAAGAAATTGATAAATGTCCAAATGAAAAGGCTCACACAATTCAAATGGATCATGTTCTTTCTAGAGTGAGAATTCATACCACCAACACCACCAAACAAGGTCTTCAAATTCCAAACGCATTAATAACTAAGGCGATGTTAGGATTGTGCACACAGTTAAGGTGGTTAAACCTTTTGTTCTTTGTGTGTATGATATATTGAGTGAATATGATTAAGTACGCGGAATTTACTTAACCACACTTAGAAGGTTATTTGTGATTATGGAAATGGAACGGTTGTGTTAGTTCTATGACAATGAACAATGAAAGATTAACACCAAACGATTCAATATTATTAATGATAATAATACGAGTGATCTTGAAATATCACTAGGGTTACAACCTTGAATCTTAAGTTTTTCTAACTTGTGATATTCTTGTGTTTTGTTCTATGTCTTAACAGTTATATGAGTTAATTATTCGACACATAATATCGAGTCTAAGATCTTCTTTTATAGTCCAAGAAGATCTTTACAATATTGCTTAAAGTCTAGCCGACCTACTTGTTAACTTATCTTGAGTGTGTCAGTACATAAGATACAACATGTATCTGTGTACACAACTTGTTAACTAAGCACATGGGGTAAGATATTATCTACCGTATATTGTTGACCAAAATACAAATAATATCTTTTCATACTTATCCACTTAGCAGCAGAATGTACATTAGCAGCAGCAATGAGTCATCGCTAGCAGCAGGATCAAGTACACTAGCAGCAGGATCAATAGCAGCAGAATGTTAAGCCTAGCAGCAGAATCATTTATCGCTAACAGCAGCGTCAAATGTTCTAGCAGCAGGAACAAACATTACCAGAAGGAACCAAATGCACTAGCAGCAGAATCCCACTTAGAGTATTTCTTTGATTAGAACCCGATATCAACCTTCTTGAATATTTAATTCCCAACAATCCTCCCCTAAACATGTGAATCCATTTCAACATGTTTCTGAATTAAATTATGGATTGTGAAGATCTTTCAAACACTTCTGTTCTTCAAGATTGCATATCTTCTCAGTAATTCATCTGCTTTGTTCTTCTTTGACTTTAACAATATCAAAACATTGCTCCAATCTTGGACTAAAAGATGGTGCAATTTCCTTGGATGGAGGAATTATAAGACGCAATGATGCTGTGTATCTTGGATGCTTGTTTCAACAAGTGAAATCATCTATCAGCATGTCTTTGCAAGTGATGAACAAACGTGGTAAACTGAAATTGAAACTTTTCTTCGTTTGACCTAGATAGAACTTTCTCCTTTGGAATGTTCTTGTCATTTTCAACCTCCATGTCATCATCTTGTATGCTCTTGTCTTCTCCTTCCTTTCATTGGATTATCTTCCTTTTCTGGGCTATTATTTCCTCCCCTGAGATTGTTACCTCCCCTGAGATACAAATAACTTTTGTTTCCTCCCCTTGTTTGGAAGATCTCACTATGTACCAAAATATATCTTTCCTTATCATCTGATCCATCATTTAAAACTTGTTGTCTGACAATGTTGTACATGAAGCCATCAATTCCTTAAGAGTTTAAGTTTGCTGCCCTCATCACTTCTAGGTGTGTTAACTCCTATGAGAGGTGAATCAGTGGACATTTGACTCATGATCCATCAATGGATGGTTTTTGTGAATCCTTTGAAAATCCTTGTTTTAAGAAATTGTTTGACTTAGCAGTATGTTCATGATTTTAGAATTGAAAAATCATACTGCTTTCAACCATTTTGAAGGGATTAAGTGTATAACAGACACTTAATCAAAAATTTCGATTTAAAGCAACCTCTGGTTGTGTGAGAACCAATGTTTTTAGTTATAAATAACTGCCTGTGTAAAGATAAACCTATTCAAAAGGCTTTCTTGACAGGGTTTCCAGCTCATAGTAATTGTTGCCTCTAACACAAGTGTTAGATTCACTTTTACTAGCTGTTCTTTCTATCAGATGTCCTTAGACTTGCACATTATACTTGAAAGTATAAAATGATAGAAAGTGAGTTGCATCAGTTACAATCTGATCAACTAAGTCATCAATTCAATGTGAAATATCATAACTAGGTTTCAAGAAAGTAGTTTTAAGGAGTTTTAAATTCCCAAACTCAGTCCATCATAAACCTAATATGTTGCAACTAATATCTCAATTCTGCTGCTTCCATTTCACTTGAAACATCCTTTTGTGTTCACATGTTCATACCTGAAATTGTTAGTCTAAAACCAAAAGAACAATGTACAAAGTACTTGTCTTGTATTAGAATAATCATAGGACTAACTGTATGAATAACACAAATTAAAATTTGTACTAGCAGCACAAACTTTTGTAATTGCGGTAGTAACTTTTAAAACTAGCAGCACCAACAAAAATTTATTGACAAAAACACAAAGTTTTAAAATCATTAAGGATTAAGCATTCCAATACTTGCTACCAAGTACTGAAACCTTCCAACATCAAAAGCTTTGGTTAGAAGATCTGCAAAATTGAATTCTGAAGCAATTTTAAGTACTTGAATTAATCTTTTCTCCTTGCAGTCTCTTATAAAGTGATGTCTAATTTCAATGTGTTTTGTTTTAGAATGTTGCACTGGATTTTTAATAATACAAATTGTACTACTATTATCAATATGAATAACAGTGTTTAAGAAATTGTACCCATAGTCAAGGAGTTGGTTTTGAAGCCATAGAACCTGACCACAGCAACTTGCAGCAGCTATATATTCAGCTTCAGTTGTTGAATTTGCCACACTTGTTTGCTTCTTACACTGCCATGAGACAAGTCTACACCCAAGGAATTGACATCCTCCAGTTGTTGACTTTCTGTCCAAGCTAGCACCAGCATAATCACTATCCGAAAATGCTACCAAGTCAAAAGGAGATTCCCTTGAATACCATATACCCAACCTTGGTTGACCTTTGAGATATCTAAAAATTTCTCTGACTGCATTTAAATGAGAAACTTTTGGAGTAACTTGAAATCTTGCACAAACACAAATAGGGAACATGATATCAGGTCTAGATGATGTAAGGTACATCAAAGAGCCTATCATATATCTGTAAGTGTGTACATCTACACTCTCTCCATCTTCATCTTTCAGAAGGTGCTTCTCAGAGTCCATTGGTGTAATTGATTTCCTAGGAGTTTTGCCAATTAACCTAGGGATGAATAAGTGGAATTGTGAGGACGATGATCATAAGTGGGATTGGGACAAACCACCCAAATATGGAGATGGGTCATGGCATATTAAGATGATATTGTATGACCCGGATGGAGAGAAGTTTGAAAAGATATATTGTACTAAGCGGACCAATAGAAAACTTCAATCCAAGCTTAACCCTAAAGACGTCCTCGATGACGAGCTCACTTACATAGGGTAGAAGGACTTCGAGTCTAGCTACAAGACTCGTTAATAAAGAAAAGCGCTTCTTGGGAGGCAACCCAAGCTTTATTTGCTTTGTGTGTTTATTTATTTGTTTGTTTGTTTGATTTTATTTGTTTCCGTATGTATGTTTAATTTTTATTATTATTGATTCATGTTCAAAAGTAAATTGTGAAAATGCTTTATCTTGTTTTTAACTTCGTCTTAACTACATATAAAGGTATTTTGCAAAAGATAAGTGTAAGGGAAATCCAAATCGGTTTATTAGAACAAATGAACATGAATCGTAATAATATTAAATTAACATACATATTAGTATTTGTTTGAGTCAAATGTTTGTATCGAGTCATAATGATATTTTGCAGGAATTCCAGGAAGTAAGGTATAGGTTTTTCCAGAAATTTTCCGGAAACTTAACATGAGAATTCTGTCAGATCATTTCTGACGGCGTCAGTCTTTACAACCTGACGGCGTCAGGTTTTAATCTTCTGAAATTTTTGAAAGTTTTGATTTCATAAAAAGTTTTTATTAAATCTCTAACTTATAATCTCTAGGAATCTGCAAAATTATCATTCCACAAGCATTATATCCTTATATATAGAATTTATACCGCCGATGTTATGCAGGTTTTCGTGTTTGTTTTCTCAGGTTTAACAGGTTATTTTGGACAAGGAGATGTATGTGGAATCAAGCTTATGGCGATGCATTAGTTTTGGAGCTTCTACATTCTCTTGGAAGAATATCTAACCATGTTACCTCATTATCCACCGAGCGAATCAGGGGAGTATTTGATTTCATTCTTTTACCTTGTTACTTTTACATCTTGTTATTTGAACATTGGGGACAATGTTCATCTTAAGTGTAAGGGGGGGTAAATATACGATACTTTAGAGAATACAATTGCACTTGATTTTTTGTTTGTTTGATGGTAGATGTGTAATAAAACTGAGATAAATACCTGTTAGGGCAATTTTAGTGCCAAATTTAAAATTTTTTACAACATATAGGAGTGAAACTTTGATCTTAATGAGCGTCTCATGGATAGGAGTTATATGACTAGCACAAAAACCGTACCACTAAAAAAATTTTCCACCCCCAAATATGTGAGGTTCGCCCCTAGAATTGGTAGGAAAAGCATTTATGCTATGATGTGTGTACCGGTAGCACTTAGATTCTAGAACTTGCGTTAGGTCCATTCCGAGGCCACAAGTGAGACTACATTCGTGTAGTTAGATTTACTACATGATAAGAGGCATTAGGATTAACCCATTGTTTTACACCTGTGTTTTTGTTATAATTACTTTGGCTACATTGGTCAAGTAATTCTCCCACACCCTTTGCGTTGTACTCATTTTTAGTACACGATACCCCTAGTACACCCCTCAGAGCCTATCTTTTCGTTTCGACCTTTAAGCATTTTACTTAAAGGAAGAATTTGTTTACACCCCACTTAAATGTACACCCAAATCGCCTTAGCCTACCTTGTATGCACTCATTTTTAGTGCATTATTGTGACGACATTTGTTTAAACCCAAGTTAATTATCTAATTGATTACATGGTTCCTAAGTCGAGTCATATCCTTGTACATATTGTTTTGGGACGATTGGGACTCATGGGTAAAGTACTAGTGTAATGGAGTAATGGGGAAGAACAACATTATTACCCCCATATGTGCTAAATATTTTAAAAGTACTCCAAGTGTTTCGATTATCTTAATTCGAGTCATTAGAATAGTTAATTGTAAATTTATGTAAAAGTTCAAGTGTAAGGGGGATGCAAAGCCCTATGATGTATTATTTTTGGATGGTAGGGCAAGAGTGTATGCAAAAAAAAAAAAAAAAAAAAAAAAAAAAAAAAAAAAAAAAATCGAAAAAATCAAGAAAATATACAAAAAAAAATGAGAAAAAGAAAAGTAGAAAAAACATACGGACTACCATTCCGTTTCATTTTATGTTTGTTTTATGTTTTTGTTATTTTGTTTTTAGCTTAAGTCGAGTCTAGTCTTGGCTTAGCAACGCCATATTGTACATGTAATTAATCAAGATCTTTAACTCGCCACCAGTAAAAAATCCCTTATCCAACAAAACCGTGTTTATCATATCCCTACACCTCACGTTATAACCCTTGTAAAATCCCTCTTTGATAGTTTATCTTAGGTGCTTACGCCTAGTGGAGAAGGTTTTCGATCCTTTCCCAAGCCTGTGGTAATCTATTTGCTATGACAGGTAGTGAGAGATATTATCCGTTTTCATTTATGAGATTTATTTTGATGACACCTGAGAGATGTGAGTATCTAAACACTACTTGTGAGGTGCTAGTTTGTAATCTCCGTGCTTATTATGATTAAAGTGGAACGATTATTTGTTGTAATTACTTTTATATTAGCATTAAATGACCCCTAACTTGTATTTTGATTAGAATAAAAGCGCATTTGCTTGAGGACAAGCAAATCTCAAGTGTAAGGGTATTTAATGAAGCGAAAAGTGTACCGCTTTTAGGGGGTCATTTAAGCCCTAAATCGTATTTATTTGATCAAATATTGCCCTAAATCGTTCCTTTTGTCATTTTAGGTACTTTGGAGAAGAAATCTGGAAAAGGAAGCATTTTGGACGTTTTTGGAGCACAAAAGTGAAGAAAACGACAAAGTCTCAAAATCGGCTGGAAAAGTACCTTTGACGGCATCAGGTATTGTTCCTGACGGCGTCATGGCTTGGCAAAAGAGGTGGATATGAAAAATACACATGATAAGCCAGAGAATTTTACAATGGAAAATCTGACGGCGTCACCCTTTGAAGTGATCAAGGCCATCACGGTTTAACTTAACAAGAGACGGCGTCAAGCCCATTTCTGACGGCGTCAAGCCTTGATAAGCTAGGGAGGATTTTGGACGACTAAAGAGGGACGGCGTCAAGAAGGCCATCCGGGAACCCTAGACACGGCGAGGTGACGGCGTCAAGATCTACAACGTGACGCCGTCAGCCCTTAAACTCTATATATAGTTTTGCAATTTTTTGTCATTAGTGTGCAACTTTGTGAGGAGAAACCTGGTGCGGTGCGATGTGTCGTTGCGGTTTAGCAGTATTAATGCCTACTCAAGTTTTAAATTTATATTTAGCCGACTTATCAATAACACAAACACTTAACGAGCAGTGTACCCGGTCAGTATGAATATAATGGTAAGTAGAGTGTCGATCACTAAGAGTGGAACGTATTATCTAGTTATTCTAATCAGTATTTTAATATATTAAGTTAGCTATACAACCTATTCTAACGCAAGGGGGTTCAGCCTGAGAGACTGGCACGATTTGGTTGCAATTAAATAATAAACTAAACCAATAGGCACGAATCAGCGAATAGCACACACGTACACAGATAAATACTCGAGACAATAAGAAGATCTGTCCTGATAGATAAGTAGTTTGTCACTTGTTTTATTGCTAGTTTTATATAAAGTGTATAGTTCGATGCAACGCACCGAGATTAAGTCCTTTCTCGTTGGTTCTAATCTTATCGGCGAGTAAACCCTTAATGATTACTTATGACTATCCTATTTATCTTTCTTCCTACTTTTCTACAGACGATAGAATGCATAGGCGATCTAATAAATAGGCGAGGGCAGAGGCATGGCGACCCGATCAACGCTCAGCTAGACACAGAGGTTATCAACGCACTAATAAAAGTCACCAAAGACATCAACATATAAACTTTAATTAATGAGAAAGCAGTTTTAAGGGAGTGCAATCTTTCCGTTGTCACATTACACAAGCCACCAATCTTGATGAATTAAAGTTTACTAACACAATAAAACAAAACTACTTAATGAATTAAACACATGCAGCACCTTCTTACAGCTCTTGTATCTTCGTTCGGGTGTGTCTTGTGCTGCCTATTCGTCTGAATTCGTCCTAGGTTTCTGTACTTCGTACTTCGTATATAATATTATGCCTCCCGAATTCATCTGGTCTTGGGGTATTTATAGTTTCTGTCTGAGGGTAAGATGCGGCGCATCTAGTAAGTAGATGCGGCGCATTGACTTAACTTCGCGTGGGGTCCAAGATTAATATATTCAGGAATATTCGTACACCGCCAGAAGATGTGGCGTAACTCCATAAGTAGATGCGGCGCATGTCCTCTTGTATCTTGGATCGTATCTGGTGAAATCTTGATAGTGATGCGCCGTATGTGATAAGCAAGATGCGGCGCATCTGGAGCAGATTCGTCTTGATCTTGTCCATTCCAGTAGACTCTTAACTTCTTGCATGTTTTGCTCCATAATTAGTCCAAAATCGCCAAGTTTCACCAAATGCTTGTTTTTACCTGAGAATTACAAAAGTAAACGATTAAGTATCAATCCTCATACATAATATAATAAAACAAGTCAAATAATTAGGATAAATGGTAGTAATAAAATGTACTTATTTGAGTTCATCAAATATCCCCCCACTTGAACTTTACTTGTCCGCAAGTAAACCTTAGAATTAATCTTATGAAAATGTATCCTAAAAGATATTAGGATTTATTTTTATATTTATGCATGTATTCATTTTTGTCATAATCACACAACCAAACACTTAACGAATTAGAAGTAAAATAAAATAATTTGATAAAAGAAAATCTAATCGTTTAATTGTCCAGTCGTGACGAATATTCTATCATAAGCTTGGCAAGTATACACATCTCCCCCACTAAAGCCAAGGAATAACAAGTCTAAAGCGGTAAAAAAGGGTTTTTAGGTTTAAGGGTTAATTATTCTCCTTAATCTCTATCGATCTCAAATTCCAGAAAAGGCGACAAAATCACAAATACATGATCGAATCCACGAACACGATACTTGCAATTGCTCAAATCCTTAACTCGAATAGGCTAAAGATAGGACCAAGTAATTTTTACCGATAATATTATATCAAAAAGGGCGACAAAATCATAAATACATAGCCGAATCCACGACTACGATACTTAAGATTGCTCAAATCCCTAATCTCAATAAATCAAAGGTTTGGTTGGATAAAGAATAATACAGGGTATGGATAATATTTGGGATATAAATTAGTGTAAAATGAAAAATATACAAAACAAATAAATTAAAATCCTAAGTGTGGTTAATCACTATCTCAACCATCCCATGAATAAGACTCATATCATTGAATAACTCACGCTTTAACACTTGAAACACACACTTTAGGTAGACACGGATTATACTCAACAAGATCTTAATCAAAGAATAAACCTTAGTTGGCGTTCCCATAACTGCCAACTCCCATTCAATCCATAGATATAATATACAACAATTAGTGGTGATATCGACCACTTAATACAAAACTTCACATCGTTGGTTAAAACAAACATCCAACTTTCTTCTTTTTTCTTTTTCTTTTCTTATTTTTTCGATTTTTTTTTTTTTTTTTTTTTTTTTTTTTTATTGACATAAACAAAGATGTGTAAAATTTCACCACATCACCAAAACGATAATTCTGGATAATTTTTCCATACTTTTCATGACTTCAGAAATAACGGTAATAGTGAAAGTAGTAAACACACGAAAAATAAACTCAAAGATATACAATATTTACTTTCACTCCAATTGCATTGTGCAATTTCCCGACCTAACCATAGATAATGAATTACGCACGCGAACACAGGTAATGTAAGGAAACACACTTTGCCTAAAGCAATTAACCAACCACGGATTTTAATCTATAGGGTAAGCTAAGGTGTAAGGGTGTAACGAAACATTTTAACAAGGGTGTAAGAAACGAAAGGAATGGCTCTGAGTGTTTTTCTAGGGGTATCTTACTCTAAAAGTGAGAGTAACAAAAGGTTTATACAGGGGTTAACTAACCAGTGTAGTTAGCTAATAACACATAACATATAAAGGCTATTTGGGTGTAATCCTAGAAATTTTACCAATTTAGACAAGTCATTCCAATTATATAAATAATACTTATTATGGTGGTCTCGAATAGTATACAAGCCAAGTTCTAAAGTTTACAAGTCACCGACACACTTATAGATTTGTGAATTTTGGAAATTCACAATTTTTGAAAATAACGTCATGTGTGCAGCTATGAAACTTAGACTTTAAACAAAAACATGCTAAAAAAAAAATTAAATTTTGATATATTAAGCACATTTTAAGCATATTTTGAAAAGTTTAGGACAAGTATGTGTTAAGTGTTCTAATTCTCCAATCCCCCCACTTAAGTTAAACAACGTCCTCGTTGTTTGTATAAAAGGTTAAAAACTGGAAAATAAAAGAATTAGAACAGAAAAACTCCCCTGATATTTGCTCGGTACGATCCTCCATTTGTATAAGAGCAAAAATCATCTTTCTTGTGGATTAGAACGTTTAAGCTTCATAATAGATGTATCCACAGGAAATGCAGGAATCTATAATACCACCAAGGCTTTAAAACACACCTAAGTTAAGAAAGGTTCAAACTTGCATAATACATTAGTAGTTAGTTAAAATAAAACATAAAAATTAAAAATGAAAATCATCAGGTCAGTCGATGCGCCGTATCTTATGGAAGAAGATACGCCGTATCGAGCCTGGAATAAGTACGGATCAGAATAGAAGATGCGTCGCATCCTTAACCAGGGATGCGCCGCATTGAAATAAACTGATAAAAAGTTTTAAAGTCGAAAATAATAAAAAAAAAATGCAGAAAAATAAAGTAAGATATGACCTGTGCAAGAGATGCGTCGCATCTCAGGATTGAGATGCGCCGTATCCTCTGCTGCCTGACTGACTCGACACAGAACAGAAAATTAAAAGATAAATCCGGGTTGTCTCCCGGTAAGCACTTGTCTTTATTCCAGAGTCTTCAAGTTAGACTCACGTTCAGCTCTTCACTTAGTCCTTGTCACGGTCCATCCTTCTTCCTTCATCCGAAAGATGTTCCCGTATAGCTTTGCGACGTTTTCTTCCGTTCGGCTTAATCTTCTATAACTCTTGGTCTTCGTTGCAACATATTCCTCCTCTGGTCCCAAAGAGTATTTGATGATTTTAAAATTTTCAGAAATAATCATGGGTGGCTCATGATAAGGGATCCCAAGTAGTTTGACACTTTCTTTTGGTGAATTCTTCCTCGTCTTTATCAACAAACTTAAAATAAGGATCCTTAATCAAATAGTCATCTAGTTCATCAATTAATGACTTATTGTTATCATCATCTTGAATTGCCTCCCACTCTCTTTCCAATTCCCATTGTAGCCGTCGACGAAGCTTCGTGTAATCATCAAATTGTTCATGCACCCATTCCCAGAAAGTAGTATTTGATGTCCCTTTAAGTCCTTTCAAGTATTCAATCCTACCCTTTTCTTGCAAAGCCTCCGCTTTTTGTGGGCAGTCTTCAACATTATCATACCACTCATAGTCTTCAAAGGTTACATCTTTTCCAACCCGTTTCATCCCAATTATACTTCCCCCATTACAGGTTCCGTCACTCTTATAATCACAGGTCGGCCAAACACTACTCCCATCCTTGAAAACGAAGGGTGTACAGGTGTGATTAATGTGCTCAAATTCCCATGGTTTATCCCAAACCCATGGTATTTGGTCATTCCATTCGTAGTACCAGGTGTTTTTGAAATCATCATAAGTCTTGAATCCTGGTAGATCTCCAGTTAGCACATCATCGTCAACTTGAAGAAGGTAGTTAAATTCCTTGAATTGCTTGCACAAGGGTGTCTCATAATCGAACACATCAATGTCAATTCTGAATAATTCTTCAATGCCCTCATTGACTGTTGAATCATGAATTGACGACCCATAGTCGCTCTCTACTTCTTCGTCTTCACCTCTCATCCAATATACCCATAACGCATCCTTAGTAGCTCGATCCATGCTCTTGTGGTTATTGAACTTACTAGCCAACCACTCTGAAAAATCAACATTGTTAGGATCATGATCAACGTCAAAGCAAGCTTTTCCCATCATTTTCCTCTTTATCTCCATGAACTCGTTAAATTGCTCCCTAAAACTCCGTGTCAACCATGAAGTCATAATCTGCTTGACTTCATTTGCAGGGGCAAATTTCGGACTACCATACTTAAGTTCAAGCCAATCATTGAGGGAGAGGTCCATCAATCTTACCAACCTGCCATGAAATAGTAACTCCGCCACAACATAAATTCTTTCATCGTCCAGATAGTTCTCATTTAATCCCCAGTACTGTTCGGAATAAGGCATGTAAGAGATTTGGGTATTTCCTCCACCACAGCTTTTGTTGCTTGAGTCCATGTATGCAAGATAGAATTTCCCATCATCTTCTTCGATAGTAGTCCAAGTCAATCCTTTGGATTCAATGATAGGCCATAAGAGCGACAATTCATCTCAAGTGTACCTCACAAATACATCATAAGATAATACCCCTTTGTCAATTTTGCATAAACGCATGAATTCCTTAAAAGCAGCTTCAAGTGGGGTCTCCCAAGAGAATAAATCCGTATCAATCTCTAGTACATTGAAGTTGACATTATCATAAACTTCCATGGATGAGTTCGAAAGCAAGAGTTCCATAGCAAGATATCCGTTCTTCGACATATCTTCCATAGCAAAATCTGTCATCACAAGTAAAATCATCAGTAGGATTTGTTCGCTATAAAAGAAATTAATGAATTCAGAAACGGATATTAGAATAAAAATAACTGATATCTGCAGATGATGCGCCGTATCCAAAAAGTTGGATGCGCCGTATCTTATAATCGTTAAAATTAAATCAGACTTTTATTCAGAAAATAGATACGCCGCTTAGAAATTAGAATGCGCCGTATCAATTTTAATAATCAAAAATCGATAATTATTTAAAATTAAATGCGTCGTATTAACAAAAGTTAATGCGCCGTATTTTTGTTACGTTTCAAAATATAAGATTTTTGATTCAGAAGATGCGCCGTATCGATAAAAATTGATACGCCGTATCTGTTTAATAATTCGAAAACTGTTTTTAATTAAAATAATAGATACGCCGTATCTGCTAAAGCAGATGCGTCGTATCGCGTTAACGTTTAGAAAATTTTTTTTTTATCAAAAACAGATACGCCGTATCTTGGGGAAAAGATGCGTCGTATCGAATTAATTAAACGCGTTGTATTTAATAAAAATTAAACGCAATACGCCGTATCTGAGAGATCAGATGCGCCGTATCGTTTGATTTAGCTCAGTACAACGATAGCAGAACACAGAAAATACGAAAAATAAAAAACAAATAAAACACACGAAAATAAACACAAATAAAAGCAAACAAATAACACACAAAAACAGAAAATATGCAAAATAGTACAATGAATGCAAATTAATCTAATACACAACAGAATTATCGGTTAGATAAAAAAATTAAAAACCTAATTAAAATACTAATCAAATTAACAGATAATAACAATTCACTCCCCGGCAGCGGCGCCAAAAACTTGGTGCGGTGCGATGTGTCGTTGCGGTTTAGCAGTATTAATGCCTACCCAAGTTTTAAATTTATATTTAGCCGACTTATCAATAACACACACACTTAACGAGCAGTGTACCCGGTCAGTATGAATATAATGGTAAGTAGAGTGTCGATCACTAAGAGTGGAACGTATTATCTAGTTATTCTAATCAGTATTTTAATATATTAAGTTAGCTATACAACCTATTCTAACGCAAGGGGGTTCAGCCTGAGAGACTGGCACGATTTGGTTGCAATTAAATAATAAACTAAACCAATAGGCACGAATCAGCGAATAGCACACACGTACACAGATAAATACTCGAGACAATAAGAAGATCTGTCCTGATAGATAAGTAGTTTGTCACTTGTTTTATTGCTAGTTTTATATGAAGTGTATAGTTTGATGCAACGCACCGAGATTAAGTCCTTTCTCGTTGGTTCTAATCTTATCGGCGAGTAAACCCTTAATGATTACTTATGACTATCCTATTTATCTTTCTTCCTACTTTTCTACAGACGATAAAATGCATAGGCGATCTAATAAATAGGCGAGGGCAGAGGCATGGCGACCTGATCAACGCTCAGCTAGACACAGAGGTTATCAATGCACTAATAAAAGTCACCAAAGACATCAACATATAAACTTTAATTAATGAGAAAGCAGTTTTAAGGGAGTGCAATCTTTCCGTTGTCACATTACACAAGCCACCAATCTTGATGAATTAAAGTTTACTAACACAATAAAACAAAACTACTTAATGAATTAAACACATGCAGCACCTTCTTACAGCTCTTGTATCTTCGTTCGGGTGTGTCTTGTGCTGCCTATTCGTCTGAATTCGTCCTAGGTTTCTTTACTTCGTACTTCGTATATAATATTATGCCTCCCGAATTCGTCTGGTCTTGGGGTATTTATAGTTTCTGTCTGAGGGTAAGATGCGGCGCATCTAGTAAGTAGATGCGGCGCATTGACTTAACTTCGCGTGGGGTCCAAGATTAATATATTCAGGAATATTTGTACACCGCCAGAAGATGCGGCGTAACTCCATAAGTAGATGCGGCGCATGTCCTCTTGTATCTTGGATCGTATCTGGTGAAATCTTGATAGTGATGCGCCGTATGTGATAAGCAAGATGCGGCGCATCTGGAGCAGATTCGTCTTGATCTTGTCCTTTCCAGTAGACTCTTAACTTCTTGCATGTTTTGCTCCATAATTAGTCCAAAATCGCCAAGTTTCACCAAATGCTTGTTTTTACCTGAGAATTACAAAAGTAAACGATTAAGTATCAATCCTCATACATAATATAATAAAACAAGTCAAATAATTAGGATAAATGGTAGTAATAAAATGTACTTATTTGAGTTCATCAAAACCCTAAGGCGAATTTCTGCCATTTTTAAGGGTTTTCAAACCCTTGGATCTCCCATGTTTAATTGAAGATAAGTAATCGTTTAATCAATTAATATGTCTATGTGTTGTTTGATTATATCTTATTCTTGTCTTTTGATTAACATGCTAGGCTAGATTTATCTTGTGTTTGCTTAGATCTAATGAAACCTAATTATTGATTATCGGTTATTAGTGTGTTATTGATTGTATTGGATGATTGTTTATCGATGTTAGGCTTAAGAAAACTGGCTAACTTCCTATACGGTAACTTGCTTGAACGTCTTAAGAAACATGAACCAATGCGTACTAGGTTTTTATGGTTGTATTTAATGCATGAGCGAATTCTAGTGATCCCATGTTAGGAGCTTCCTAGCCGGCTTGACATAGGAGTGAAGTAGGAGCTTGTAGAGTTGGGGAAGTACGTACGCCACCCCACGATTGGTATTAAGGAATACACCCGTAATCCACGCAATTAATACACACTAATCAACCGGTAAAAGATAGTTAGGGAGTAAGGAAATCTAAGTAAACACATTTCTCTCCACATAAGTTTCACAACTCTTTTCATTTTCAGTTATTTTATTTTATTTGCATTTGTAGTTATTTGGGTTAGTTGACTAGCAACTAATTCCGCCCACTCCTTCAAACCCGAGATTTTACTTGCTTTCATAAAAATATAAAAATACAAAAAAGAATATTCTCTCACCCTTAGACCTATTAGAGTAGTTTTTCAATCCTAACGACACTATTCCCTGTGGAGAACGATCAATCCCCCGTACTTACCACTACACTATACTACATCGGTCAGGTACACTGCCTGGTGGGGTTGTAAGCCTCTTGAGATCCCTCGAGAGGTAAAACCTGTTGTAAGGTCGCAAAACCACGCTTCAAGTTTTTGGCGCCGCTGCCGGGGAATAGTTATTGTTTAGGTTGAATTTTTATTTTATTAGGTCTACTCACTAGATTCCTTTCTAGTGAGATTTTTATTTTATTTTTCTAGGTTTTCTTTAGTCTATCTTTTTTCTTCGTTTCTTTGTTCGTAACCATTACCATCCGACATCATGGAAGGTGGTAATATCCTTGATCCCAACAACCCACCACCACAACAACACCCACCTCCTAGAGCCCGTACCTTAGGAGACTACTCCCGTCCTAGCCACCATGGCTATCGAAACACCATTGAGCTCACTCAAGGAGCCAATGTCACTCCCTTGCGATCCGACACCATCCGGTTGGTGCAAAGCGGATGCAAATTCCATGGACTTCGTTCCGAAGATCCTAATCAACATCTCAAGGACTTTCTCAAAATTGTAGATTCCATAGACCTTGATGTTGCCACTCGAGAGACGACCCGACTGCGTCTCTTTCAATTCTCTCTGCGGGACCAAGCTAGTCAATGGCTAGAGTGTCTACCCGCAGGATCCATCACCTCTTGGGATGATCTCACCACTCGTTTCCTTGCTCAGTTTTTCCCACCAGGAAGAACTACCAAGCTAAGGAATGATATCTTGATGTTCCAACAACGTCAAGGCGAAACCCTCTACGAGGCATGGACTCGATTCAAGGACTTACTCCAAAAAGTCCCTCACCATGGCATAGAACTTTGGCTCCAAGTCCAAATCTTCTATGACCATATCAATCTCTCCACGAGGCAAACCATTGACCAATCGGCCGGTGGTAAGCTACGTGATCTAAGTGCGGAACAATCATGGGCTCTCCTAGAAGATCTTGCTCTTTATGACAACGAAAGTTGGAGTGACCCCCGTGATTTGAATAAAACGGTCAAGGCAATATCTTTGCCTTCGAACAATTCAAGCACTTTCGACCGTTGGATCATAGAACTTGAAGACCAAGTCAAGTTTCTTATGAAATCCTACGAGGCTCCTAAACCTTCAAGCCAAGTGAACAAAATCACTTCTTCATGTGAATTATGTAGTGGTCCCCACGACACTCGTGATTGCATGGAACTCCCCGAACAAGCTTTTTCGGACTACGCATCCTCGCGTACCGACGGAGCGGGAGACAAGTGGTACACTTTCAAACCCGAACCAAACCCCTACGGTGATTCATACAACCCCTCATGGAAAAATCACCCGAACCTTAGGTGGAAACAAAACCAAAACGCACAACAAACCAATTCTTCCAACCCACCTAATCGTTTCCAATCAAGCGGTTCCAACTCGAACCGTACTTTCAACAACAATCCTTCCAGCAATGGTAGTACCAATAACTTTGAAGGATTGATGTCTCAATTTATGGCATCTCAAGAAGCTCGTTTAGCCAAGTTTGAAGCCGATTTCAAACAAAAACAAAGCGAGATGACCAATAAGATTGACACTTTGTTGAAAGCCCTCAATGACCGAGAAATGGGAGCACTCCCTAGCAACACGGTCAAGAACCCGAAACTAAACGTCAACATAGTTGAAACACCTCCCACTCAAAACCTTGACGAAGAATTCAAGGAGCTCCACCTTGAAAGTCCGGTTATTGATGTGTTGGATGAGAAGAAGCTCAAGTTAGGCGAAAAAGGGACCGCCTTCGTTCAAAACAAGCTACCTAAGAAGTTAGATGATCCGGGCTTATTTGTTCTACCTTGCAAGATCGGTAATTCGGAGGCTTATGACACATTAGCCGATCTTGGATCAAGCCTTAACCTACTTCCGTTACCTCTCTACACCTCTCTAAAACTAGGAAAACTTGAAGAAACCGAGGTGATAATAGGCTTAGCGGATGGGAGTGTTGCTTACCCGGTTGGAGTAGTCAAAGACGTGTTAGTACACATTGGAAAACTAATCATTTTAGCCGATTTCCACGTCCTTGATATGGTTAGCGACCCTACATGCCCCTTGTTGATAGGTAGAGAATTTTTGGCGACCGCTAGTGCTATGATTGATTGTAAGGAATCTAAGATAGCGGTAGGAGAAGGTGATACTTGGTCAGTCTATGATGTGAAGAAACATGCCTATGATACTAGTGATGAACCAACGCCCCATTGGTTAGAATTAAATAGGAGACCATCTAGATATGGACCTTGGATCGATAGAGACTTCATAGGACCCCAACGCCCATTTTACCTAGAAGAGGACTTTGTGAACCGAACACATGCGGTAGAGCAACTCTTGGCTAGGGACACCGAATTGGATCCGTTTGAAGACCCTCTAGTTTTTAGGAGGATGATTGATTTCCTAGGAGTTTTGCCAATTAACCTAGGGATGAATAAGTGGAATTGTGAGGACGATGATCATAAGTGGGATTGGGACAAACCACCCAAAGATGGAGATGGGTCATGGCATATTAAGATGACATTGTATGACCCGGATGGAGAGAAGTTTGAAAAGATATATTGTACTAAGCGGACCAATAGAAAACTTCAATCCAAGCTTAACCCTAAAGACGTCCTCGATGACGAGCTCACTTACATAGGGTATAAGGACTTCGAGTCTAGCTACAAGACTCGTTAATAAAGAAAAGCGCTTCTTGGGAGGCAACCCAAGCTTTATTTGCTTTGTGTGTTTATTTATTTGTTTGTTTGTTTGATTTTATTTGTTACCGTATGTATGTTTAATTTTTATTATTATTGATTCATGTTCAAAAGTAAATTGTGAAAATGCTTTATCTTGTTTTTAACTTCGTCTTAACTACATATAAAGGTATTTTGCAAAAGATAAGTGTAAGGGAAATCCAAATCGGTTTATTAGAACAAATGAACATGAATCATAATAATATTAAATTAACATACATATTAGTATTTGTTTGAGTCAAATGCTTGTATCGAGTCATAATGATATTTTGCAGGAATTCCAGGAAGTAAGGTATAGGTTTTTCCAGAAATTTTCCGGAAACTTAACATGAGAATTCGGTCAGATCATTTCTGACGGCGTCAGTCTTTACAACCTGACGGCGTCAGGTTTTAATCTTCTGAAATTTTTGAAAGTTTTGTTTTCATAAAAAGTTTTTATTAAATCTCTAACTTATAATCTCCAGGAATCTGCAAAATTATCATTCCACAAGCATTATATCCTTATATATAGAATTTATACCGCCGATGTTATGCAGGTTTTCGTGTTTGTTTTCTCAGGTTTAACAGGTTATTTTGGACAAGGAGATGTATGTGGAATCAAGCTTATGGCGATGCATTAGTTTTGGAGCTTCTACATTCTCTTGGAAGAAGTTCTAACCATGTTACCTCATTATCCACCGAGCGAATCAGGGGAGTATTTGATTTCATTCTTTTACCTTGTTACTTTTACATCTTGTTATTTGAACATTGGGGACAATGTTCATCTTAAGTGTAAGGGGGGGTAAAAATACGATACTTTAGAGAATACAATTGCACTTGATTTTTTGTTTGTTTGATGGTAGATGTGTAATAAAACTGAGATAAATACCTGTTAGGGCAATTTTAGTGCCAAATTTAAAATTTTTTACAACATATAGGAGTGAAACTTTGATCTTAATGAGCGTCTCATGGATAGGAGTTATATGACTAGCACAAAAACCGTACCACTAAAAAAATTTTCCACCCCCAAATATGTGAGGTTCGCCCCTAGAATTGGTAGGAAAAGCATTTATGCTATGATGTGTGTACCGGTAGCACTTAGATTCTAGAACTTGCGTTAGGTCCATTCCGAGGCCACAAGTGAGACTACATTCGTGTAGTTAGATTTACTACATGATAAGAGGCATTAGGATTAACCCATTGTTTTACACCTGTGTTTTTGTTATAATTACTTTGGCTACATTGGTCAAGTAATTCTCCCACACCCTTTGCGTTGTACTCATTTTTAGTACACGATACCCCTAGTACACCCCTCAGAGCCTATCTTTTCGTTTCGACCTTTAAGCATTTTACTTAAAGGAAGAATTTGTTTACACCCCACTTAAATGTACACCCAAATCGCCTTAGCCTACCTTGTATGCACTCATTTTTAGTGCATTATTGTGACAACATTTGTTTAAACCCAAGTTAATTATCTAATTGATTACTTGGTTGCTAAGTCGAGTCATATCCTTGTACATATTGTTTTGGGACGATTGGGACTCATGGGTAAAGTACTAGTGTAATGGAGTAATGGGGAAGAACAACATTATTACCCTCATATGTGCTAAATATTTTAAAAGTACTCCAAGTGTTTCGATTATCTTAATTCGAGTCATTAGAATAGTTAATTGTAAAGTTATGTAAAAGTTCAAGTGTAAGGGGGATGCAACGCCCCTATGATGTATTATTTTTGGATGGTAGGGCAAGAGTGTATGCAAAAAAAAAAAAAAAAAAAAAATCGAAAAAATAAAGAAAAAATACAAAAAAAAAAGAGAAAAAGAAAAGTAGAAAAAACATACGGACTACCATCCCGTTTCATTTTATGTTTGTTTTATGTTTTTGTTATTTTGTTTTTAGCTTAAGTCGAGTCTAGTCTTGGCTTAGCAACGCCATATTGTACATGTAATTAATCAAGATCTTTAACTCGCCACCAGTAAAATATCCCTTATCCAACAAAACCGTGTTTATCATATCCCTACACCTCACGTTATAACCCATGTAAAAGCCCTCTTTGATAGTTTATCTTAGGTGCTTACGCCTAGTGGAGAAGGTTTTCGATCCTTTCCCAAGCCTATGTTAATCTATTTGCTATGACAGGTAGTGAGAGATATTATCTGTTTTCATTTATGAGATTTATTTTGATGACACCTGAGAGATGTGAGTATCTAAACACTACTTGTGAGGTGCTAGTTTGTAATCTACGTGCTTATTATGATTAAAGTGGAACGATTATTTGTTGTAATTACTTTTATATTAGCATTAAATGACCCCTAACTTGTATTTTGATTAGAATAAAAGCGCATTTGCTTGAGGACAAGCAAATCTCAAGTGTAAGGGTATTTAATGAAGTGAAAAGTGTACCGCTTTTAGGGGGTCATTTAAGCCCTAAATCGTATTTATTTGATCAAATATTACCCTAAATCGTTCCTTTTGTCATTTTAGGTACTTTGGAGAAGAAATCTGGAAAAGGAAGCATTTTGGACGTTTTTGGAGCATAAAAGTGAAGAAAACGACAAAGTCTCAAAATCGGCTGGAAAAGTACCTTTGACGGCGTCAGGTATTGTTCCTGACGGCGTCATGGCTTGGCAAAAGAGGTGGATATGAAAAATACACATGATAAGCCAGAGAATTTTACAATGGAAAATCTGACGGCGTCACCCTTTGAAGTGATCAAGGCCATCACGGTTTAACTTAACAAGAGACGGCGTCAAGCCCATTTCTGACGGCGTCAAGCCTTGATAAGCCAGGGAGGATTTTGGACGACTAAAGAGGGACGGCGTCAAGAAGGCCATCCGGGAACCCTAGACACGGCGAGGTGACGGCGTCAAGATCTAAAACGTGACGCCGTCAGCCCTTAAACTCTATATATAGTTTTGCAATTTTTTGTCATTAGTGTGCAACTTTGTGAGGAGAAACCCTAAGACGAATTTCTGCCATTTTTAAGGGTTTTCAAACCCTTGGATCTCCCATGTTTAATTGAAGATAAGTAATCATTTAATCAATCAATATGTCTATGTGTTGTTTGATTATATCTTGTTCTTGTCTTTTGATTAACATGCTAGGCTAGATTTATCTTGTGTTTTCTTAGATCTAATGAAACCTAATTATTGATTATCGGTTATTAGTGTGTTATTGATTGTATCGGATGATTGTTTATCGATGTTAGGCTTAAGAAAACTGGCTAACTTCCTATACGGTAACTTGCTTGAACGTCTTAAGAAACATGAACCAATGCGTACAAGGTTTTTATGGTTGTATTTAATGCATGAGCGAATTCTAGTGATCCCATGTTAGGAGCTTCCTCGCCGGCTCGACATAGGAGTGAAGTAGAAGCTTGTAGAGTTGGGGAAGTACGTACGCCACCCCACGATTGGTATTAAGGAATACACCCATCATCCACGCAATTAATACACACTAATCAACCGGTAAAAGATAGTTAGGGAGTAAGGAAATCTAAGTAAACACATTTCTCTCCACATAAGTTTCACAACTTTTTTCATTTTCAGTTATTTTATTTTATTTGCATTTGTAGTTATTTGGGTTAGTTGACTAGCAACTAATTCCGCCCACTCCTTCAAACCCGAGATTTTACTTGCTTTCATAAAAATATAAAAATACAAAAAAGAATCTTCTCTCACCCTTAGACCTATTAGAGTAGTTTTTCAATCCTAACGACACTATTCCCTGTGGAGAACGATCAATCCCCCGTACTTACCACTACACTATACTACATCGGTCAGGTACACTGCCTGGTGGGGTTGTAAGCCTCTTGAGATCCCTGGAGAGGTAAAACCTGTTGTAAGGTCGCAAAACCACGCATCAGAATGTCTTAAGGATGCTTGTAGTCTCATCCTTAGTAGATAGAAAGAAAACCCATGTAAATCTAGTATAGTCATCAATTATAACAAGACAATATCTCTTATGCATTATACTACTTACTGAAACAGGTCCAAATAAGTCCATATGCAGCATAAACAATGATTGATTGATAGAGTTAAAAATCTTGGGCTTACAAGTGGCTTTGTGTTGTTTGCCTTTTAGACAAGCAATGCATGTTTGATCATTTTCGAATCTTTTGTGAGGTAAACCTCTTACCAAACCATTCTTAACAATTTTATTTATGGTTTTAAAATTAATATGACCAAGCCTTCTATGCCATTTCATTGATTCATCCAATGTGGCCTTTGCAACAAGACAAGTTAAATTCTTTTTAGGAACAATGTTCTTCATGTCTACACTGTACATATTGCCTTTTCTAGGAATTCTAAGAAGTACTTGACTTTCATCAAGCATCTTAAAATCAGGAGAAAGTACAAGACATTCAGTCTCACAGAAAAGAACATTGTTCTGTTTGTCACACATTTGTGAGACACTAAAAATATTATAATTTAGCTCTTTTACATAGAACACATCTTCAAAATCTAAATTTCCAGTTTTGATTGTACCTTTACCAGAAATTTTGCCACCAACACCTCCTCCAAAGGTAACATAGCCTCCATCTATTGATTGAAAATCTGAGAGATAAGACTTGTTGCATGTCATGTGCCTTGAACATCTACTATCTGAGTATCCTTGATCCTCTTTCTGATCATTTGAATGTTCCTGCACATAAATAAGAGTGTTAGTTTCTTTTGGGGATCCAAGCCATTACTGACTTGGATCTGCCTCTTGCATTAATGTAATTTAATCTTTTAAGGATAGTTGATGCAACATTGGATTTAAGAATCTAACATGTTGAGGCCTTAACAGCATTTGCCCTGTTTCCCTTAGCAGCAGAAAGAATTGATTGCTTAGCAGCAGGAACTGCTAACTTTTCAGTTCTACCCTTTAGTTTTCAAACTTGTTTTTGAACCACTGCTTTTGTTTGAATGGGCCTTAGAACAGTCTTTGGTGCATGTTTCAGAAATGTTTTTGCACCCTTAGCTGTTGATTTTGGGTTAATAGTCATAAATGGTCGAGCAGCAAGAACAATTTGTCTAGCAGCAGGAACCATTAGTCTAGCAGCAAGATCTGAGTTTGAGCCAGACTTGTTTTTGACTACTCTGGGGTTTGTTCTCTTAACACTAGAACTAGAGTGAGATTTAGGTGTTTGCCTTTTGTGGTTCACTCTATTGTTTTCATACCCAGTTACCCAATGGTTGCAGAAAGCTGCAAGATGGTCAAAACTACCACATGTGTAATAACCTTTGTTATAAAAAGCAAAGTCTTCACCTAGTTGGTTAGACTTGAGGTTGTTCCAATTCCTTTGGTTACCTCTGGGCTTGTTGGTGGTTCTATATTGCTCACAATATCTAACTGGTTGCCTAACATGCTTAATGTTTGATTTCGGCCTATCAGTATTGTGTTTGACTATCTTAGGAACACTTGTTCCTACTTTCTTCACCACTTCAGGTTTAGACATAACCTATTCTTCTTCATCATCACTATCAGTTGTACAATCTTCAACAACTATAGCATCTAAGTTCTTAACAAAGGACACCTTGTCCTGATAAAGTAAAGTTTTATCTAAACTTTTACTTATCTTTTCTACCTTAAGGCTCTTGCTAGCCTTAGAACCATATTCCATGATTGGTTCTTGAAACTCAGGTAAACCTGAATTTCCTAGGTCAATCCCTGGGGGTTTATGGATGCCTCTATAAGGAGGTGGGACACTCTTATATCCTACTCCTGACTTAGCTCTATTGATCACCTGACATTCTACTATGCTGTGCATACCTCTAGAAGCATGTTCTAGTGCCTCAGTAGTCAAGTGAATGTTTTCATTTTCCTTTTTGACCCTATCATAAGCTTCCCTCAAAAGTTTAATTTCAGCATCTCTAAAGAATATGTCCTGTCTTAGGAGAGCTTTGTCATCAGAAAAAGCTAATTCATTTTCCTTATAGTATGTGATTTGTTTCTCTACCTTTTCTAAACCACATTTATAGTTTATAAAGTTTTGAAAGGTCTTGCTTAGCTCTATCTTTTGATCATCATATTGTTTCATTAAAACCTGTAGAGCATTAAGAGCAGTGCAAGTATTTGAAAAAGCTTTATGATTTTGTACCTCAGTAGCAGAAAAAGCCATAAGTGCCATTTGAGCAGGAGTTTCTTCTTCATCTGCCATGAAGCTCCAATCAAAACCTAAGCCATCAATAGCTACCATAGCTTTTGGCTCAATAACCTCCTCTGTTTTGGATTTGCTTCCAAAACCTCTATTCTTGCTATCTTGCTGCCTTGGTCTTCTGCACTCTCTTGAGAAATGACCCATCATGTGACAGTTATAGCACTCTATCTTTGACTTATCAAAACCAGCAGCATCAGTGTTGCTGATTATGAGCTTCTTCGCCGTCTTGTGATAGAACTTCTTGGCTCTCATGCTAAGAAGAGAAATTTGCCATTTTAGATCCATTTCCTCCAGATCATCTTCATGGATCTCTTGGAGGTCTTCATAGGAGAGCATCGACCCATTATTCTGACTTGTAAGAAAAGCACAACAAGTCTTTTCATCCAAAATACTAATGGTACTACTTGATGAACTAGCAGCACCAACATCATCAACAACTTTCACCTCTTCACTTGATTTTGAGGTACTAGGAGTTGACATAAATGCCTTGTTCCCAGTATTAGAACTAGTACCTCCATTCTTCTTCAAATCTTGCTCCACAATCTTGAAGTTGCTATACAAGTCCATCAGTTCCATGGTGTCTAAGTCTGGCTTGTTCTTCCAGACAACAACATGCATAGCCCACTCTTCTGGTAAGCTTCTCAGAAATTTTGAGTTCAAATCTTCTATAGGCATTTCAATCCCAAGAATAGCAAGTTGGCTCACAATATTCTGAAGCCTATTAAACATTTGGTCAAGAGATTCATTGTATGTAGAGGAGAAGTTTTCAAACTGCTGTTTGAGCAGTGTCTTGTGGGTTTTCTTGGTGGCTTCATTTCCACCATACCTGGCAATAATAGCTTCAAACAATGACTTGGCATCTTTGAACTTGCTGAAGTTTAGAAGTTGATCATTGGGAATGGTCATCATCAGCATGCTTCTTGCCTTCAAGTCATTTTTCTTCTTTATTCTATCTTCTGCAGATGATGGCTTTGTCTACAGAGTTGACACAACTTTGCCGTCCACTGTTGATGTAGTGGTGGTAGGCTGGTAAGAGTTTCCATCTTTAATAATTTTTCAAAGTGCATAATCTTGCACTTGGAAATATTGCTCTATCCTCAGCCTCCACATCTCAAACTCATTCTGTTTGAGCATGGGAATCTTTGCAGCAACATTTGTCTGAATAGATTCAACATCCATTTCTTTAGCTTCTTCTTCTAAATCAATAATATCAACCTGATGCTCTGATACCACTTGTTAGGATTGTGCACACGGTTAAGGTGGTTAAACCTTTTGTACTTTGTGTGTATGATATATTGAGTGAATATGATTAAGTATGCGGAATTTACTTAACCACACTTAGAAGGTTATTTGTGATTATGGAAATGGAACGGTTGTGTTAGTTCTATGACAATGAACAATGAAAGATTAACACCAAACGATTCAATATTATTAATGATAATAATACGAGTGATCTTGAAATATCACTAGGGTTACAACCTTGAATCTTAAGTTTTTCTAACTTGTGATATTCTTGTGTTTTGTTCTATGTCTTAACAGTTATATGAGTTAATTATTCGACACATAATATCGAGTCTAAGATCTTCTTTTATAGTCCAAGAAGATCTTTACAATATTGCTTAAAGTCTAGCCGACCTACTTGTTAACTTATCTTGAGTGTGTCAGTACATAAGATACAACATGTATCTGTGTACACAACTTGTTAACTAAGCACATGGGGTAAGATATTATCTATCGTATATTGTTGACCAAAATACAAATAATATCTTTTCATACTTATCCACTTAGCAGCAGAATGTACATTAGCAGCAGCAATGAGTCATCGCTAGCAGCAGGATCAAGTACACTAGCAGTAGGATCAATAGCAGCAGAATGTTAAGCCTAGCAGCAGAATCATTTATCGCTAACAGCAGAGTCAAATGTTCTAGCAGCAGGAACAAACATTACCAGCAGGAACCAAATGCACTAGCAGCAGAATCACACTTAGAGTATTTCTTTGATTAGAACCCGATATTAACCTTCTTGAATATTTAATTCCCAACCACCGAGGCGGTGAAGGCTACAGCAGCCTATGAAAGATATGACAAAGCTGAGAAGGCAGGTACAGTTGGGATAACCGTGAAAGGTACAGCTGGAACAAGAGGTAGAGGAAGAGAAAGAGGAATCAAAGCAGGATCAACAAGAACAAAGAAAATCAACCGAGCTAAAAAGAAGAAACCATTGCTCAGGGATGAATCTACTGAGGAAGAAGAAGAAGAGGAACAGAGCCTAACGGAAGAAAGAAGAAAAAGGATTATGCAGATAAAGAACGAAATGCATGATGAAAGACTGGGTAAAGGCAAGGGCAAATCAATCAAGATTCAAGACAAACCAGATGATACCCTTCAACCACCTAAGACTAAAGAAGAAGAAGTTGAAAAACTCATGAGAGCCCTTCAAGAAAACAAGGCAAAGTATCTAGCCGATATTGAGAAACTTGCGAAAAGGAAGAAAGGTGAAGGATCAACATCAAAGATTAGTGATGAAGAAATCTTGTCTCAGTCTTACGATGACACAGAAGCCACATTGTCAAAGTCAGCAGTGTCACTATAAGTGAATCTGAGGGTGAATCTGAAGAATCGAAACAACTCATTTACACACCCTCAGAATCTGAATCTGATGAAGATAAGAACAACGATGAAGAAGATAAAGATGGTGAAAGTGATGATAAGGATGAAGAAGATGAAAGTAATGATGACAAAGACGGTGAAAGTGATGAGGATGAGGATGACTAAGTTGAGGATGAGGATGACTAAGTTGATGATGATCAAGATGAAGATCGTATACCTACTCCACCGGTTATACCATCATCAGTGGATCAAACTTCAAAAACCAAGCCTCCCTCACCATTACCCATATCCCAACAACCAGATAACAGTGAACTCCAAGCCCTTACAGAACAACTCAGCCCGTTACAACCTCAAGTGACGATGCAGTAAAGTGACATCAACGAGTTCAAAGCATATGATATCCATCTGGCAATGGAAGACTACCTTAACAAGAATCTACTAGAAGAGATCGGCCGACATCTTCAGGAGACGCTTCCAACTCTTCTGAAGGAATACGTCAAAAAGAAGCTTGATGGAATTGTAGCACATCACATTCAATCAACACCACTTACAATCCAAACAAAATCATCCAAGCCTTCCGCTACAGATCTTAAAGGATAATTGCTAGAGGCTATCATCAATGATCCGAAAGAGGAAGATCTTCGCAAAGCTCTAATCAAATCTATGAAGAAAGCATAAAAGAATGATGAGTCATGCAAGAAGGTAAAGCCTAGCAAACTTCGTCGTGATGATCATGACAAAGACGACCAAGCGAAGCCACGCGAGAAACGCACGAGAACGACTAGACATACTGCTACACTACCATCCTCTAATGTTCAGCAAACGGGCGAAGAAGAACTTGTGCCTCAAGAGACTGGAACCATTGATGATGCTGAACCTCATGAGAATGTCACCATTAATCAAGCTGAAGCTGAATCTGAAGCTATTCCTCATAAAGTTGCAGTTGTTCCTGCACTACCTACTGATGCACCTCTCAAACCCGCTTCTGAATGGGTTAACCCTGATGGTGAAAAGTTCGAATGGTTTGAAGAGATGGTGGATGCTTACCCAGACATTCCAGAAGATGAAGCTCCTACAGAAGGCTCAGTTGTGGATTTCACTAAGAAACTGAAGAAAGTAATGAAGATTCAGAAGCTACAACTATCTGATATTGTCAAAATCCGCAAAGCATGCTTCTCACAATTCAAGACTGCAAAAACTTCTCAACTGGAATTCGAGTATAATCTGGAACAAGTTGCACGGGCCTTATCTAAGAACGTTAATTGGGATGATGCAAGATCTTCTCATCAAACCGACATCTTCCAATTTCATGACTACTCACAACCCTTACCCCTCATCGGTCATGCCCATAATCCTAAGATACCCAAAGCTTACTTCTTCAACAAAGACTTGGAGTATCTGATTTATGGGAATGTGAATCCATAAAAACATTATGCTACCTCTCTTACAAAGTTCAAGGCAGCCACCTATGTATAAGAAGGTTTAGAAGAACAGATCGGAGACTTGTTCATCAACTCGATTGCAGAATACAATGATGAAGCTGTTCTGGGAATCTTCCACTGGCCTAACATGAGGAAATGGTTCTACAAATGGAAACTTACATTTACCTCAAAACATAAGGTATACTACAAAAGTAAGATTCTTTCCATTAAGAGTGCTGATACAGAGTCGAAGTATGGATATAATTTTCTGACCAAGATCACGGTTCAAAGACAAGAAGACAAGGAGTACACATTCAACGAAGCCGATTACTCTTATTTGAATCAAACGACATTGAAGATATGTACCAGCTCAAGATTCCAGGGAAACTCGAGCATCTCCCTAGTAGCCTTCAATACGACATCATCAACTCTCTACTTCTCTACATCCGAAGTATAGTGATCAAGACAAGAGTTGAAGATGTTCATCTTGGTGTTGAAAGTTACCAGAAGCAGTTGAATCTAATCAAACTTGATCTTTGACCTCCAGGTATAGTAGAAATGAAGCCAAATTCCTTTAGCAACAGACCATTTGGGGTAGTGTACATGAGATCTGGAAGACCAAAGTTCATGGGCTATCAAGATATTCACATGTTTAGCGATGAAACTTTGATCCAAATTAGGGCTGAACTTGATCACATTCTGGAAAATCACATACAAGGAAGGAAGAAGGGTTGGCTGAGGCACATGACTTGGAGAAGGAACGATGTGAAGCAAGCGGTCAAGTTCTTGGCATGGATTGACCACAGGCTAAAGCATCGGGTTCATATGAGAAGGCTGGAAAGTTATGTGGGTGGACGAGCTAGAGATCCGAATATTCTCACATTCCGTCATCCAAAGTAAAACACTGGTGTAATACCTGAAATTCTATAACATGTAAAATGACCAAATTGCCCCTGGGAATTTAAAACCTAAATAAAACATATGTAAAGCACAAAATAAATTCCAAACTTCTAGCAATGAACAAGTAATGATCCCAAATAATTTTAACAACTTCATTTAACTTTTATTCAAGCCATGAAAATTACTAAAATGCCCTTGGGCGCCTAATATAGCTTAAATTCAAATATTATGATTTAAATAAGGAAACTAATGGAATTAAAATTCATTAAAGTAGAAAATTAAGGCCATTAATTTTCCTAGCATTGAAATCCCGAAATTATGGCCATTTATTCTCCCCTTTGACCGGTCCTTCATTTATATTTCAATCACCACATTTTATTCCAAGCCCTAATTTACCGATTGGAATGAAAACACACCAAAAATCCCTTGAACCTCCATACGATTTCCACAAACCCTCTAAGCATTTTTATGTGATCAATATACTTCTAAGGAGTCCTGGAAAAAATAATTTTGAAGGTGTTCTTTGCTCGATCCAATTGTGGTGAATTTTCTCCCATCGCAACAAACAAAAGAGGTATAGTTCGCTTTAATTCACTCGATCACCACAAATCTTGTTTCTCATTTTTCTAACACTCTTCCTAACGTGTACAACCTAGGAAAAATAGTGGTGAAGCTTTGTTTGGTCGATCTCTATTTTTTTGGAGAATTACTTCCTTTCGTGCGCTAGTAAACAAGGTAATTCCTAAATTAATTCTACGACACCTCTAAAATTCGTTGGCCATTTTTCTGATGATCTTCATGTCGAATACAACCTGGGAAAAATGATAAAAACAACCCATGCATCATGGATAAATCGTATGGAAAATATTGTGATATAAACCCTAGAATCGAATATAAAATCAAAAGGCATGTATGCGAATTTTATGGATCATGTTATTATTTTTCATGGAATCTATGATCATCATATAACACTAGAAAAATGTTACTTTGAATTGTGGAGGCCTAAATCTATTATTGTGGAAATTGTTTGTAAATCGGCTAAGGAGAAATAAAAGTGAAATTATGGAAAACCCTAAAATCAAATCGACCTAGGTATTTTTATGATTAAATCTGGAATATTGAAGTGTTTAAATGATATGGTAATGATGATGTAATGATTAGTGAAATTAGGGTTTTGATTTGTTAATTAAAAGTGTATATCGAATTGTAGAAATAAATCTAAGGGTGTGTTTTGTAATTCTAAAAACTTAAGGGATAATTTTTGTAAGTTATTTGAACATGGTATAATTCGTATAAAATGTTAAATGAGGGGTCTATATGTAATTTTTGCATTTAAAAGGTTAAATGGGTAATTATATATAATTAGTAATTCGATTTGCAAATTAATTAAATCAAGGGACTAAAAATGTAAATACTGGAAACTTGAGGTCATTTTGAGTAAATTATAATGTTAATATGGTTTGGTGTAAGTTTGGATAATTATGGGGGCTAATATGTAATTATTTGGAATTTACAAATTAATATATATGTTTTATAATTATAGGGACTAAATGTGTAATTATGGGAAACTAAAGGGCTAAATCGTACCATGCATGAAATTAGAAGGTAGTTTCTGTATATAATTAAATCTAAGGATTAATGGTGTAATTAAAGATATTATATGGATTAAATTGTAAATTATGTAACTTTAGGGTTTATTTTGTAACTTTTATAAATAAAGGGTTTAAAATGTAAAATATGGAACTTAAGGGGCTAAAGATGTAATTCTGAATAAATGAGGTATTTAAATGAATAACTTATGATATTTTCATTCTAGACCTTTAAATTGATATATTTACAATTAAAACCCTAAACTATGTAAACTTGTCATATTTAACCCTAAACTTTTATAACTTGCTAAAACCAACCCTAATCCCATAATGAGACTAAATTAATGACTTAACTAAATCAAAATACTTAAACCTTACTCATTATAGAAATCTGCTAATCTTGGAAACTTACTAAATAAGGAAACTTTCTAAAAATGGAAACCTGCTAAAAATAGAAAGTTACTTAATATGAAAATGGGATCTTTAGTAATCATGTCTTTACTCCTCTAGGTGTGAAGAGGGAGTAGTCCTGTGCTCTTTATCATCCTATTTCAGTGTGATCCTTGTCAAGCAATAAGGTACAGATATTCTGCTTCTTTGATAAGAGGCCTTCATTCTCTGATTATGATTCGTATTAGGGTTCCCTATACCATTGCTATGTTCCCTTCATTCATGAACTCCGATCTTTTGAACCATCATGATATTGAACCTTTTATGATTATGAACCTTTCATTCATGAACCTTTACTTATGAACTTTGCTTATGAACCTTGCTTATGAACCATGATTATGAACCTATGATTATGAACTTATGAAACAAGATATTGACCTATGCAAGTAAACTAAAAACATGATTCATGATACTTGACCTTTACCTTCAGTTTGATACTACGAGCCACTCACTAGGCATGAGGGTTTCATGTCCATGTCAGTCGATGCACCGATGGCATGACTCTAGGGCAGGAGAGTGATGACCTGTCCCGTCCCTGCACGTTTATGTTTATGATTCATGTTTATGTAGAGGCAGATTATGGCCACCGGGGGCGTATGGATGCATCCTAGATTTGTTCATGTTCATGTTATGTTATGTTATTCATGGTGACTGATGGTGTGTGCGATACACGTCTTTCACACTCTGGGAGCTAGCTACTCCAACCCATGATTGAGGACACCCCTCATATTTACAAGATACCCATGATGAGGACACCCCTCATATTTACAAGATACCCATGATGAGGACACCCCTCATATTTATAGGATACTAAGAGGTCTCCCCTCTACATGTTTATGATTATGATTATGCTTATGATTTCATGTTATGGGCTCGTAGTGGATTACTGACTTTCCCTTACCTTGCACCTTTACCCTTTCCCTTATGACACCATGTATTCTTACCATGCATTCTTACCATGTATTCTTACCATGCATTCTTACCATGTATTCTTACCTTGTATTCTCACCATGTATTCATGCTTCCATTCTCATTTACTCATGTATTATTCATTATGCTACTGCTTTGTTTCCGTCATATCTGTTCACTGGGCTTTTTAAGCTCAGTCGCACGTTTTCTTTTCGTGTGCGGCAGATTATAAGCAGGACGACGGGTTTGGGTATAAGTGAAGAGACTTTTGGGACTTAGAAGACTTTGAGTAGAAGCCATTAGAAGAGATGTACTTATGGATTTTATAGGCAGCTTTTATTTTCCTTTGTAACCCTTGTATTGCAAGATTTCATTGTAACCTTTGAGAACCATTGTATTACTATTGATTGTATGCTATGTTTATCTGATATGAAACCATGTATTTGTGATATCTCTACCCTTGTGGGGTCGGGGTGTTACAATTATGGTATCAGAGATACAGGCTGCGATTTCGTAATACATTTACCCTTGACTTGTGTAAGTTTGGACCACTAAGTTTCCACTGTAGGCGCTCATCGATGACCTGTAAGGATTGCTCTAGGATTTCCCTATAGGAGCTTAAGTTCTGACCAATGAGGAATGGGTAGACTATAAGGCATTGTTTAAGTATCTTTGCTTCCGCATCACTCTGATTCGTGCCTTACTTTTAAGCCTGTTGAATCCCTCTTGGAGATTGAAATTTTATGCCTACAAGATTTATGTCTTTGAGAACTGTATAATAATTGCATGACACTATTTGATCCCTATCTCTAGATTCCGACTCTGACCTCGGATCCTTTGTTTATCATGTTGATGCCTCTTCGGGCAAATCTGAGAATCTCCATGGCGATGACGTACTCGATATATTCTGTTGTTTGTCTCTTGCTTTTGATAAGCATCTATGAATCTTCTGACGCTATTTGACTTCGTTTTACCCCTCTCCATCCCTATGAAAAGTCTTGTGATGTTTAAATGTTTCCCTCTCACTTTTGAACGATAAGACTTGCCTTGTTGATCCGTCTTTCTTTGGATAGTCAACTCCAATTTTATTCTGATAAGGGATTGGTTGATTGAACATTCGAAATTTTGACAACAACGGCGGCTACCCTGAAGAGTGAAGGTATCCCTTACAAGGCGGAGGGTTGGCAATGCGGAAGAAGAAATCTACTCAAGATGGCGAACCTGGAGCTGATGAAGACATGCAGTCTAACTTCCCTATTCACCTTGGTTGTACTAAGATGAATTGAGAGTGGAGGCAGACTGGAGGATGAAGGATTTGAAGATCGTGCCAGAAATTCACATTACTCCAAGAAGAACAGTAGGAGGCTTGACGAACCAGACGCAAGTTCACAATTTTGTTTCACCTCCGAGTATTCTCAAATTTATGATCCTCTGATGATTTAAGCTCCTTAGAATCATTTCAGTTCCGTGTCTATTCGTACGTCGAATGATGGCTTTGATGAATTGGAGAAGATCTGACGCTTGTGGACGGCATACCTTAATCTGATAGGAAATCTGGGATTCCGATACTCTTGCAAGTAGTGGTTTTCCCTCTTGACTATGACATCGATTTTGTTGACCTCTGAAACTATAGAAGTACTAGGTGGATTAAGATAGGTGGCTTTGTTTACGACTCGAGATAAAGTATGATCATCATGAAGGCATAATTATGTGGTACTGGTATTATTAACGTGATAATACTTACACCATATAACGTGCCCTCATTGTGGCCATAGGATGTCTTGGGAAGTACCTAATAAGTTTAGAACTTGATCTCCGTTGGAATATCCGCGATTGGCGAGACTTTAGGTTCATCCTACCTGTTCATATACTCTGCCTTCGTTCGTTAGAAATCTGGATAAGTTTGAACTATCGTTTTGCATTCTGTTTATCTCAATTATGAATCTTGAACTCCTGAAGAGCTCTCTACTGTTGATACAGTTAATTTGATCTAAAATCATGTTCATATTTCCTTATAAGCGATCCTTTTGAAAGAACCTCCCCGGGCGTGAAAATGTTCGTGACAATCTTTCGCGACTTACTATGACTTCGTTTAACTTGGCGACTTCAAATTTCGAGGACGAAATTTTTCTGTTAGTGGGGAAGAAGTTGTAATACCTGAAATTCTATAACATGTAAAATGACCAAATTGCCCCTGGGAATTTAAAACCTAAATAAAACATATGTAAAGCACAAAATAAATTCCAAACTTCTAGCAATGAACAAGTAATGATCCCAAATAATTTTAACAACTTCATTTAACTTTTATTCAAGCCATGAAAATTACTAAAATGCCCTTGGGCGCCTAATATAGCTTAAATTCAAATATTATGATTTAAATAAGGAAACTAATGGAATTAAAATTCATTAAAGTAGAAAATTAAGGCCATTAATTTTCCTAGCATTGAAATCCCGAAATTATGGCCATTTATTCTCCCCTTTGACCGGTCCTTCATTTATATTTCAATCACCACATTTTATTCCAAGCCCTAATTTACCGATTGGAATGAAAACACACCAAAAATCCCTTGAACCTCCATACGATTTCCACAAACCCTCTAAGCATTTTTATGTGATCAATATACTTCTAAGGAGTCCTGGAAAAATAATTTTGAAGGTGTTCTTTGCTCGATCCAATTGTGGTGAATTTTCTCCCATCGCAACAAACAAAAGAGGTATAGTTCGCTTTAATTCACTCGATCACCACAAATCTTGTTTCTCATTTTTCTAACACTCTTCCTAACGTGTACAACCTAGGAAAAATAGTGGTGAAGCTTTGTTTGGTCGATCTCTATTTTTTTGGAGAATTACTTCCTTTCGTGCGCTAGTAAACAAGGTAATTCCTAAATTAATTCTACGACACCTCTAAAATTCGTTGGCCATTTTTCTGATGATCTTCATGTCGAATACAACCTGGGAAAAATGATAAAAACAACCCATGCATCATGGATAAATCGTATGGAAAATATTGTGATATAAACCCTAGAATCGAATATAAAATCAAAAGGCATGTATGCGAATTTTATGGATCATGTTATTATTTTTCATGGAATCTATGATCATCATATAACACTAGAAAAATGTTACTTTGAATTGTGGAGGCCTAAATCTATTATTGTGGAAATTGTTTGTAAATCGGCTAAGGAGAAATAAAAGTGAAATTATGGAAAACCCTAAAATCAAATCGACCTAGGTATTTTTATGATTAAATCTGGAATATTGAAGTGTTTAAATGATATGGTAATGATGATGTAATGATTAGTGAAATTAGGGTTTTGATTTGTTAATTAAAAGTGTATATCGAATTGTAGAAATAAATCTAAGGGTGTGTTTTGTAATTCTAAAAACTTAAGGGATAATTTTTGTAAGTTATTTGAACATGGTATAATTCGTATAAAATGTTAAATGAGGGGTCTATATGTAATTTTTGCATTTAAAAGGTTAAATGGGTAATTATATATAATTAGTAATTCGATTTGCAAATTAATTAAATCAAGGGACTAAAAATGTAAATACTGGAAACTTGAGGTCATTTTGAGTAAATTATAATGTTAATATGGTTTGGTGTAAGTTTGGATAATTATGGGGGCTAATATGTAATTATTTGGAATTTACAAATTAATATATATGTTTTATAATTATAGGGACTAAATGTGTAATTATGGGAAACTAAAGGGCTAAATCGTACCATGCATGAAATTAGAAGGTAGTTTCTGTATATAATTAAATCTAAGGATTAATGGTGTAATTAAAGATATTATATGGATTAAATTGTAAATTATGTAACTTTAGGGTTTATTTTGTAACTTTTATAAATAAAGGGTTTAAAATGTAAAATATGGAACTTAAGGGGCTAAAGATGTAATTCTGAATAAATGAGGTATTTAAATGAATAACTTATGATATTTTCATTCTAGACCTTTAAATTGATATATTTACAATTAAAACCCTAAACTATGTAAACTTGTCATATTTAACCCTAAACTTTTATAACTTGCTAAAACCAACCCTAATCCCATAATGAGACTAAATTAATGACTTAACTAAATCAAAATACTTAAACCTTACTCATTATAGAAATCTGCTAATCTTGGAAACTTACTAAATAAGGAAACTTTCTAAAAATGGAAACCTGCTAAAAATAGAAAGTTACTTAATATGGAAATGGGATCTTTAGTAATCATGTCTTTACTCCTCTAGGTGTGAAGAGGGAGTAGTCCTGTGCTCTTTATCATCCTATTTCAGTGTGATCCTTGTCAAGCAATAAGGTACAGATATTCTGCTTCTTTGATAAGAGGCCTTCATTCTCTGATTATGATTCGTATTAGGGTTCCCTATACCATTGCTATGTTCCCTTCATTAATGAACTCCGATCTTTTGAACCATCATGATATTGAACCTTTTGTGATTATGAACCTTTCATTCATGAACCTTTACTTATGAACTTTGCTTATGAACCTTGCTTATGAACCATGATTATGAACCTATGATTATGAACTTATGAAACAAGATATTGACCTATGCAAGTAAACTAAAAACATGATTCATGATACTTGACCTTTACCTTCAGTTTGATACTACGAGCCACTCACTAGGCATGAGGGTTTCATGTCCATGTCAGTCGATGCACCGATGGCATGACTCTAGGGCAGGAGAGTGATGACCTGTCCCGTCCCTGCACGTTTATGTTTATGATTCATGTTTATGTAGAGGCAGATTATGGCCACCGGGGGCGTATGGATGCATCCTAGATTTGTTCATGTTCATGTTATGTTATGTTATTCATGGTGACTGATGGTGTGTGCGATACACGTCTTTCACACTCTGGGAGCTAGCTACTCCAACCCATGATTGAGGACACCCCTCATATTTACAAGATACCCATGATGAGGACACCCCTCATATTTACAAGATACCCATGATGAGGACACCCCTCATATTTACAGGATACTAAGAGGTCTCCCCTCTACATGTTTATGATTATGATTATGCTTATGATTTCATGTTATGGGCTCGTAGTGGATTACTGACTTTCCCTTACCTTGCACCTTTACCCTTTCCCTTATGACACCATGTATTCTTACCATGCATTCTTACCATGTATTCTTACCATGCATTCTTACCATGTATTCTTACCTTGTATTCTCACCATGTATTCATGCTTCCATTCTCATTTACTCATGTATTATTCATTATGCTACTGCTTTGTTTCCGTCATATCTGTTCACTGGGCTTTTTAAGCTCAGTCGCACGTTTTCTTTTCGTGTGCGGCAGATTATAAGCAGGACGACGGGTTTGGGTATAAGTGAAGAGACTTTTGGGACTTAGAAGACTTTGAGTAGAAGCCATTAGAAGAGATGTACTTATGGATTTTATAGGCAGCTTTTATTTTCCTTTGTAACCCTTGTATTGCAAGATTTCATTGTAACCTTTGAGAACCATTGTATTACTATTGATTGTATGCTATGTTTATCTGATATGAAACCATGTATTTGTGATATCTCTACCCTTGTGGGGTCGGGGTGTTACATCATCCAAAGTAAAACACTGGTATCATTTGTCATCATTCATAAATTGTTTAAATATGACTATGGCTTGTGCACAGATAACAGTGCACAACCCGTACTTATAAAGAAAGGACCCTGAGGTACGCTTCAGTGCCTCAATCCTAAGATAAAGAGTGAAAGCTTCTTACTTTTGAGTAGAATTAATCAGAATTTTCTAAGCTTTTCAAAATTCTGCTCAAAAGAACAAGTATTCCCTTGTTAAGGGGGAGTACTTGAAACAAAAAATCTTTGTTCAAAACACAAAAGTTCTTGTTGGAATTCTTCCCATAAACCTCAAAAAGCATATTTTAATCAAAAGTTTTTCAAAAACAACATGAATATGCTATTTTTGAGGGGGAGAATAGGTATGTGATTAAAATATGGTAATTGAAAAGATGATATCTCGCATGAGCTCGACTCAGATTGTACCCTCGAATTGACGAATATCAAATGTCATTAATCAAAAAGACATGTCTTGGATGGGTAATAATTTCAAGCTGGTTTATCCAGTGATGTAAACGTGTCTCGCAAAGGACTTGTCTGAGTAGAGTGTACCAATTTCGAGAGATTCTTCTTTGAATATGACCTGGACGGGTAATAATTTCAAGCTAGTTTAACTAGTGATGTAAACATGTCTCGCAACAGTCATATTCACTGAAAATCAATCAATTCAAAAAGTGCTAACTCCGCCCGACATGTTCAAATTTATCTTAAAAAACTTATGAGCACATGTGAAGGGGGAGTATTTTTGAAGAAGCAAAACTCTCAAAGTGTTAATAAAATGTGTTTTCATAATCATAAACACTTTGAGAGATTTTCAAATGATTGGTTATATGGCAACATAGGATAGTAATGGAGATATAAGGTGACTAAGGTTAGGAAACCGTCCTATGATCCGCCACAGCCGAAGGGATCTACCCATGGACAATACCAATAGTTTAGAACTAGAAAGTCCTTAGGTATGATTAATAAAAAAAGGGGTAAAGAAATGAAAGGAGAAAGAATGGGTTGAAGAATTAAAAAGAAAAGAAAAAGAAAGGGTGAAAAGAAATAGCCCTCCATATGTTCAACCTTAGGGCAGAAACCGAGTTCAATTCATATGCTACTGGTTGTTACTACGGTGACACCGGTATTGAAGACTAAGCCGTCATGGACCCATTGACGCACTGCACTAAACCTTCCAGCCACTCAGGTGTCTCTCAAAAGACACTTGTTTTATTTCTCACGGAGAACCCTTCATTATCTATCGACCTCTCATTCCGAGATGAGTTGATATTGAAAAGGAGGCACTCTACTCCATGCCTCCGACGACTAAAAACCAATAAGCATTTAATCGAGTCTAGAGCCGCGAGATACATCAAAAGATCTCTTAGGAACACTTAATATTTCTACACTGGTTGTTTAAAATTATGGACACCAGTTGTAAATAAAAAGAGTCCTACACAGATCTTAATAATCTGCCTAGAACATTCATGAGGGAATTCACAAATTGTGATTCTCATTGATTGAATGGAAATTCCTGCCAGGGTCAACATCAAACAACCCTGACAGCAGGTCACTTCGGTAATCCCTTGTGGATTACGCTTAGTGTTCGAGGTGGTCCCAAATGGTCTACAGTCATGGAGTGATACTTCGGTATACTTCAGCGGCTCACCTGAATCATTGATACACTTCAGTGTATCTGAGTTAGCTCTCTTATGGGCATCCGGTTCAGGAACAGCCTTGGAAAGGATTAGAGAAAGTCGTCATACTATGCTGTTGACGATCTCGAAGTCCGAACCTGTAAGTGTCGGATGATTTGTTGCTAACTTTTTAATTGCAGGTAATCATGGAGACCAGGAGTTCCACCACCACCATTTCCATCATGCTCATGCTAACTTCACAAAGACCAGAGCAAAGTAAACATTCAAAAGTCTAAGATTGAAGCTAAAGAGTGAGAATGACTTGAAGCATGAAGATCAAAAGTCAAAAGAAGTATGAGCATGATGGAAAAGACGTAAAGACACTGTGATTAAAGAACGTTGGTGGAAGGCAGATCATTACATTACCAAATCACACAAAACAAGAACAAGAACAAAGATACAAATGACGTCAAAGCCTAAGAAGCAAAGAAGACGTCAAGCAACCTTAATGACCAATACTTAGGGGGAGATTGTTGGGAACACATTTAATATTATCAAGTATCGGTCATAATTTATGTAATAGGTTGCTTTATTATTTAGGCCTTTATGTTAGTTATTAAGGTTCGGCCTATGTAGAAGGCCCATGGGACGTGGCTTTTTATTTATTAGTATTATTAGGGCATTGCCCCAACATCTTGTAATAACTATAAATACCCCTTCCCTTGAAGGGAGAGGGTGTTGGTTAATTGTTAATCAAAGTCGTTCATTATTCATTTACATGTTCCTTCCATTCTTTCTCTCTCTAACTTTCTCTCTCTAGATCTAGTAAGCTTGTGTGATAGATTTGTGGCCTAACACATTTGTTTTAAAATTTTGAGTGACGTGGCTCTGGTACCAATTGTGGAAACCGTAGGGGGGGGGGGGTGAATACGTTTCCATTTAAAAACTTAAAAACTTTTGTGGGGGGGGGATCAAACACCCGATCAAGTATGATATAATATGAGAAGTGTCAACAAAAAGTCTTGTGACAACTAGTGATAGTGGAATTCCATAAGTGAATCATATTACCATAACACAAACAAAGACATAAATAACTACCACACAATATAAGCAATAAGCCACACAAACATAAAAGCAATGCAAATATAAAACGGTAAATGCAAAGATAAAAAGTAAAGAGATAAGTAAGGAAAGCGCAAACCGGGCACGATGATTTATAGTGGTTCGGTCATGAAGCTCCTCTTCACCCTACTCCACTCCCCGAGTACCCAACTCGAGAGTTACTTCACTAATCAACAAGCTCCCTTCTTGGCGGAGAAAACCATACAACGTCGCTTACAATATTTTCCGACACTAAGCTAGATGTCGAGTTCTTCTTCGGGTACAACCAAAACCGTTATGTTTTATGGCCCAACATAACAAAGCTTGTGTTTTGAGGCCTAAACACATAAACCACGTCGCTTACATTATTTTTCGACATTAAGCTAAATGTCGAGTACTAATCTAGCTAGTACCAATCTCACTCACGATATACCCGATCCTCACAAATCAAACAAGCTACAAGATCCACATGATCTACACTCGATCTACCCGATCTACTCACGATCTACCCGATCTACCTTATCTTCACACGATCTACCCAATCTACTCACTATCAACACAAGCTACACAAGATCTCCCCGATCTTCACAAGATCACAATGATCCACACAAACTAACTAAACAAGGTGACAGACTACTTGATGTATATCAAGATACAACAAGTATGTAATGAATATTAAGAGTGCACTACACTAACACTGCAACACTTTGTATCTTCTTGATACGAAGTGTTCTTCTCTTGAACTAGTAGAGGAATGAAGGTGATCACTTGAATGGATGATTGGATCATTCTTAAACAAAGATAAACTAACTACATGATAAAAGGAGAGTATATGTGATAGGAGATTTGACTCAGAAAATTATATGTGAAAAAGGATGCCTAAAAACTGTGGAATGGATAGGTATTTATAGGCAATAAAGATTTGACCGTTACAGGGGGCATGGTACCACTAAATACCACACAGTACCACTAAATTTAGTAGTACCGTGCCAGACAAGGATGCTCCAATTTTTGTTTTTAGTGGTGAAAGTTTATTTGGGAAAGTTTGAAGCTGATTTTGGGGGGGGGGGGGGGAATAGCTGTTGGTGATTTTAATCTTATTTTTCAAATTAAAACATTTCTTTTTAATTCAAAAATAATTTGTAAAATGTATTTTTGAAAAAATATTTTGTCACATTAAAAATGTGAAGTTTAAAGAAAAATATAATCATTTGATCATTAGTCAAGTTATAGATTTGTTTGTTCATACCTTGAGTGATTTACGTCAGGATGGAAATCTACGACTTTGTTGAAGCATACTTGAGACGTCGAGAGGTGTTGATGTAAGTATGCATTGATGATTTATGTTTACAAGTAACTTGCGCATTTTACGTTATGCATTACAAGTTATATGTTTGTCAACCGTTTAGTTTAAATATCGTAATATTTGCACTAACACAAACCAAGTCTAAACACGAAGTAACGATAATAAGCATGAAATAAACACGAGTCAACTCAACTCGTGAGTTGACTCGGATGAGTCGACTTGAATCAGTGGTGAGTCCAACGAGTTTTGGTACAAAATATTTAGATCCACACGAGTCTAGTTAAAAATCGTTTGTTTTAATAGTTTTAACACGAAAATCGTTTAGGTTTACATATATCCGATTAGGGTTTGAAATAAAAAGGAAATAATGAAGAAAAGTGGCACGTGCTTACCAACGAGAGAACAAGAGAGAAAAGAGAGGTGGTGGCGAGCAGTGGTGGTACGATGGCTTCACGGCTGTCAACCCAAGCGAAACCCTAGCAAAACCTAAATGGATCCTCAATAAAACAACATCGACAACCCTTGAACACCCTTCCTGATCTACACTCGTATGACGGCTAATCGATGTTGCCGGAAAACTTGGCCGGAAGGTATAGCGGCACGTGGACTTCCAAGACACGTTCATAACGTTGATTAGGAGGTGGGAAAGATAGTGCTTTTGTCGTGGGAGTAGCAGTGTGACAGTGGCGCTGGTGGCTTTGTGGTTGCTGGCGGCTGAGACAATCAAAACGGAGAGGGGATGATTAAACTAGGGTTTGTGTGGGTGTGAATTAGGGTGGTGGTTGTATTGGTAGTGGCCGAAGAGTGATGATAGTGGCCGGAGATTACCCAGAGGGAGAGGTGCGGCGTCGGAAAATAAATGGGGAAGGGAGAGTTATGAAGCATTTTATAGTGTCAAAGTAAACCCTAGGGGCCAGATCTGCCAATAACTAATGTCTAGGGGTGGCGGTGTAAATTAAATAGAGGGGTTGTTTGTGACTTTTTGATAATCTTTTACAATATTACAATGTGGGCCCCATTCAATGTAGTAAACGTCCGTTTTAAATCACGGGATTTTCGCCATTGCGTCCGGAATAATTTTTCCAATAAAAACAAGTATTAATACGTAACTTTCTCGGAGTTAATTTATATAATCAATCGAATTGTTTCGTGTATTTTAGGTTGTGCCGGCTCAATTAATGAGTAACGCTCGCGTTTAACAAGATATCCACTGTTTTTCAAGCTCAAACAAGTTCAAAGAAATTTAAAAGCTTAGGGAAACCAAAAATAAATATTTTGGCTAGTAAAATAAGTTTAGAAAAATTACCGGGTGTTACAGCAGATACCCCTTAAAGGAATTGCGTCCTCGCGATTTAGTTCAAGCTATAGGTCGGAATACTTTCGGTGAAAAGGTGATGGCACTAGTAGTAGATTTGGGTCTCACTAGGCTGTTTTAAGGGTTTCTCCTAGCTTGTGGGAGGGTACCTAGGTTGTTTGTTATAAGTTGTGTCCACCTAGTGGTTTGGTGAGGTACAATAATTTCTGGAGTAAGTTCAATAGGGGAAATAGCTTAAGTCTTAATCACGCGATGTTCCAAAATTTTGTTAGTGCGAGCTCCTCTAAGTTCTCTCGGTTTTAATCCAACATATAGTTCATATCCTAGTGACACAAAATTTCAATCCAATACGTGTAAGGTGGTAAAAATGGCGGAGTGACTGATCTTCAAGATTGGTTTCGAAATTGTGTGTTATTCCTCCTTAAGGGAATGGATAAAAATTTTGTTTGAAAACTTTATTTGGGTAAACCTTTGTACGAATTTGACCAAAATCACTTTCCAAATATTACGCATTTCTTTGTTGGGAATTAATAGTTACGTAAGATGACACATTTTTAAAAGATTGAAAATTTTGTAAGACGTGTTTTTAATCATGGTATGGGTAAGATAATTTTCAAAAAAATTGACGTTTGACATTTCCTAACAAAGTTTGATAAGATTTGACCAGAATAATTTAATCCTCAAAATAGGTATTCCCGAAAAAAAAAATACCAATACGAGTTTCAAAGTTGTTATAAAAGTAATTTAAGAAAAGTCCTTTAAAGTAAGAATATCAAGGAAGAAGGGGTAGTCGAGCATGTACGTTCACCTATGTTTTTAAAAATCCAAGAAAAAGGATCTAGTTGCCAATGCTTAGCGAGGTTCAATGTTTAATATCTGGCGAAGCTCATAGATGTAAATTATCCAACTTGTTTAAACGTTACTAAAAGGTATCCTGATAGAAATTGTTGTACTAGCGGTCTGAAAAGAATAACTCAGTGCTAAAAGGTATCGTGACTTAAACGGTTGCACTAGTGACTTGAGAGGCATAAGTCAGCCCAACACTATGTTAGGAAAAGTCTTTCTTGTTTACAAGGTGAGGTCGAGTATCAATAGTCGCTAGGTAGGCTAAAATCCAATCGCATGGAACGAACGAGGTAACTTATTTAGTGATGAAATAGTATCAAAGATTGGTAGGTTTATATCTATAGTCTCAGGCGAAAGTGTGAAATCCACTTCTAAGGTTTGGTTTATTTTCAAAAGGGAAATATTGGTTATTCTGTTTATGAAGTAATAATATAAAAAACATTTTTCATAGAGGTAAATGGTTCACATGGTGATTGTAAAATACTTTATAATATAGTTTGCAGAACAGCTTATAGAGTGATAGAGAAAGATTTATTATTTATAAATAATAACAAAACCATAGTTAAATTTGTGATATATTGGCAAGACAGCAAATTGGGCTATACAATAACTTGTGAGATGATTTGTAAAACGGTTCATAGAGTAATAAGAAAATCATTTGTTATTTGTAACATTTTAGTAAAGCTGTAGTTTACTTGGTGACTCAATTGTAAAATGATTCATCGGGTGACAGTTAAATAGTTTTGGAAAGTAGTGGCGAAATAATTTTTGAGGTAGTAGTAAGACAGTTTTATAGTTTTTAAATCAAACAGTGGCTAAATCAGCTCACGGGAGAGGAAAATGGTTCATAAGGCTGTAGTAAAACTTGTAAGGTAATTATAACATAGTTTGCAAAAATTTTGTGAAACTGTTCATTGATTTATGAAATAGTAGTAAAGGAGCGAATCGGCTTATTACTTAACAATGGGTAGCCTGTACAATCAGTTGTAAAATAAACTTATAGGGCAGTAGGAAAACAATTTGTTATTTACAAAATAACAATAAAACCGCAATTTGTGATATATTAGTAAGAAAATAAATTGGTTTATAAAATAACTGGTGGAATGATGTTAAGAAGTCAATTCATTGTTTATAAAATAGTGGTAAGGTCAAAAAAATTTGTTTTTAGGATATATTAGTAAAACATTTTATAGGATGACCACAAAATGGTCGATAAAACAATCGAAAGCAGTTTATATGTTAGATAGTGACACGGTCCTCTATGGACTCGATTTGTAATTACTAAATGTTCAAAAATAGTGAGAGTTTAGAATGTAATTGAAGTATGATAGTATGTAGAAGTTCAAATAAAACCGTATTGCTTGAGTGAGTAAATAACCAAAATGAGACGAGTCAAAATATGAGAGTAAAAATGCGGTAAGTTACGAATGTAAGTGAGAATGAGATAAGTATGTACGAAGTTAAGGTAATGATTTGAAATTATTTATATCGCGTCTAATATGCCCCATCAGTGGTAACTATTAAATGAAAGTGTTTGAAAGAGTTGAGTAGACAAAAGGGGTAAAAGTAAAAGTTTTGAAAATGGTTATCGAGGATTAATGAATGCAAGTTATAGTGAAAGAGTAATCACATAGAAAATGTATAAATATAATAAGTAGGTTTCATTTACCCTATGACGCGTGCTTTAACTAAATAAAAATGGATGTAATAGAGTGGATGTTAAAAGGTAAATAGCTTGGATCCATGGTTAAAGTGTAAAGGGGTGGAATGGTTAATGATCCTTCAGAATAAATGGTTAATGATCCATGGGTTATACCAAATCCTGACCATCCAGATTCGAGTTATCTAATTTAGTACCATCTTTGGAACACAACCACCAGGGCGTACATCGCTATCATGGTCAACACAAACAACTTAGTTAGTAGTCTTAAGGTTACTACTTTCTCATAAGTGCTATTATCTTAGTTATAGTCTTTAAGGTCAAATTCGTACGACTAAACCATTAAGGTGTCCATTTCAATCGACGGGTTCCTTCCTAAGGCAACTAATGATGTCGTCCGACTCATCGGCTTGTAATGCGGTGTACTGAGCTTTCTCACAAATTCAGGGGCAGGGGAAAACGTGATATGTGACCTAATGGCCTAGGGCAATACTAGAGTAGTAATATTTTCAAAATAGCTTTCAAATAGTATTCCAAAATAGTGTTTCCAAAATAATATGTCCAAAGTAGTGTATTTCCAAATAGTGTGTTCACAATAGTGTATCCAAAACAGTTTTCAAAATAGTATATCAATATAATACGTCTTTAAAATAGCGAAACCAATGTTGACCATCCAAGACAGCATTCAAAATGGTATGTCGGAATTGCATACCTAAAATAATGTATCCAAAAATAGTTTCCCTGAAATAATGTTTTCAAAATATCATATCAATTTATATATATATATTTCGTATCACAAATCATTGTTTCATAAAGGGTAGTAAGGTATGCATCTGGTATTCCCGAGGGATAAGTGAAGGGTTAGGTATCTTTTCCAAAAATAGTTACTCGGGTTGCTAGGTAGGTTCTTAAAGCTTCTGTTGGGTTACCATTCAACCTATCGTATGTTTTCTAGGTCTTGTCAAAGATTCATTGGCTATTCATGTTGGGTTTTAGAGATACTGCTGCGCATATGATTACAACTGCTCAGGTGAATAAAAGGAAAAATGCTCTAAGTATGTTTCTACTGCTGGTATATAAATTACTACTGCTGGTGTATTTTACTACTACTAGTGATGCTAGAGATGTTCAAGAAATTACACTAAGTAGTTACTGCTGCTAGACTAAATGTTACTACTACTAGTTCAGAGTTACAACTGCTGCAAGAATACAAATGCTAGAGTCAGAATTAAGACTGCTAGCGTATTAGTTTATACTGTTAATGAGATAAACTTGTATAGTCGGTTAGATAAATATAGAAAAGATTATTTAAAGATTTATCTTGTATAGCAAGTAATTGTAAGCCGACTAGGACTCCTTAGTCTATAAAAGGAGGTCCTAGGGCATAGAAATCAATACGTTTTTCATAGAACTTCAAGGTTGTAAACCATAATACTTTTGAGTATTTGTATTATATCAATAATATTGAAGTGTTTAGTTTGATATACTTGTGTTCTTGTTTACTGTTTCATTCAATACAAAGTTCTTCTTAAGATCAAATACAAGATTTCACATTGTATTTGATAAACTTCAAGGCAGTTTCTATACGTAGTTGTTTTAGATTTATCTAACATAACTAACCCTTACAAGCTAAGGAATTCGATCAGGTTTATAACTAGGATCAACAAGTGGTATCAGAGCTCAAAGTGGTATCAGAGCTTTTGATCTAACAGAGTGGAACACACATACAGTGGTGTGGAGAAACAAGGTTGATCTTATATACAATAAGTTTAGATGATCTGTATAATAATCTAAAAGTGTATGAACCTGAAGTCAAAGGGTCATCTAGCTCATCCTCAAGCTCGCAAAACTTAGCTTTTGTGTCCTCCTCAAATAACAATTCTGGCAGTGCTAATGAAGTAGTTAATACTGCTCATGGTGTTAGTACTGCTAACACACAAGTTAATACTGCTGGGTCTACATCCCTTGATAACTTGAGTGATGTTGTTATCTGTTCTTTCTTGGCTCGTCAAACAAATAGTTCTCAGCTCGCTCATGAGGATTTGGAACAACTTCATCCAGATGATCTTGAAGAGATGGATTTGAAGTGGCAGATGGCAATGTTGACAATGAGGGCAAGGAAATTCTTGAAGAATACTGGAAGGCAGTTCAAACTCAATGGGCAGAACAACATGGGGTTTGATAAATCAAAGGTTGGATGCTACAACTATCACAGGAAAGGCCACTTTGCCAAAGAATGCAGGGCACCAAGAAGCCAAGATTAGAAGAATGGTGAAAGTTCAAAAAGAATTGTGCCTGTGGAAACTGATAATACCCAACAGCTTTGGTGTCTTGTGATGGTTTGGGTGGATATGATTGGAGTGACCAAGCAGCTGAAGGACAAAACTTTGCACTCATGACTTACTCTTCTTCATCATCAGGATCTGACTTTGAGCTGTTTGCTGAAGGTGAAGAACCTGTTCTGACAATTTGGTACAAGTAGCCATCAATTCATTTATTAGTTCCATACTACCCTCAGCACTTCGGAGTGTGTTACCTCTCCTGAGTGGTGCATCATTGGGAATGTTAGACTCAGTCCCAAACCTAGTTTAAGCACTTGAGCCCCCCATGGTTTCTTGGCGCCTGGGAATTCCTTCACTTGATTCAGTTCCATGGGAACTTGAATCATTAGAAGTTGCCTTGGATTGGGTATTATTGATGTTGCCACTGGCCTGTGCTGCATCTAAGCTAGCAACAGTAGTTGTAGCCCTTTCCAAACTATCTCCCAACACCTGGTGGGTAGCCTCATCTGCAAACATCCTGACACTAGCCTGAGGAAGCTCAATGTCCTTATATTGTGATTTCCTACGGTTATAGGTCTTTTTGGGTTGAGATGATTATTGGAAATTATGTGTTTCTAGAGTTTCAACTACTGGTTATAGTTAGTACTGTTAGTTATATAGTTAGTACTGCTAGCTTTAAGTTAGTACTGATCATGTTAGAAAGGTACTGCTAGTGTGTTTAGATACTACTGCTTATGTGATACGCATGAGTTATTATTAGAATAGATATGCAGAGATATGCATGGAGTTATATTAGGAAGAGATATGTAACATCTCTTTACACGTTATTGTAAGCTATTAGGGTTTCCTTGGTGTATAAAAGGATCCCTACGGCATTAGAACAAGTGTGTCTTTTGTGTGCCAACTTTAGTAATCTGTAACCTAAGCAGATTAATAGTAATCAAAAGTGTTTTTGTTATTCGTTGTTCTTCTTAGCCATGCAAGTTAGATTCCGCATAACTTATATTTTTCATAGTCGGTGTTTCTCTTGTAGTTAGTTTGGATCTATCCAGATTGGCTACCACCCTTAACAGGCTAGAAAGACTCATTCAGATTGGGACCAACAAGTGGTATCAGAGCTTGTTGAGAAACTCTGAGTAAGAAGAACCAAAACAAATCTGGTATAATGGAAGGAGGAGAAGAAGAAGCTAATAAAATCGAAACCATTGAAAACAACAACCAGAAACCACCACAAACACCACCACTACAAACACAAACACAACCAATCCCTCATACCATGTCATCTATTAAACTCCCTGTTCTGAAGAAAGGAGAATATGACATATGGGCCATGAAGATGGAGCATTATCTAAGTCACACTGACTATTCTCTGTGGGAAATAATACAAAATGGCAATGGTCCTGTTAAGATTGCAACAGATACCCAAGGGAATGTAAAGGTTTTGCCTCCAAAAACTGTTGAAGAGATTCAAGCCAGAGAAAGAGAAAGAAAGGCTAGGACCACCTTATTGACGGCTATACCAGAAGATCACTTAGCCAAGTTTCACAAGATGACTGATGCTAAAGAAATGTAGGATGTTGTCAAATCCAGATTTGGAGGGAATGATGAATCCAAGAAGATGCAGAAGTATATTCTGAAGCAGCAATTTGAAAGTTTTTCTGTATCCAACTCAGAAGGATTGCACAAAGGGTATGATAGGTTTCAAAGCCTTCTGAGTCTGCTTGAAATTTATGGTGCAGGTGTCTCAACTGAAGATGCCAATCAGAAGTTTCTTAGAGCTTTACCTTCCTCCTGGTCACAAGTATCCTTGATCATGAGGACTAAGCCAGGAATTGATACTCTCAGCTTTGATGATCTGCATAACAACCTTAGAGTTTTTGAACGTGATGTTAAAGGCTCAACTGGATCATCTTCAAGCACACAGAATGTGGCATTTGTGTATTCTGAAAGCACTAGCAGTACCAATGGAGTTAGTACTGCTCATGGTGTTTCTACTTCTTCTGGTTATAACTCACAAAGGGAAGGCTCCTCATCATATACTGATGATCTTATGCACTCTTTCTTTGCTAATCAATCAGTGCTCCAAAACTGGATCATGAGGATCTAGAACAGATTGATGAGTATGATTTAGAAGAGATGGATTTAAAATGGCAGGTGTCCATAATTTCCATGAGACTAAAGAAGTTTCACAAGGAGACAGGAAGAAAACTGAAGTTTGATGCAAAAGAACCAGTTGGCTTTGACAAGACCAAAGTTGAGTGCTTCAATTGTCATAAGTTTGGGCACTTTTCAAGAGAGTGCAGATCGAAGGGCAATCAAGAAGGCAAAAGGTGAGATGCTGGAAAGAATGGATACAAGGCAAAGAAATCTGCAAAGTTTGATGAATCCAAAGCATTGGTGACTGTTGATGGAGATGAGATAAATTGGTCTGGTTATGCTCAAGAAGATATTGACAACCATGCTTTGATGGCTCTTAATGAGGTACAATCTTGTTCAAAAGAATGTGTAGAATCTTATGCTAAGCTTAAACAATCATATAATGAACAAAGAGAACAAATTGCTCATGATAGCATAGAAATACAAGCCTACACTCAAGCTTTAAAAACAGTAGAAGCTCAATTAGCTTGTCATCAAAGAAATCAAGTCATTTATGAAGAAAAACTTAGGTTTATGAAGATTGATTTAGATGCTAAAACTGATGAGCTTATATACAATAAGAAACTATTAGCTGCTGCTGAAAAAGAAAAAGAGGAACTAAAAACCAGAGTTCAATCTTGGCAAAGTTCTTCTAAAAATCTTAGTAAACTAATAGATTCTCAAATGAGTTCAAGTGACAAATCTGGGCTTGGGTATGGAGATAATTTACATAAGGGAATATTGAGTTATGAGCAGGAAATGTTTGAAAGTGTATTTTTTTAGTAGTGATAGTGATGTAGAAGATGTTCCTGTGAATGATAGATATGCTAAAACTGAAGGAATGCATGCAGTTCCTCCTCCTATCACTGGAATTTATATGCCTCCTAGAAATGATGTTGAAATAGATGATTCAATGTTTACATATGGTCCAAAACAGACTAAAACTTGTGAACCAGTTGCTAAAACTAGTGAAACAGAGTCTAAAACCACTGATGTTGCTTCTTCTTGTGAGGAATCAACTGAGTCTATGCCTAAATTGGTTATTAATGAACCCAAAATAGTTAATGAACCAAAAGTTTGGTCTAATGCTCCTATCATTGAGGAGTATGAATCTGATAGTGAAGAAGAATATGTGTGTAAAACCTTTGTTGAACAAGAAAAACCTAGTTGTGCTTGTATTGATACTATTGAGCATGTAAAAACTCCTAGGAAAGCTGTTAAGGAACAAGACACACATAGTGGGTCAAGGACACAAAGACTTGGTTTGGGATTTAGTGTCACTAGAAAAGCATGTTTTGTATGTGGAAGTTTTAGTCATCTTATTAGAGATTGTGATTTTCATGAGAAAAGAATGGCTAAACAGGTTAAGAATGTTGTTAAAAGTGAGGTTAGACCAGTATAGAACAATGTTAATAAGGCGAATAAACAAAACTTTTGAAACCATAAGACTCACCCTAAGAGTAATAAGAACTTTGTTCCATCAGCAGTGTTAACTAGATTTGGCAAGATAGCAATTCCTACTGCTAGGCCAAATCAAGTTCCTACTGCTAGGCCAATGTCAGTTACTACTGCGAGGGAAAATGTTACCACTGCTAGGCATAATGTAACTGCTGCTAGGAGAAATTTTAATTCTTCTAAACCAAAGTTAACTGGGAATGATAAACTTAAAAGGCAAAATGGTTTTCTCAAAACTCATTCACCAGTTAGAAGGCCTTTTTAAAATGCAACAGTGTTTAATAACATCATTAGGAAACCTAGAGTTACTACTTCTAAGGTAAATCATGTTTCCACTGCTGGGACACAAGTAGTGATTAATACTGTTAAAAGAAATAAGGGGAATGCTGTAAAAGCCTCAGCATGTTAGACTTGGGATCCTTTACAAAAATGAATATCCATATAGATCCCAAAGCGAAAGTGGATCATGTTCTTATAAGACATTCAAATGTAATTATCCACAAGGTAGACTCAAGTCATCTGTGGCTTGGGTCCCTAAGAAAAACTGATTTTTCTTAATCGATGTGCAGGGAAATTCATATTGAGCTTTAAAGGACAAAGAAATTGTTGATAGTGGATGTTCCCGGCATATGACTGGAAATAAGGCTTACCTCTCTAATTATGAAGAATTTAGAGGTGGATCAGTTGCTTTTGGAGGTAGTAAAGGTCAAATTACTGGTAAAGGAACTATAAAAACAGGAAATTTAGATTTTGTGGATATGTATTTTGTGAAAGAACTTGAGCAATTCAATCTCTTTTCTGTGTCACAAATTTGTGACAAGAAGAACAAAGTTCTTTTCACTGACACTGAGTGTTTTGTATTGTATCCTGATTTTAAGTTACCTGATGAAAATCAAGTATTACTTAAAATCCCTAGGCAAAACAATATGTACAGTTTCAATCTAAAGAACATTGTTCCTTTGGGAGATTTAGCTTGTTTGATTGCAAAATCCACAGTTGATGAATCTAATAAATGGCACAGAAGGCTTAGTCATGTCAATTTTAAAAACATAAACAAACTTGTGAAGGGAAATCTTGTGAGAGGTTTATCTTCCAAGATTTTTCAAAATGACCATACCTGTGTTGCTTGTCAGAAAGGAAAGCAACACAGGGCCTCCTGTAAGGCTAAATTAATGAGTTCTGTTAGTAAACTCTTACAGATTTTGCATATGGACTTGTTTGGACCCACATCTGTAAGGAATATAAATAATAAGACCTATTGTTTGGTAATCACTGATGATTACAGTAGGTTCAGTTAGGTGTTCTTTTTGGGTTCTAAGGATGAAACTGCTGATATTCTTAAAAGCTTTGTTAGACAGATAGAGAACCAATTATATCATAGAGTTAAGGTTTTTAGGTGTGATAATGGAACAAAATTCAAAAATAGGGATCTCAATGAATTCTGTGATCTCAAGGGCATAAAAAGGGAATATAGTAATGCTATAACTCTACAACAAAATGGAGTTGCAGAAAGAAAGAATAGAACCTTAATTGAGGCTGCTAGAACAATGCTAGCAGATTCATTTCTACCTAGCATATTTTGGGCTGAAGCAGTTAGTACTGCTTGCTATGTTCTTAATAGGGTATTAGTGACCAAACCTCGAAATAATACACCTTATGAGCTTTTAACTGGCAAGGTTCCTATAATAAGTTACTTAAGACCTTTTGGGTGCCATGTGACCATCTTGAATACTTATGGTCACTTAGGAAAGTTTGAAGGGAAAGTTGATTCTGGATTTTTGGTTGGATACTCTTTAAGCAGTAAGGCATTTAGGGTGTATAATTTGGAGACTCATAAAGTAGAAGAGAACTTGCATGTAGAGTTTCTTGAAAATAAACCTAACGTTGCAGGAAAAGGACATGCTTGGATGTTTGATCTTGATTATCTAACAAATTCTATGAATTATATACCTGTTGCTGCAGAGAATCAAGCTAACAAAAATGCAGGTCCGCAAGAAGCTAACCCAAATGCAGGTACACTAGAAGATACCAATTCAAGTGACTCTTCTGAGGAATCCTTAGTACTGCCCTTCTTGTCCACATACTCTCCAACTTTCAAGAGTTCAAGTGAAAAGGTTGATGCTTATTCAAAGTCTGATTCTAAGCCTAATGACATAGACGATCAAGCTTTTCTAGATGAGCTTGAAAGACTTACAAGGCAAGAGAAGGAAGCTGCTGATACTTTTCAAGAGAAATCAACTAGCAGTACAAACCCAGTTCCTACTGCTAGCACACCAGTTTGTACTGCCAGTCCTTCAAGAGTGTCTGCTTATGATGATTTTTCATATCCTAAGCTAACCAATGCTGATCTTCAAGATGATGATATAATGCCTGGTCTTGAAGATATCTTTTCTAGTCCAAGAGATGGGATCTTCTCTAATGCATCTTATGATGATGAAGGAATAGTGACTGATTCTTCTAATTTGGAAGACATAGCGCATGTTGATCCTATTCCTACATCAAGAATACATATTGTTCATCTTAAATCTCAAATTATTGGAGATCCAAGTTCTGCAGTTCAGACTAGAAGCAGAGTAAACGAGAATTCTGGAGCTCATGCTTTGGTTAGCTACATTCAAAGGCAAAGGAAAAACAATCATAAGGACTTTCAACATTGTCTGTTTGCTTATTTTCTCTCTCAGGTTGAACCCAAGAATATATCTCAAGCACTTGGAGAAGAAAGTTGGGTTGATGCTTTGCAAGAGGATCTCTTACAATTTCAGTTGCAGAAGGTATGGATTCTTGTAAATTTGCCACTTGGAAAGAAAGCTATTGGTACCAAGTGGGTTTACAGAAATAAAAAGGATGAAAGAGGTGTTGTAGTGAGGAATAAGGCAAGGCTAGTTGCTCAGGGATATAGACAAGAGGAAGGGATAGACTATAATGAGGTATTTGTACCTGTGGCTAGAATTGAAGCCATCAGGATCTTCTTAGCATTTGCTTCATACAAGGGGTTTATAAAGTGCATTTCTGTATGGCACAATTGATGAGGAAGTGTATGTGACTCAACCTCCAGGATTTGTATATCCTAAATCCCCAAAGAAGGTTTACAAAGTTGTGAAAGCTTTGTATGGTTTACACCAAGCTCCCAGAGCCTGGTATGCTACTCTATCTTCATTTCTTTTGAAGAATGGTTTTAGAAGAGGAACCATTGACAAGACTTTATTCATAAAGAGGGACAAAAGTGATATTCTGTTGGTGCAAGTTTATGTAGATGATATTATTTTTGGTTCTACTAAGAAGTCTTGGTGTGAAGAGTTTGAAGCTTTGATGAAAAGTCAATTCCAGATGAGTTCTATGGGAGAGCTCACCTTCTTTATTGGATTACAAGTGAGACAGCAAGAAGATGGAATTTTCATAAGTCAGGATAAGTATGTTGTAGAAATCCTGAAGAAGTTTGACTTGGTTAATGTTAAATCTGCCAGTACCCCCATGGAGTCAAAGAAGCCATTAGTCAAGGATGAAGAAGCAGCTGATGTGGATGTACATCTTTATAGGTCCATGATTGGATCTTTAATGTATTTGACTGCTTCTAGACCTGACATCATGTTTGTAGTCTGTGCTTGTTCTAGGTATCAAGTAACTCCAAAGACTTCACATCTTCATGCAGTAAAAAGGATCTTTAGATATCTCAAAGGCCAGCCTAAATTAGGTCTTTGGTATCCTAAAGTCTCCTCATTTGATTTGAAAGCTTATTCTGACAGTGATTATGCTGGTGCAAGTCTTGATAGGAAATCCACAACAGGAGGTTGTCAATTTCTTGGTAGAAGGCTTATCTCATGGCAATGTAAGAAACAAACAATTATAGCTACCTCTACTACTGAAGCAGAATATGTTGCTGCTGCAAATTGCTGTGGATAAGTTTTGTGGATTCAAAATCAGATGTTCGATTTTGGTTTCAACTTCATGAAAACAAAGATCTACATTGATAATGAGAGCACCATATGCATTGTGAAGAATCCTGTGTTTTACTCCAAAACCAAGCACATTGAAATTAGGCACCACTTCATTAGAGATGCTTATGAGAAGAAGCTGGTTCAGGTGGTTAAGATTCATACTGATGATAATGTGGCTAATCTTTTAACCAAAGCATTTGATGTTAGCAGGTTCAATTTCTTAGTGGTTAACATTGGAATGCTAAATGTATAGCTGCATTGGTTCAGGGGAGGTAAATAGGCAAGTTATGGACTAATTGTTATGGAGTATGTATCCAAACAGGGGAGAAAAATGAGCTAAGGGGAGGAAGAAGTTCCAAGAAGTTTAAGCCCAATGGATAAGATCGTTTGAGCCCATCTAGGATATGTTAATGATTTTGATGATGTTCTTAGTAAAGCAATGGATTACACAGAAGAAGTGGAAATTCTCTCTACTGCTAAGTATAACAGTTTGTACTGCTGCTTAAAAATCTTTCTACTGCTAGTGCAAAAAGTTTCTACTATTGCATCAGAAGTTTCTACTGCTAAGAAAATGGATGTCTTTTAAGAAGCAGTATGAAGAGTTTTGACATGTTTTGGGAAATATGGAAGCTTTGATGGAATGAGAAGGATCTTTGAGTGTTGGTACCTCTACCACACAACAAATGGTCATCAGTTCACCATGAGTGTTGGTACCTCTACCACACAACAAATGGTCATCAGTTCACCATGTTTAACAGACATCAAGAACTGACTAGTCCAGATCAAACGGTTCTGGTAAAGACTTCTCAAATCCGTTAATGGCTGATAGTTTGCCAAACACTATATGGTTATCAACTCACCATGCTTCACAGTGAAGAGTTGGCTAGTCTAAAGCAAACGGATCTTGGTAAAGACATCTCAAATCCGTTGATGGTTGATAGTTTACCAAAAACTATATGGTAATCAATGCACTATGTTACTATAATAAAGCATTGGCTATTCCAGAGCAAACGGCTACTGGTAAAGAAATATCAAATACGTTTATGGCTGGTAGTTTGCCAAAAACTACAAATCCAACTTAGTTGGTACTGATGTGAATAGGTTATTGTTGCTGTGTTGCTGTTTATGAAGATCATCTGGATAGCTAGATAAAGACCAAAGAATTCAAAATCATCAAGAAGATATTTGAAGAACATAGTGTTTGGACACATCCCCCACAGAAGAAATCAAGAGAAGCTTAAAGAAAACACATAATCTGAAGAAACTTAGTGATTTGCAAAGAAATCATAAGTTTAGGGGAGGATTGTTGGGAATTATGTGTTTCTGAAGTTTCTACTGCTGGTTATAGTTAGTACTATTAGTTATATAGTTAGTACTGCTAGTTTTAAGTTAGTACTGATCATGTTAAAAAGGTACTGCTAGCTGTTTTAGATAGTACTGCTTATGTGATACGTATGAGTTATTATTAGAATAGATATGCAAAGATATGCATGGAGTTATATTAGGAAGAGACATGTAACATCTCTTTACACGTTATTGTAAGCTATTAGGGTTTCCTTAGTGTATAAAAGGATCCCTACGGCATTAGAACAAGTAAGACTTTGTCGTGTCTACTTTAGTTAGTAATCTGTAACCTAAGCAGATTAATCGTATTCAAAAGTTATTTTAGTATTCATTGTTCTTCTGAGCAATACAAGTTAGATTCCGCATAACTTATATTGTTAATAGTCGGTGTTTCTCTTGTAGTTAGTTTGGATCTATCCAGATTAGCTACGACCTTTAAGAGGCTAGAAGGATCCATTCAGATTGGGACCAACAAATAAGCAGGACAACATGGGGTTTGATAAATCAAATGTTGAATGATACAACTGTCACAGGAAAGGCCACTTTTCCAGAGAATGTATGGCACCAAGAAGCCAAGATCAGAAGAATGGTGAAAGTTCAAGAAGAACAGTGCCTGTGGAAACTAACAATACCACATCTTTGGTGTCTTGTGATGGTTTGGGTGGATATGATTGGAGTGACCAAGCAGCTGAAGGACTAAACTTTGCACTCATGGCTTACTCTTCTTCATCATCAGGATCTGACTCTGAGGTATCTAATAGTTCTGATTGTTCTTATAAATCTTATTTAGATACTATTGAGCAACTTAAGGCTTGGAATGAAAAACTAATAGAAGATGTTAGGAAGCTAGAGTTAGACAATTTAGGCTATAAAGTAGGCTTAAAATCTGTAGGGCAAAGACTTGAATTCTTTAAACAAAATGAGGCAGAGTATGTCGAGAAGGTTAATGTTCTAGAAAGTAAGCTTTATGTTAAAGAAAATATCATCAATGAACTTACTAAAAGGTTAGAACAAGCTCAAAAAGAAAAAGAAGCAGCTTATAATGAAAAAGAAAAACATCAAGTTAAGGTCAATAACTTGAATTTGCATCTGAAAGTGTCAATAGGACAATTGAGTGTCAACTAATGAGGAGAGGTAGTGGTATAGGTTACAATGAGGTTCCCCCTTCAATAACAGGAAAGTATGTGTCTCTTATACCTGAATTATCTTGTTTAGTTGAGTCTGATGCTAAGTCTTTAGGTGAGAATAGTAACTCTAATGAGGAGAAACTTAAAGTTGAAAAAAAGTATTCTGATGCACCTGTCATTGATGATTGGGTGTCTGATGAAGATGAGGAATAGGTTGAGTTTACACCTAAGGTTGAAAGAAACACATTTAAATCTAGTATTGAACATATTAAGTTTGTCAAACCTAAGTTTGGTGATAAGTTATCTAGGAAAATTGTTGAATATACTGAGCAACCTAGGGAGTACACTAACAGGCCTAGAGGTAACCAGAGAAATTGGAATAACATGATATCTCAAAGACTATGAAGTGATTGGCAAATGTTTAAAAAGGCTTGTTATTACTGTGGTAGTTTTGAACATTTATAGAAAAATTGTTATTACTATTAAAAACATGTTTGGAACTATGCTAAGAGGGTGAATCATCAAAATTTTGCACAAAACACTCACCCCTTTGCTAAAAGAAACATGGTTCCAACAGCAGTACAAATGAGATCTGGTTTAGCATCAGTTAATACTGCCAAACAAAATATTACTAAACTAGCAGTAGTAGCTAATACTTCTAGATCAGTTGGTACTGCTAACTCAAAAAGAACAGTGGATGGTGCTAAACAATTGTCAAAGTTTTCAAAAAGATCACATTCTACTGAAAACAGGTCCATTCAAAGGAATACAACAATTAGTGCTGCTAAGGCAAAAGCAGTAGTTTCTGCTGCTGTGCCAAAGGCAATTATTGATACTGTTTTGGGAAATCATTTTTATGCTGTAAAGGCCTCAGCTTGTTGGGTCTGGAAACCAAAATTTAAAGTTTTAGATCATGTTTCCAGAATCATCAGTGCATTAATAGTTTAAAAGAAATATAATTACATTGATGCATAAGGCAGATCCAAGTCAGTAATGGCTTGGGTCCCCATGAGAAACTGATTTTCTTACTTTATGCGCAAGGCAATCCACAGGTGAAATTTGAGGATGAACGAGTTTTTGACAATGGATGCTCTAGGCACACGACAGGAAACATGTACTATCTTGAAGATTTTGAAGAAATTGATGGTGAATATGTTGCCTTTGGAAGTAATCCTAAAGGTGGGAAAATCACAGGCAAAGGTACAATAAGAACTGGTAAATTAGATTTTGAGAATGTGTACTTTATAAAAGAGCTTAAGTTTAATCTTTTTAGTGTCTCACAAATGTGTGACAAAAAGAACAGTGTTCTTTTTACTGACACTGAATGTTTTGACTTGTCATCTTACTTTAAGTTGACTGATGATAGTCATGTTTTGCTTAAGGCTCCTAGAAAATACAACATATACAAGGTTAATTTAAAGAACATGGTTCCTAAAAGAGGTTTGACTTGTCTCTTTGCAAAGGCCACATCTAATGAATCTAAGCTTTGGCGTAGAAGGCTTGGACATTTAAATTTCAAAACAATGAATAAATTGGTTAAGGGAAACTGATGTGTCGTTGTATAGGTGATTATTCCTTATCAAGTTTTACATTTATATTTTGCCGACTTAACCTATAACAACACTAACGGGCAGTGTACCCGATCAATGTAGCCTAGTTGGTAAGTAGGGTGTCGATCACTAAGAGTGAGATTTCTAATATACTAATTCTAGAGGTATTCGACTCTCCTAAACTAACGCAAAGGGGGGTTCAGCCTGAGAGACTGGCACGAGTTTGGTTTTATTCTAACCTAATTAAACTAAGCTAAACAAACGCTAGAAGCTTGAAGGTATCAAAAATAAGAAGAACGTGTTAACCAAGTTCAGTCATATATGATTAAGTTTTGATAAGTTTCTAAGACATGTAGTGATGGTGCTCACGACTAGGCGCGATCTATCCTAAATAGGCGAGGAAGGGGCATGGCGACCCAAGCAATGCTCAGCTAGACACAGAGGTTATCAATGCACTAATAAAAGTCACCAAAGCGTTGGCTCTAATCTTATCGGCGAGTAAACCCTTAATGATTACTTATGTCTATCCTATTCTAGATTCCATTTTAAGTCTTTTTGACTGACTAATCCTGTCACAATTAATCAGAACCCGCATAAAGCTGCTTAATGATTACCACGTTTATATATTATTTAGCCCTTAAGGGGCTTACATTAATCACACAAACGATATTAATGAAGTATAAACTAATAAAGTAATCAAAACGAAGACCAAGCAACCAATCGAATTAGAAACTAATTAAACCATCAAATACTCATAAACTTGGCTAACACATAAGAGTGTTAGCCCATAATCTCTGTAACAAAATACAAAAACATAATCAAGACGAATAGAGTGTGAAACATAGTGAATACGATACGCTAACCGAATGATTAAGTAATATAACAATGATAAGAGATGTTCTTCAAGTATAATTGGGTCTTCAAGGGTGATCTTCTGCTGTTTTGAGAGGCTTTGATCGTCTGGGAATGGCCCTAAGGGTTCCCAAAGATGCCCAAATTCGTTAATGAGTTCGGTATTTATAGATTCTGAAATCTGGGTCGATACGGCGCATCTATAGAGTTAGATGCACCGCATCTATAAGTAAACGTAGCCTCCAAGTCTGAAACTGACCCAATACGGCGCATCTAAATACCAGATGCGCCTCATCTCCCAATGCGGCACATCTAAGGACCAGATGCGCCGCATCTCCTTCAGATACAGGTAGATCTCCTTTTTCTCTTTCCGTGGCCGCTTGAATCACCTAAAACGGAGTCCGGATGAAGATTTTATGGCCAAAATACGAAAGCATCTTCAAGTGTCGACTTGTAATCTTGACTTCTTCATTAAGCTTCTAATCTTCACTTGATCTCTTGAATTCTTGGTAAGGATTGTATATGGCCGATACGGCGCATCGGATTGGTCCGATGCGGCGTATCAAGGTAACTTCGCGTGGGGTCCAGGATTATAATATTTGCGAATATTCTTCAATATCTTGGATATCTGGTGAAGTCTTGAGATTGATACGCCGCATATCAGGAGCTTCATGCGGCGCATCTGGAGTAAAACAAGTTGGTTCTTCTCGTTGACCAAGGTTTCATATGCGGCGCATTCTTCAAAGTCAGGCAATGGTCCTTAATCTCTTCAATTCAGTAGACTTTTCCAATCTTGCTTGTTTTGCTCCATTTTTAGTCCAAAATCGCTTAGTTTCACCAAATGCTTGTTTTTACCTGAGAATTACAAAAGTAAGCAATTAAGTATCAATTCTCATATATAATATAATAAAACAAGTCAAATACATAGGATAAATGATGGTAATAAAATGTACTTATTTGAGTTCATCAAATATCCCCCCACTTGAACTTTACTTGTCCTCAAGTAAACCTTAGATTAAAACTTATGAAAATGTATCCTAAAAGATATTAGGATGTATTTTTATAATTAAGCACTTATTCGTTTTATCATAATTGCACAACCAAACACCTCACGAAATAGGAAAATGAAATCACTGAAATCACTCAACTAATCTATGTGGTAACATTTTAGTAATTCGCTCAATTGCTCGGTCGTGACGAGTATTCTGTCATAAGCTTGGCCATAATACACATCTCCCCCACTAAAGCCAAGGAATAACAAGTCTAAAGCGGTAAAAAGGGTTTTGAGGTTTAAGGGTTAATCATTCTCCTTAATCTCTATCGATCTCAAATTCCAGAAAAGGCGACAAAATCACAAATACATGATCGAATCCACGAACACGATACTTGCAATTGCTCAAATCCTTAACTCGAACAGGCTAAAGATAGGATCAAGTAATCTTCACCAATAATATTATATCAAAAAGGGCGACAAAATCATAAATACATAGCCGAATCCACGACTACGATACTTAAGATTGCTCAAATCCCTAATCTCAATAAATCAAAGGTTTGGATAAAGAATAATATAGGGTATGGATAATATTTGGGATACAAATTGGTGTAAAATGAAAAATAAACAAAACAGATAAATTAAAATCCTAAGTGTGGTTAATCACTATCCCAACCATCCCATGAATAAGACTCATATCATAGAATAACTCACGCTTTAACACTTGAAACACACGCTTTAGGTAGACACGAATTATACTCAACAAGATCTCAATCAAAGAATAAACCTTAGTTGGCGTTCCATAACTGCCAACTCCCATTCAATCCATAGATATAATATACAACAATTAGTGGTGATATCGACCACTTACATAACTTTACATCGTTGGTTAAAACAAACATCCAACTTTCTTTTTTTTTTTTTTTTTTTTTTTTTTTTTTTTTTTTTTTTTTTTTTTTTTGAACTACTAACATAAACATAGATGTGTAAAATTTCACCACATCACTATAATGATAATTCTGGATAATTTTTCCATATTTTTCATGACTTCAGAAGTAACGGTAATAGTGAAAGTAGTAAACACACGAAAAATAAACTCAAAGATATACAATATTTACTTTCACTCCAATTGCATTGTGCAATTTCCCGACCTAACCATAGATAATGAATTACGCACGCGAACACAGGTAATGTAAGGAAACACACTTTGCCTAAAGCAATTAACCAACCACGGGTTTTAATCTATAGGGTAGGCTAAGGTGTAAGGGTGTAACGAAAAATTTTAACAAAGGTGTAAGAAACGAAAGGAATGGCTCTGAGTGTTTTTCTAGGGGTATCTTACTCTAAAAGTGAGAGTAACAAAGGGTTTATACGGGGGTTAACTAACCAGTGTAGTTAGTTAATAACACATAACATATAAGGCTTTTTGGGTGTAATCCTAGAAATTTACCGCTTTAGACAGGTCACTCCAATTATATAAATAATACTTATTATGGTGGTCTCGAATAGTATACAAGCCAAGTTCTAAAGTTTACAAGTCACCGGCACACTCATATTTTTGTGGAATTTGGGTAAAATATTGGGAAACTGAGTAGGCTTAATCCTCACAATTTGGAAATAGGGGTCATGTGTGCGGGTTATGCAACTTTGATTTCACAAAAACATGCTAGAAAAATTTTAAATTTGAGCATATTAAGCACATATTAAGCAAATTTTTGAAAAATAAGGACAAGTAACGTTCTAATTCTCCATCCCCCACTTAAGATAAACAACGTCCTCGTTGTTTAATTTGAAATTAAAAACAGGAAATAGAAAGAATTAGAACGGAAAACTCCCCTGAGATTTGCTCGGTATGATCCTCCATGTAAGAATGCGAGCATATAAGATGTGGGAGTTCATCAACATCTTCAATCGTCCAGACCTGTAAAAATATAGAGACCACAGAAAAATAGACTCGAGAACATCTCGTTAATCATTGGTTAGAAGACTAAAACTACGAAAAATTACAGGTCAGAGTGTCGATGCGCCGCATTCATGGAATATTGGATACGCCGCATCAACAACCTGTAGGAAATATTAAACTGCATGCAATGGGATAATACGCCGTATCGATAGAAATTAATGTGTCGCTTCTTATTTTATTAATTCGAATACTGTTTTTAATAAATAATTAGATACGTCGTATCTGTACAACAGATGCGTCGTATGTCGGTTATGGTTTAAAATTTTTCTGATTAAAAACAGAATAGGTCGTATCTAGGGGATAGATGCGCCGTACTCGAATTATTAAATGCGCTGTGTATAAAATTAAAATGCCATACGTCGCATCTAGTACACAGATGCGCCGTATCATTTGTATCGGACAGCAGTCATGCAGAAGAAACAAATAAAAACAAACACAAGAAAATAAAATAATCTAAAAAGAAAATAAAAGACAAGCATGGGTTGCCTCCCATGAAGCGCTTGTTTTTGTTCGAGTCACGAGCCTGACTCCACCCTTATTTACTAGGTAATAGGGTGTACGTCCCCCCACTTGGAATCACGTGCGGGTGAAAATAGCAATAAACACTATAAGAGTGTAAATTTGCTATAGTAGAAAGATATGTCAAGTAAAAATGGTACCTTAGTGGGTAGTGATCTCCACTCATTACCTTTCCGGATTTGGTTGATAAATTAGATGTCTTGAACATTCCACATGAGAGACTAATATATTGAGGGTGCATGAATTGTTCTTCATTTATCTTGTCAGTAGTTAGGCGTCCCTCAACTTCTATACAAGATGTGAAAGAGTCTATGGCGAGTATCGTTTTGAGCTCCTCTTCTTTCCATGTAGAGTCCAAAGTTTCTTGCTCTTCAACCATGGTATTATCCAAGAGCTCATCATCTATTTCTTTTGTAGGTTCAACCAAAATT